>JADMLL010000005.1:14894628-15265274 GCA_016920875.1 Columbicola columbae
AGATCATTTTTATGCCATCTAATAAATTATATATGACCCACAGGATTTTATCATGGCGAATGAAAATATTTTCTCCGTTTTTCTCTCTCTCTCTCTTTGTCTCTCTCCTCACCCATCCATCCTCTCCTCTCTCCTTGTCCTCCAGCGCTCTCTTTCTCTTCTTTTCCATTTTGATAGGTTTTTTTGTTTTTATTTATGTTGGTTCATAAAGTTTCTTTATTTTGTATAGTTTTATTTTCGTTGTCGATTTTGACGCCCAAACGAAGAACTTTAGCTAATGGAAATCCGTTCAGTCGGGAAATTTTCCCCCCAGCCTATCACTTACTGGAAAAGCGCCCCGAGGAAAATTTATCGTTTAACTTTGTCTACCTCTGTGTTTTCCTTAAATTCAGAGTCAAAATTAAAAGTGTTGGAGATTTCCTTCTAAGATTATAACAGCTGGTGTCACGCCGTAGGAGCCTGAACAGAAACAACAATCTGCCAATCAAGTTTAGATTCTTAGTAGATGATGAACTTGAAAATGTGCATTATTTTTGAGATGAAAAACCTTCGAAAGATTGCAAAATACAGTAGAGGGTGACAGTGTGCATTATTTATGAATTATATTTTATATTTTTAAATAATATTTTTTAATGAAAATCTCTTAAAGAGTGTGCTGTATGTATGAATTAAATCCAATAGAAAGTGTGCAATATTTATGGAAGGAACTCTTTTAGGAGAGTATGGTATATTTTTAGAAACAGATTCAACAAGAAAGTATGCAGTGTTTGTGAATAAATATTCTAGGAGAGAATATCAAATTTGTGAAAGTAATACTGTAAAAGAGTTTGCAACTTTTTTGGAAATAAATTCAACAAGAAAGTGTGCAGTATTTTTGAAATGATTTCGTGATGAGTGTTGAAATCAAGTTTTAAAAAATTAACTGATTTGTATTAGGTAACTGTTAAATAATTTTTATTCGTCTTCGCATAGCAGTAGACACGCTTTAAATGGTCAGTGGTCTCCATGGTATTCCCGAACATTTGTTTGGAAACCCCTGATCCATGGCAACACCCAACACATAAAAAAGAATATCAGACAGAAATTAAAGAAAATAACTTCTTACACAACACAAAACAAAATCGTGACAAAACGCTAATCGCACAACTTCAAAATCTCACGAAAACAGTTTATCAAGACCTTTAGATATCCTTCTAAGCTTTTGTTGACTCCTAACTCAACCCGTGAGAGCTTAAAGTTAAAAAAAGAAGAAAATTCTTAAAGCTAAAGCCAACAAAACAAAAACTCAAAACCGATCCTCTTTCGAGAGAAAAGCGGAAAGAAAAACGGAATCAAGATCTCAAGACACGCTCGGCCATCTTTCCAAATAGAAAATTCAGTTCACGGGGGAAACAAAACTTGAAACTTCCGGTTTCCTAAATCTCGAACAAAACGTCTTTCGAAAGATTTGTGACCATTTCCGTTTTGAAGGGAAATTTATCTTCGCCAGTCAAAGGACATCATTAATTGTCCATCTTGGATTTCAGTCATTGCCGCCCTTTTGCCAGAAAAAAAGGAGAAGAAGATCGGGAAAGGGGGTTGGTGGAGGAGAGGGGAGGTAAGATGGAAGGAGACCTACTTACATAAATCACAGGGTCGAAATAATATTTTAGGCTCACTCTGGATTAGGCTTTTGCACGTGAATGTGGCACGTGACCCGTCGCAAATGAAATCTCAATGGATTTCCCTACGTGAGCGTATTTTAATAACCGGATACTCCATCATTTTGGAATCTTCCTCCTTTGCACTACCCCACCACCACCACCTCAGCAGCTCTCCCTTCTTCCGTCATCATCATCTTCCTCTCGTTTCTTACTTTCATTCTTCAAGTCTCATCACATTTTCCGCTGAAACTGTTTGTTTACTCACCCGAAAGTGCGACAAAAGGGAAATTTTCACTCTTTTTTCCCCGGGAAGTTTTCCCTCTGTTCTTTTGAAACAAAAGTTTCTTCCGTTGTTCGTTCAAAAGCGAGGAGAGAGAGTATACGTTTCGCCGTGTCGTCAGTCTTTTATTTTACAAGATTCTTCTTTTTAGGGGTTGAGTGAGGAAGGGTTGGAGAGGATCGGAGTTATTAAACGTTTAAAGGCGTAACATCTTACTCCTGAGAGAGGAGCAGCAATCAATTTCTTCTGGATGGGCTTTTCTTTTAATTGAAAAGAAGGATATGAGGATCTGAAAGAACTTAACTCGAGGAATCCCTAACCTGATACCCGCAGGCAACATGACGCTCCCCACGTGTCCTGAACTCCAGTAGAAGTTATTCAGTTCATAAATACTGCACACTTTCACCCACAAATCATATCAAAAATAATTCAATTTATAAAAATTGTACCCTGCTCTTTTCATAAATATTGCACGCTAAGATCAATAAGCAATTAACAGTCTTGTGAAGAAGTTGTTTCGCGAATACTGTAAATGTATAAGAACATCTCATTTCGTAAATAATGCACACACATATGAATAATTCATTCCCCAAATGTAATGCACATTTCTTCAGACTTCATCTCGTAAATTTTGAGCACTTTCACTAAGAAATTATTTCAAAAATAATGCACACCATCAAGGATTCAGTTGTAGTGAATGGCTAGGGTATGCGAGTGAAGTAGAAGTTTCTTCTAGTTCACAAACGTTTATTCAATTTCCTTATTCTGTCGTTTTACACTAGTCGTATTCTCAGATGTCCTTACATTACTGATAGTCGGATGTAACTATAACTCAACTTTGACTGACGTTCAGACTGATTCTGATTCTAGCTCGCTCTGACTTTTGACTGAATCCAAACAGGGTTCGGGGTGGTATTTATACCGAAGAAGGGATGAAACATCCAGTACGAGTCAAGGCGTGAGCATCACTTATTTTTCTCACTCAAACATCCCTTATTTACAGTTGCTCCATGATTAACTCAAAATCCTCGAACTTCAGAATGGTGAGTTCGTCTGAGCAACCTCGAGCACAGACCACCCGGACCATTACACAGTTTTGTATTTCCAAGAGAACTTGATTTCATAATAAATGCACGGCTATAGGGTGATTTGTTTCATAAAAAGTGCACGCTTTCTCAAAATTATATTTTCATAATTAACGCACACTCGAAGAGAGATTATTGTTGCAGTATCGAGGGTTCCGAAATGAGTTTCACATGATTCATTCAAAATTCACTAGTATATTTAAGACAACTTATAAAATATCTTTGTTCTAGCTCCACACTGGGTATAAAATCGCTACGAAAACAAAATTTGAAATTTTAAGCAGTATTATAAACCATAAATTTAATTAAAACAAAAAAATCATCTCAAAGCATCCATGACAGAAGGAGAAAGGGGAGGAGGAGGAAGATATTTATGTCGAAAGCCCAAGAAGCATGAAACAATAAAATTTTCTCAGAGGAGCTGGAAGCGAAGAAATAATCAATCGAAAAAACAGGAGAGAAGTGAGATCGTTCGGGAAAAACTCGACAGACGAATAGCCTTAAATAAAATACGTTAGTGAGTCAAAAATTGGAAAATTAAAGCTAAAAATTTAGCATAAAGCGAAATGTAGCGTAAATGATAAACGGATTTTTCCCATCGGCTTGACTTTTCTCGGGGGCGAAAGGGAGAAGAATAAGAAGAAGAAGAAGAAAGCAAAAAAAAAGGAAAAAGGAAAGAAAAGAGCAGGGAAAAGTTGGAAAACTCTAAAATTGCGACATATTTTTTTTTTAACTTCTTGTTAAATCTCGCGATTCTACCAAATTTTTTTTTCTTGCTTACAAAGTTTTTAAACTTCTTTCTTCGGTGAAAAAGTTTTAAAGACCACTGAAAACAAAAAAAATTCGAAGGGAATGAGAGAGAGAAGGAAAAGTTTGAGATTTGGAAGAAAACGTACTTAAATCGAAGTGATTTGTATCTAGTGAGTGACGTCAAAATGTGTCACGTGATTTGAGTTTTAATTGTGGTTGTGTGACCTATCTACACCGTCGGCGCTTAAGTGGTTTTGCGACTTGTTTCTATCTCAAGGTTTTGAAACTTTTTCTCTTACTTCAGAAGAACGAGAGATCTTGTCAGAGTTTGGAAAGGTTTCCTGTGTTGTGTTATTTCTTGGTCCTGGGAGGCGACACATTCGAACCAGAGGATTAGGTTGACTGACTAAGCCAACGTGTTACCTAGTTGTCCTTCTTGCCAACTCCTCGATCATCCGTCCACGTTCTTATTGTCTGTCCCCTCTCTCGTCATCTCGTTCCTCCTATAGCCCGAAAGCTTCCGGATCCTTCCCATTTTTCCTTATCTGATCCTGGTTTTGCTTCCCGTTTCAACTCTGTTTCACAGAGCCTGGCCATGTGATTAATGCCCAACTTACTGTGTAGCTTCCCTTTCCTCCGACTGCTTTTGCTTTCCCTTTCTACTGCCTACTCCTCGATCTCTCACATTTTCTTTGTCTCTCATCCGTCTGCCTGGCCAGGAGAGGCTGGGATTTTCTTCCGGCTTTTTAACCCAGGTATCCCCAATCTTTTTACACCTAGAGACTATGTAATAACGAAATCCAGTAAACAAATAAAACCATGTTATGCTCTTCAAAAACGGTCGTTGTATATTGTAAACAAACAACTTTGATACAAACCGCGTAAAAAAAGTCCTAGAACATTTAGGAAGTACCAAACTAAAACACTGAGCCAAACCTTTCGCTAACGTGTATCTGTTAGAATCATGAATGGTACAACTAAACCGAGCTGTAAGACAGCAATTTGTTTTAAGCAAACAGAGAATTCGAAGCCAAATATAAAAACAATCAAGAACGTAACACTTGTGATAGTCTAAGTAACAGTATAACAAAGCTTTTTAGCTTTTGTCTCGTAAGTAAAATGAACAAACATTATACATCTATTAAGAATACAGTAAATAATGGTTTTGCCTTACCACAATTAAATCAATGATTGACTGATTGAAACTTGATATAATGGTTCTCGTCCATCGGTGGTCAAATCCCATCCTGTCGTTCATCCATTTCCATCAAAACCAAAATCTCTGTATAGTATAGCTTTTTTCCTCTCGTAGCCGAGTATTAATCGAGACAGCTAGAAGTCAATCAAGGTGTTTTAATTATAATATAATTAATTCAGTGCACTTTTAACTAAACCTTTCGAACGCTTTGCTACCTTCACCTTTTAAACCTTTAAAATTTTTAATGAGTCAATATTTGGCAATTTTAACTCCAGAGGATTAGAGGGTTAACGCTAACCATGATTTATTAACTGCTGTTTAATAATAAATCAATTAACTGTTGAACGTTAACATTATCCAGGTGAGATATTAAGACGCTTATCAGACGATTATTATTATTATTATATTAATTAAGAAGTGATTAAAGAGAGTTTGAAATCGGTTTTTCCTGTGTTACCTCTCAAACCACACCACCCGAAGATAATATACATAATATATACTAAAGAGCAGTAAAAGTTAACTGAGATCAAATTTAAAAATTTCTCTTTGTATGTGTAGTTTAGAAGCAGAAGAAAAATTTTTACAGGAAGCAGTGTGCTTATCTTTGCTGAGTGTTGCAAATACTGTTTATGTACAATAAAAACGGTCTTAAGAAGAAACTAACTGACCTGCGCGCGCATCTAACTGTGTCTGAGGATGTGACTAGCGCTAGGTTCAGGTCAATTCATGCCATTTGTGATTGTGTGTTTGTGTGAATTAGGTGATTTGACTTGGTGGGTGAGATGTAAGTGTTAATGCATAATGCTGATAATGGTGGTTATTATTATTATTATTGTTTAAATGTAACATTCAGGAGGATTAGTTCCATAAATATTGCACAGTTTTGTGGTGGATTCGTTTTGTAAGTATTGCACATCTTCTGAATAATTATTTTTATTATTGTACAGTTAGTTTTTCAGTATTTCTAAAAAATTATGTTATATTAATTGTACAGTTTTTCGAAGAACTGGTTTCAAGATTATTAAACATTTTCTCGAAGGAGTTATTTCATAAATAATGCACATGTTCTTGAACGACTCATTTCATATTTGGGGCGCACTTCATAAATCTCACGTTTTCTCAAGAATTTATTTTCATAAATACTGCACAGTTTTTTAGAGAATACATTTCGTAAGTGTTGCACACTCTTGGTGAATTCATTTCATAAATTTTGCACACCTTCTGCATAATTATTTTCATAAATATTGTACAGTTTTTCGAGGAGTTAGTTTCTAAAGTATTTAACAATTTCCTGAAGGATTTGTTTTATAAATAATACGCGCTTGTTGAGGAACATCATTTCGTAAGTATTTCAGACTTTAGTGGTGAATTTATTTCAAAAGTATTGCACACTACTAAATATATCTTCACAAATCTCAATTTTCTGAAGAACTTATTTCAAAAACATATCAGTTTTTTTGATGAATTCATTTCATCTCTTGAATCATTCATTTCAAATATATTGCACACTAATTTAAATTTCTTTCATAAATTTCACGTTTTTTAAAGAGTTCATTTCATACATGTTGTACAATTTTTTGAATAACTCGATACAGTTACATCATACACAGGCGTGCAGTATTTATAGTCGGTCACGGAGGAAAAATGAAAATTTTTCAGTACAAAAAATTTTCTTTTAAAAACGTTTTGTATAAATGCAAAGAATATACGCGAGAGAAAATCTCGGGTTACAGAAAAATATTAATAAATAGATATGAAAGCTTTAAAACCAAAATGGAAATGTATAACACCTACGAAATTAGTGCTGAGTGTTAAAAAGGTTAACCAATTGCGGAAGAGTTTGTTACTTCCTTTGGGGTTGTAACCCTTCCAAACAACCACCGAAAGGAATTGGAGATGGAGGTCAGTTGCAATATATATGTATGATTGGCTTCAAAACTGAGGTCATGAGACAGAAACCAAAAACAAAAGTTTCCAAGACAAGTTGGAGGATGAAACAGACATAATCAACATGGATTAATCGCAACAGAGTAACTGTACAAGATAAATTGTGTTAACGTGTTATTACCTTAATCCTCAGGTCATCATATGTGGTAAGTACAGTTTTTAATAATTCATTCGTGTATAAAAAATGGAAGTAATAATGTATAATGAGTTAGCATTTTTTAAGGGTAGAGGGTTGAATGAATAATAATAATAATAATAAGGAAAACTGATATCTATTCATATGTGGAAGAGTTGTTTGATGGATGGAGTAACTTTATTTTATTGAGGGTTTCACATGATGCCTATCATTTTCAGAGCTTAATGTTTGATCATACATCAAGTGGAATTTGCATTCATGACTATAACCTCAGTGGTGATTAAGTTGGCAATCGTGATATCAATGGTAACGTTATTCTTTTGGCTGTTACTTCGATTAAGTCAAAACTTAAGTCGGTTTGGTTGAAGAAGAGAGCTTGTTGTTACCTCGTTCAGACGTTTGGCCCATGTTGGTGGTACTGGCTTCTTTTGAGAATGTAGTTGAGGGCGTAAATTATTTCATAAATATTGCACACTTCCATGAAAATGATAATTATTCGTGCCAATCACCCAAAAATTTTTCGTTTTCGAATCGAATTACCTTTGTCTCGTTGGCTTGATGCCAGGTGATGACATCGGTGGAGGTCGCAGACATCAAAACGAACTTTTGCTTCCATTTTATCTATTCGCTTCAAAAATATTGCACACTTTTTTGGGTTGTCTGTTTCATAAATACTGCAAAAATTCTTGGGTTATTACTTTCTAATTATTGCACATTTTCTTGTGGGATTTGTTTCATAAATATTGCACACTCTCTAGCTTATTCATTCCTTAAATATTGCTTAATATAATTCCTTAAAAAATTTCGAAAAATTTCGAAATTGTTCCAAATTGAGGCCACACTCTTAGCCATTGAGGATACCGTTCGCTAGAACAACGTGTCGTCAAGGAACGTGCGCCCTCTATTTCATCTTTAGCTCGTTTTTATATTATATTAATTATTAGTTTTATCAGAAAACATGTCGGTTCTATACGTTACACCTAATATAGCTATATATATACGTATATACAGTATTTCGTTCTGGTCTACATAATACTATTTGTTACCCTAAGCAAGGTCACCATATAGGGTGTAGTCAATTATCTAGAGGCAAAAATCTCATTGAGTTCATCTCGAATCAGAGTGAAGGATTAAAATTAATCTGATGAAACCTCCAGCACTTTCCAGAGAAGAATAAAAACCATCGCCGCCCCTTACCGTACCTGAGATTTTCTAATTTTCATGCCCACGGCGCTCTCGCTTCTTTATTTATTCACCACGACCCTCCTCACGTCCAATAAAACAACCTTGTTAATTGGTTGCTCAGCGGCTTGCCACAAGTTCATCCTAAAATTTATCATGTCCTTCTCTCAGCCTAACCTTCTGCATATTTGATTATGCGGCCGACAGTGACTTAATCCCTTCTCCAACTCAGACTAGCCAGCCATTTTAGAGCTTTTATCGCGCTCTATGCCGTGGTCAAAGACAAACAACTCAAGAGGCGTTTAACCATGTAACATTAGACATCAACGAGGTACAGACAACATTTTCAAAAGCTCCAATTCCAAATTGAAAAGAAATTTTCCCCGGAAGTATCACGAGACAAAAGGGAGCGACAAAAAATTAATTGAAGAAAAAGAGCTGACAAAGAACAGAAATAAAACTTTCACTCAGGGGTTATTCCCCCGAATTAAATAGAGAGGCTGGGGGTAGGAGGAGGGGAAAGGAAGCAAAAGGAAAAAGGAAAAAAAGGAAAAGGTTCCATGATAATCGAAAATGCAATTGGAAAGGCATGTGGCATCTCCTCCGGGAGGCGTCTTTCCTGATTTTTGAATTTAAGAGTCACGCTTCCAGCTTTCGCCCAGTTTTCCCATTACATGCTACACTAATTCTAAAAAGAACTTTCTCTCCTTTCTCCTCTTTTCTCTTTCTCTCACTTCCATTCCCTCAGATCCCGCATCTCAAATTTATTCTGGGTTTTCTTCTAACCTTCTATACGAGCAGCAAAAAAAAAACCTTTTTTCCTTCTCCTCCTCCTCCAAACTCTCTTTTTCACCTTTCCTCTCCCGTTTCCTTTCACCCTATCTACCTCCTCTTCTCTCTCTCTTTTATTATTTATTTATTTTAACCGTAAAACCTAAATCTTACTAACAAGGTTCGTTAAAGTAAAATATTCGAGGGGATTAATCATCCGAAGAAAAAAATGGAGGAGGCTTTCTCAAGATTAAGAGGAAACTTATTTTTATTATAAAATAACTGATGTGAGTGAGTTGGTGGTGCGAGGAGGGAGGAAGGAGGGTGGAGGAAGGAATGTTAGATGGGTGCAGTAAAGTATGCTCTAGTTTAAAGGATTTTTTTTGCTCAGCTTTTTTTTTTGCCGAGACTAAAAGGAGAACAAAGGCGTGCATGTGCTCGAGGGAAGAGAAAACGTTGGAAAATTAACCAACATCCATTATACTGTATAATAATCTGACGGCTGATGTATACTCTTCCTCATACTTTTAGAAAAATGAAATATTATATTAAACTTTGAAGTTGGGAGATCCTGCACACCTGATTTAATTTTAGTTTTTTGTGTCAAGGATGAAGCTCCTCGTTTTCCTTTTGTTTTTTGACTTGAGATTGGTTATGGTTGTTACGCTTGGTTGTCTACTAATTTTGGCAGTAATATGTCGCCTTACAGTAGATACTGTAGTTTTTCTTTATGTTTTGGTAAGGGTAGCACAAATTTATGACTTTTATGCGGTTAGTCATTTCGAGCTTTTTTTATTGTTCTGTTTCTTTTGAGTTGGTTTTCTATCTTCTTAACGTTTGGGCCTGTTGAGGATCCCAGAAGACCCGCCTGTAAGGAGACCCCAGCTCAAAAATGAAACGAAACTTTTCGCCAACAATCTCATCGCAAAAATTTGAAACAAAAAATGAAACTTAAGATAAGCAGCGAGCCTACTTCAACAGAAGCTTTATGTCTGGCTGCCTGCATCCTGGAAGCAGAGCGAACACTGACTCTCAGGTTGTTGGATCGCATACTATGTACAGTAACCATTTGAATAATTTCACGTATCAGGTCTTAAACCACTACACCACAGGCCTCTCGCTGATCTAACTAATGTCATTTGGTTCAAGTGTGAGAAGAACTAAGAACTTATAATCGCGAGCCTGCTCCCGTACCCTGTTATACCCAAAAAGGGATTAAAATTCAATTACAACTATAACCACATTAGTTGGATCAAGCCATAACCCATCTCACTCATATCCCAAAACCTGATCTATGGCTCAATCACATGCTATCATGCGCGCACCTTCTGTTAGGTTTCACCTGTAAAACGTTATCACATCTGTTATGTTCCAAAGGGAAGCAAAAGTTTATAAAATCTATCGAAAGACATTAAAGAATTTATTTTTGATAGTATAATTTGGTGATTTTGATATCAAAGTGTTTTAGTACCGTTCCACACGTGGGCTTCATTGTATATGAATACGATACATGATAAAGTGATTCACGGGATAAAATTGGAGGCCATAACTTGTTGAAAATGTCAAAGCAAGAATGAGATCATTTAAGATTAATTGAAATTGAAATTTTATTGATATGTTTAGTGGTTTTACGAAGGCGGATGTTAAATATTCAGCAGTCCCATGATGGGCGTTACACTCTTTTATGTCTCATAGGTTTATGAAACTGTTTCAAGCTGAAAATTTTAATTTGAATCATTTGAGAACGGAGCTTAAGCAGTTTTTGATGCTTTTAAGCTGATTTCATTTTTTCTGTATAACACAAAGGGGGATTATCTAGTGAAACAGAATCGGTTAACCTTGAGCTGAACGCGTCTAAATATGTCATAAATGCTTACTTTGTTTTATCCTTTTTCATTATAAGATTAGTTAGTGTTTTCCTTTGAGTGTTCTCAAATCCGATTTTCTGACCTTTTCCTTTGTCACATCTCCTTCAGCGATCATTACTAGAGTTTCCTTCAATACAGTAAGAACTGAGAGGCTAACAGGATGTCCTATATCGGTCAATTCTGTATTTGGGAGGAAGTTTTCATTTTAAATTGTATAATTACTTTCTTAGTCTTTTTATTTTTACTTTTTAATTGTCACGTGTCCCAAAATTTGGGGTGATTAGTTAGTCTTAGTTTAAGGAGTGGTATCAAGGGTACTGTGGTGACGTTCTAAAGTGTAACGATTAGTATATTTTATTAATATTATAGTTATAGTTGAGTTTTAATCCCTTTTTGGATATAACAGAATACGGACACTCAAACCACTACACCACATACCTCTTGCATTAGTATTAAAACGAACTGAAGATGAAACTAACAGAAAGAGCACGAAATGTAAGTAGCGTACTGATGGGTTTAATTCCGTCTTCACTGACTCATTTAGTTAAGATTAGTTACATTTTTGTGTCTTGATTTCGTTTTTCAAACTTTGGTATAACAGAATGTGGAAGAAGTTGTCACGATGATAACTTCTATGGTCAAACACGCGAACGTCGACATGGTAGCAAAACCGCTAAGTTTCCCTAGTGGCCGTTCCAAATAGTAAATAAGTCGACACTCCGTAACACTGAAAAGTGGTGTTTATTTGACAAAACTTGAACAACGAATGGTTCATAGAAATGACTACAACGACAAAATTGAACAAACAAAAAAAAATTACAAAATTTTGCAACCTAAAATAAGAGTTGATCATTGTCTTCCAACCATCTTGACAATTTGTTCTTAATTACACTCTCGATAAGCTGAACATCTCCATCAGGGAAGCCAGTAAGCCTTCTTGGGCAGAAGCTTTGTGCCTGGCCGACCATAAGGCCGAAGCAAGGAGCTTCGATTCCTGTAAGCGGAGCGAACATCTATTACCAAGCGCTTTGAGTCGTTTGAAATAAAATCAAAAGATGGAGGTTTTGGTATTCAGTGAGTTTGAAATTTAAACTATTAGAACCTTCGAAAGTGTCTATACAATGAGGGAAAGAGATTTTTCAGGTGTTTAAATTTTCTATAAACTCAAATTAGACAATATAGCTGCAGCCACGAAAAATACTATGGTTATAGAACAAGTAAAAGTAACAATTTTGCTCCCAGTTTGTAATTTCATCACGGTCCATCCAACAGTTACTGCTAGGTCAAGAATTTAAATTTTTAGAGCTTTCTGCCAAGTTGTTATTGTATTGAAAACCTAAATCCAGACGATCGACCATCTGTACGTAGAGGAAAGGAAAACCGTTCTGGAATTTTCAAAGAATAAAAGAAAATCGTCAAGTGGACAAAACTTTTGGACAATTTCAAAGTGAGCTTTCGTCTTCTGTCCAAATCTTAGATTAATTAAGCCTGAACTAACTGTAACTATTTTGTATCGATTTCTTTGGTTTTGTTACATTTTTCTTGTCGGTTTCCTCGAAAGAAGTTTGCACCATGTGCTAAATAGAGCTCTCTCAGCTTCGTTTTCATTTATATTTTTTAAAAGAGGATGACGGGGAGGAAGGAAGAAAATTCTTTACTTGAATGAACAATAAAGAAACATTAGACGAAGGGAATAACATAAAAAAATATTATTTTCGAATAAAAAAGTCTTAAAGGCCCAAAGTAAGTGGCAATTAATGCGGAGGAGACTTCTTTTCCCTCTCCCTCGCCATCATGTAAGAGATTGTAAAGAAAAATTCCTCAAACGAAAAGTTTTCCGGAGGCAGCAGGTGTTGCATCTGCTAGAAAAACTTGCCCTCCCGCGTTTTCTTCATCTCCTTCCTCCTTCCTCCTCCTCTACCCTCTCTCTTTCTCCTACTCCTCCTCCTTTCCTTTCTTTTAACTACTCTCTTTTCCTTTTTCCTTATTTTTTTTTCCTCCTCTTCCCCAAGAAATTTCCATCTTCTTTATTAACTTTTTTTTCTTCTTGTGTAAAAATAATTTTATAAATCTGGTGTTATAGTTTCAAGTGAAAGATCCTCTCTAACAGACGGAGAAAGTTGTACGAAATTGTATTCTGAACGGTTTTCGAAAGTGAAAACTTGAGGAATATATCTTAAATGTTGTAATAGTAGGCTACTTATTTGATTCACTGTATATTGTTCTCGGGGTTTTTACAATAAACTGGAGAAAGAATAACATCTAACGCAAATGAGGCCAGTGTTACCAACACAGAACACCCCGCTCCAAAGGCGTATATTACATCAGTCCATAGCCTTGCTACTCAAGCTTTTTCCTTCCTGGGTCAAATTTCCATTGTGACCATTGCGACTGGGCCACACGACTCGCCAAAAAAGCTTTCTACAAGTCCAGTTTTCGACGCATTCGTCCAATTCATCATCTGTATGTACATCTATCAGTCTGTTTCTGTATATTGCCTCATATAGATATGTTGAGGCAATCAACTTTAGCAGTTTCTGAGCACAGGCCCGTCAGGCACTATAGCTTAGACTTAACAATGAGCAATCGACCTTTCACAAATTTTCACTCAATCGGTTTCACTGGACCCCTGGGCCACTCAGTAGAGCTTGGTGGACAGCAGTTTGAGTACCAAAGATATATAGTGTAACTAGAATTTGAGAAGTAGACCTCAACTTCAGGCTTGTAAGTCATTTTCCTTTTTAGTTTGACTCTATATAAATGATATTATATTTCAAGTTTTTTATTCTTAAGTGTTACAGTGTTCCCTTATCTACATATTTTTGTTGAAAGCGCTAATATACTATAACTATCTACGTCCTGATATACAACTTAACCAAAAATATATTCCAACTAATAGATAAAACAAGTACCAATACATAACCATGTACATAATAAGTTATTACCATAACTAATGAGTAAATAGATAATAAAAGGAAACAAAATTATCCAAAAAAATGGATAAACAACTAGAGAATTATTCAAACAAGCCAAACAGGAGTGAAAAGTAAAGAAATATTGTGGCGACTGTTTAATTACTTTGTTTAGTTATCAGGAGACAGAAAAATTCAAAAACAAGTATATCGTCGGCGAAGCAATTGGTTATCACTCAACAGAAGTTTCGTTCTTGAGTGCCTAAAGAAACAGTTGGAAAGAGTCGTCATGATGTTGACTTGATATAATTGTCTGTAGCTATCACGCTGTTGTGTTATAATTTTGTTTCGGTTGAGGTTTAAATTAAATTTAGTTTATATTATACCAAAGTGATGGAAAAGCCAAAATATCTCAGCAAATAATAAGGAGAATCAATCACACGAAATTATCTTGGATGTCTGGAAGTCTCTCTGGGCGAAGTCTGAGCCTGAACGTCTGCGCCCTCCCTGCTCCCTACAGGATTCATCTCAAACATAAATTCATAGACTCCAGACAAAACTATGAACCATTGAGGACACCAAACACTTTCAAATGGAAAAAGAGGAAAGAGGAGGTCAGAGGAAAGTTATTTTGGAAATTTTCAAACCGGAAGAGGAGAGAGTAAATATAAAGTCGTGATGAGGTACATCGCTTAAAAAACGACAGTTGAAAAGGAAAAGCAAACATAATTATATGATATAAAAGTGTTAAATAAAAGGTCAGGAAACAGTGCTGGAAAATAATTGATGAAGAGAGAGAGAAGGAATGAAAGAGTGAACAAAACCCTGACAGTATGAAAAGCAATCAAAATGGTGAATACCGATGGAAGATAATAGAAAGTAAATACAAAAACAGGGATCCACGTGTTGAATACAAAACATCAAATAAATAGTAAACAAATAAAGAGGAAATAGTCAAATGAGACTCAAACGAAATACCAAGTTTGTAGGAGGAAAGTTATCAGAAACAGAGAGAGAGAGAGATGAAGTTTTAGTAATGATTGGATGAGAAAATTTTCTTTCTCCACTTTCAGAGGCTTGGCCGACAGAGAAAACTTCTTTACTTTCAGTGACTTAGAGTTGGGTCTTAACTCGAAGAACTTGGTGTAAAATGAATTCTTGAGGAAAGTGTGCATTATTTATGGAACTAGAACTTCCAAGAATGCGTGCAATATTTACGAATAAGAGTTCTCAAGTGCGCAATATTTATGAAACAGTCATTCCCAAGAATTTGTGCAATATTTATGAAATAAACTGAGAAACAGTGCATAATGCAACTAATTCTACAGGAAGTGGGCAGCTTTTATGAATTCATTTAAGGGAGTTAGGAAGAAGTAGAAGAAGAAAAAGTTAGGACAAAGAGCAACTTAGAGGGTTTCGGAATATTGGGATGAAACAAATAGAAAGAAAAGTGATAGCTGAATAGATGATCTCAGACTAGAAACTGATAGAAAAAAAATCTCTGGAAACCGAGTTGGAAAGACATTCTGTGTGCTGTGCAATCAGCACTAGACCAGAGTGAAAGATTCCCAACAGAAATATGAACAATGGATAAACACAAAAGAAAAGACAGAAAAATGGACAGAAATTCTTAAACAGAAGAAAGAAAATTTGAAGACAAGTAAAACGACAGAAAACCCTGTTAATTTCCGGTTTTGTAAAGGCCTTTTGAAATTTTCCGAACCGCCAAAAGCAGCAAAAAAATCAGCAAAAGAAGACCCAACGTGAAAACTTGGGATTCTGCAAATTTTTTAAAAGACTTTTTCAAAAATTTTTTAATTAGAGATCCCTTTTCTCAAATCGATTTCCGGAAGGAATTTTGTCAAGGCTCTCACCTTCTTCCCCCAACACCCTCTCTTTCTCTTTGCCTCGCTTTTAATTATCCAAAAGTCTTCTAAAAATTTTTATAGAAAAGTATAAAACTTTTCCTCGGAAAATGTCAGAACAAAACCTCCTCGAGCTTTAAAGGAGGGAGGGGGGAAAAAAACCTGAAGACACCAAAGTCCTAATTTATACGACTTCCGGGTAAATTATGCTTTCGAAAGTTGGCTCTATCGAACACCTGGTTTAAACCGTCGGAGGTTTTTCCTTCCTTCGAATTTCCCGTTTACCGCTGGAACTTTCCTCGAATTTTTAACCGGGGGGATGGCAGGGGGCTGTGGGGAAAGGCGAGGGGGTTTAGGAGAGAAATTGGAGGTTTTTGGAAAACCGCAAGAGCGGCTCTTTTTTTATTTTTGTTAAACGAGAATTTCGTCTCCATCTCCTTTCTACCCTCTCTGGTATTTCTCAATTAAAAGCTCGCGATACCACAAACTGCTCACGCGAATTCGGGCTATGTCATCTAGTCGCATAACATCCTCTCGACACGTTTTTAATTCGTCGTTTGATGTTTAGGAGATGTTAGTCGATTATTTGGGTGAAGGAGAGAAGTTGACTAGATAAGCACTGTCCCGAATAGAAAAAACAGAGGAGAGTGGCGCCTAACATCTGGATTATCTAGAAACCTCAACGAGAGAGCTATGATTGTCCTTAAAGCTCCTTGAAGGTTCTATAGAAAGTAATAAGCCCAATACAGTTTGAGTATATGTATACAAAGGAACTGGATTCACCCGTGCTTCCACGAAATATGTAGTTAAACATAACATTATTTATATATTTATCTACTGATATGTTTATAATAATAATCCTCTAGTTGAATACCTTTTTCGGGCTCTATAAAATGCTTTCAGGCATTTTCTTTCTATAAAAGCTAATTATACTATAACTACGTATTATATATATATAGCTCGATCAAATATACAGTAGTGAGTAGATGTAACAAGCAACAGCATATGAACATTTATATATATAAAATGTATTCTACCGCCCTATAACATTATCATTTAAATAAATAAATAACAAACTAATAAAATATATATATACAGATCAGTGAATAAATAATTAATTATAAAAATAACGAATTCCCCGACAAATCAATAAATAAATACATATGTAGATAAATAAGTAAACAAATATAATCCATGAGTTTGCCGATTAATAGCTAACTATACAAATGTATTAATACAAGGGAAAAGATATATCTACTCATTTGTGTACGCTTGTTGATGGAGTTATATTTTAGTACAACCTCGTTGAATTATAACTTTCTTTTCAAACAAAAAACGGACATAAACATACCTAGAAATGCTATTATTTTTCAACGACCGTTGAAATTCTTTTCTGTTCACCTGTTCAACGTCTCAAGAATTGTCGACAAGCAAGAGATTTGCATCTTCTCCCCATTCTTCTTCTTTCTATCTGTCACTTTATCTCTATTTGGAAACGTCACTCAATAGTGAATAGTTTTCCTCTCTCCTTCTCTCTATTTCTCCATTTTCACATATTCCCCATTTCGTTCTATTCTATTTCTTACTTCATTTTTTTTCAATTACTACTGTTTCCTATGTCACAATAATTCTTGATACTGTAGTTTGACATCATCACATTTATTCTATAACTAAGAAACTAACATAACCAAAGTTAGCGACAAAATGGGAGTTCAAAGTTACGATGAGAGCTGTGAGGTCAATGGTGGTCGTTACAGGAAAATTAATGTAAATAATCGTCCTTGTTTCAGTTAGTTGAGTTAGTATCGAGATTTACCAGAATAGTCTGCTGTTGTTGATTTGTACCACCCCTAACACTAATATCGCCGCTATTCTGATGGTTGTAAGAGATGGAAGAGGACCTGAAAGAACTAGGGATTCGTAGCTGGATGACTGTTGTAATGGATCGGGCTCAGTGGGCAGCTGTGATGTGAGCCGAAAGCCAAGGCTCTGAATGAGCTGTAGTACCAAATAATAATAATATAATACAATACTATTATTAGAGTTGCCTTAGATGTCTGAAATCCAACAGCAGGTCACAAGATCCGCAATTATTTGGTCATCACCTTTTGAGTCACAGGACTGTCTTCTATAACGATGAAGAAGAAGACCTGAAAAGCTTTGACAATATAACATCAGCGAAGAGCTTTAAAAGACAGCTTCGAAAGCTTTTGCCCGACCAGTATAACTACACCAATTGTTGCGACAGAGAATGCAACTTGTGGGTGCTGGTTTTCGATCCCAGCAGCAAGACCGAGAATAATGAAAAACTACGCTTACCTGAGTGCGTCCGTTATATCTGCTTTGCAGCTGAAAGGGAAAAGGGTCCACTGAGCAGCTTACCCTTACGATCAGGACTACGTCAGTGGACTGCGAGAGACTCTGAATGACTTCTAGACAACCACGAACCTGTATGCATTCAGCTCACACGACGAACGTTTCGGCGTATTTCCTCAACACCTCCTCCTTCCGGCGCCTAATTCAGAAATTGTCGCAAACACGTATAACTAAAAGACCCGCCACCAATTTCAAAGATCAGAAATTTGTGGCATAGTGGTTAAGTGCAGGACTAAGAAATTATGGTCACAAGTTCAAATTCTCCTCCGCATCCTGTTATACCCAAGAAGGGTGAAAAACAGGATTGAAGCCCAACTATAACTATAACATCAAGCATCAAACAGTTATACGTATAACTTCCAGCCTCAACAACCGAATGAAAAATTTTTCAGCTGTTTCATTGAAACCACGAAGGAACCCGACAGCATGAATGAAGAGTTTTTTAATAAAAACTTTTGTTCCGGTGGTTTATCGTAATCAAACAAAAAATTTGGCAAATTTTAGAAGAGACACAACAAATTTGTTTGTCGGGGCTTTAAGAGCTTTGAGAGGACGTTGGAAACGGTCGCTGAAAACAATTTAAATAAATTATTAATAATTTAATTTTTTCTTGGCAAAGTTTTAGTTTAACAATTAGCTCCCAAATAAAAAACAGTTGACAGTTCTAGGAAGAAGAAAGGTTCCTTTGTCCCTTTATTCGTTTTCACTGTTAATATTTTTGTCCAAAATGTTTACAACTAAAAATACGAAATCAAAATTTATGATTTAGGAGCGAATTTAATTTAATTTAATTTTTTTGTCAAGCTTAATTTAATCTGGTTTATGAGAGTTTTGTTTTTAGGTCGATAATATATTTTGATGTAAAATTTAGGCTGCTGACAAATGGAGGACGCAGATGTGAGCAAAGAGTTAAAATTTGAGATTTGTGAAATCGGTTGCTGACTGATTTCTGGTTTCTTCTGAACTTTTGATTTGGGTATTTAAAAATAAAAATTTGTAGATTAGAAAGTTCGCAGCTTTTTTCTGTGTTGTTTACTTTTGTATTCTCGCGACAGAATATACAGGCACTCACCAGGGAGTACCTATTAGTATATTCTACAATTTCTGTCTCTCACGATAACATAAATACTGTTTTCAGAAACAAAAAAAAACGTACACACCATCGTCTTCTGTACAAAACTTTTGATTTGGCTCATTAATCCGCTCATTAAATTCTCTTTTTGTTTAAACGATTTAAGAGTAAGTTCGATAAAAACAAAATGGAGGCGGTGCTTTTCGAAAAAGCTCAACTTTTTTCCTTTTCCTACTATTGATAATGTTAATTTAACTAATTTAAAATCGAGTTGAAGTGTCGGAGTAAATCGATTTAAAAAAAAACTCTTATTAAAAAAAGTGAGCTACCCTCGCTACCCCCCACCCATCATCCCGCTCTCCCATCTTTCCTTCCTCTCTCTCTCTCTCGCAAAGATGGTAGAAAAGGGAAAAACGCATTTATGAAATTTAAAACCGGATTCTCCAACATTAAACTCATAAATTTTGTTTAAAAAAAAGAAAAGAAAGAAAGTTAAGACATTAGAAAGAAAAGCGAACCCACCCCCACCAACCCTTACCACCCCTTCTCGCTCCGGAATAAATTTTAAAACAAGACGGGAAATCAAAAATTTTCCCAACTTTTGAATTCTATTTAATTAATTCACTTTCCTTCTGAACATAAGCTAACCAAGTTTTTCAAAAACCTGAGAGCTTTTTTTGCCAAAGCTCTGATTTCTTTTTCCTTTTTCTTTCGAAAGGGTTAGAAGGAAAGGAATACGGAGAGGAGGAGGTGGTTTGTGTTTTGAATGTGAAAGTTTTATCCCCGAGAGCTTCCGGTTGAGTTGGCAACATGGCAATTTCGTAAAAGATGAATTTTGATGAGGTCACGGTCAAAAGGAAAGGTTTCGGTTTTGGGGAGGTATTATCATGTCAAAGAGAGGAGAGAGGCAAGGGGTAGGAAAATGAGATCGAAGGGTGTGATGGGTCGGTTGAAGAAGAAAATAAAATTTTTATGTTCGATCATAGATTCGAAAGCTCGGCTCGGAAGTAGATATTTTTTCTACTTCCAGTTTGTGGGAATTTCTTTACTTTTAGTTGAATAGGAAGTTTAGCCTCAAATTGATTTTTGAAAGTTTTGATTTCTGTTCGAAAGCTCCAGAAGATGTGATGTATTTGTGTCTAACCATTAGACGGTCAAATAAATGACAAGCTCCGAAAGCTCAATTCGTGCTAAATTTTCACTCACCTTTAACAAGTGACGAGAAATGTCAACACTATCACAATCAAAGAGATGCAAAGAAGATTCGAAAGCTCGATTCGGAAGTGGGTGATACCAAAAAAACATTTCTTTGCTTCCGTTTGAATGTGGGAGTGTAGGTACTTTGGGCACAAAATGTGCTCTCCGAATTTGTTAATGGTTAGAGTCAAACACGTCACAATTTTGGACCTTTCGAACAGAATTTCAAAACTTCAAATTGAGGCTAAAAAAGAGAAAGTGAAAAAATCACCACAAGCCATAAGCAGAAAAATCGTCATCTACTTCCGGACTGAGCTTTAGAACCTGGTTTGAAACTGAATTCGAAGCTCTCGAATCGAGGAAAATTGACCAGAAGTACCAACTCTAACAATCAAACAGAGGCAAAGAAATGCTGTTCAGAGGTTCTGTTTCGAGGTTCCAAGGGGAGCTTTTGAATCTACGGTTGAACATAAAAATTTTATTTTTTTCTTCAACCGCCACATCACACCCTTCCATCCCCCTTGACTCTCACCACTCTTTGCCATGATAATGCCTCCCCAAAATCGAAACCTTTCCTTTTGACCGTGACCTCATCAAAATTCATCTTTTACTAAATTGCCATGTTGCCAACTCAACCGGAAGCTCTCGGGGAAAAAAACTTTCACGTTCAAAACACACAACGTTCCTCCTTGTCCTCTCCTTCAAAAAAAAAGAAATCAGGGCTTCAGCAAAAAAGCTCTCAGGCTTTGGATATCATTACTTATGTTTGGATGGGAGTAAATAAATAAGAAAAAAAATACAGCGACAAACCGGAAGTAGAAATGTAGGTTTTGTTGTACCCACTTCGGGTCGAGCTTTCGAATCTATAATCGTGTGAAAACTTTATTGTCTTCTTCAATAGAGAGATCACACCCTTCCATCCTCTCTCTGTTTGCTGTGATAATATTTCCAAAATCCATTAAAACTTTCGATTCCATACCTGGACACAAAATCAAACCGGAAGTAAATGATTTTTCTCTCTCAGTTTTCCTGTTGTTATGTTTTCTTTTTTATTTTGGTTGTAGGTGAGAGGAAGACTGACCCAAATCGTGCTTTCGAAATGGTCTTTTGTGTTAGAAGGACTCCAAAGACGTGGTAACCTGTCCAAAGGCTTTTTGGAAGACGTGCTCAACCGGATAATGAAGTGAACGCGCTGGTTGGTAATTACCATTTTTAATTCCTTTTGTAAAAATGAGACTTCTTTTGAGGATTGTAAGGGATGGAAAAAGGACTCGACAAACAGGGTCGTAAAAAGAGAGAGAGAGGAGGTGAAGAGAGAGAGAGAAAGGTTGTTAAAAAAAGGTCGCGAGTTGATGATGAGAAGAAAAGGTTCTTTGCATTTCCCTCACGTTTCTTATTTGGCAATTACTCGTCTAACACGGCTCCACGAATCGCACTTGAATTAGGGTTCTTCAGGTTTGTAAATTGATAATTTGTTTCAATTTTAAAATGAGAAAATCAGGCACGGATTAAGGAATGCAAAGCGTCTATCCTTTTATTTCGGTTGGATTAGATTCTTGCTTTGCTAATTGCCGTTCGGAAGTTGGTAGGAGGGAGAAAAAAAGGCAGAAGGTAATTAATTATCTGCTTAGCGCTTACGTTTGACTCACCCTCACTCGTGGGGGATGATTCGTGCAAGTTTCCGAATTCCAAGGGGAGGTTTTTTTCCCTCTTCGAACGGATACAGGAAAAAAACTGTCGCTCCCGATATTTTGTTCCATCATTT
The DNA here is from genome assembly GCA_016920875.1 of Columbicola columbae. NCBI lineage: Eukaryota > Metazoa > Arthropoda > Insecta > Psocodea > Philopteridae > Columbicola > Columbicola columbae. The sequence continues at coordinate 14,916,676 of JADMLL010000005.1, forward strand.
TTGATTTGGTTTCCCGACTGTAAGTTTGAAACGTGGGGGCTTTGTAACATATCTCTTCGTCAGAATTCATTTTTCTGCGAATGGAATTGGTTTCAGAATGCCTCCTGTCCCTGTTTTTGTCTATTTTCTAAAATTCTAAAGTTCTTTCCTTACAAAACCTTGTTTTTAGCTTTTTTGGTGCTTCGAGACTCATTATTCGATATAATTTTCTGAAATCCCTTACCGCCATCGTTATTTTTGGTCGAATGGGTCTTTTGTTATTCTTCAGATGGGGTGTACTTTCTAACGAAATCTTTGTTTTTAAATTAAAATCACGAAAAAGAGAGAGGGGAAGAGGAGGAACATGTTCCTGTTGACCTGTAGGAGGTGGAAGAGGAAATACTCACGCACGCTGGATGGCTACTGTCACCGCGACGTGTTGGACTCCTGTGTTATTAGTCCAAGAGACCTACCGACTGAAACCTCCCCCTTTAACTATACTTTTGCCCTCTCTGAATGGTCTTTTCACCTCACACAATGATAGTGCTTCGTTCAAAGACCATTCCTGAGGAATTAGACCGAGGTACCTATAAGAGAAAGACATTGGTAGTTCTCTTCTCGGCTTTCCATGTTGTACTGAGATCTTTGTCTAATTTGCTACCTGAAAATAGAAGCCGTTGGTTCTGTTTTACGGGAAAAAGTGTTTTATCTCCCTTTCTGCAGGAAGTCTGTAGTGTAGCGTGCAGACTAAGAAGTTATAGTCGTGATAAAAAGTGTGCAGTATTTTTGAAATGAGTCTTCCAAGAAAATGTACAATATTTATGTATCTAATGTGTCTCTCACAGACTACTTATAACAAACATTATAAGTTAAACTGTATAAACAAACACACATAGAGACAAACAAAAAGTGTGCAATATTTATGAAACCAAATAGTTCTTGTGCAACGACTTTCAAGTTTGAAATAATATCAAAAATGCTGTTCATAACGAAATCTCATATTCATGAGGTAGAATTCTAAGACATACAATTACCCTTTTATCATAATATTATACAGAAAGATGAAGTCTGTGGTTTAGCGGTTAACTATCAGAGAAAGAAGTTGTAGTCGTGAGTTCAAATCCTCCTTCGTATCCTGTTATACCCAAAAAAGGGTGGAAAACGGGATGAAAACTCAACTATAACTATAACTATCCCTTTCGGGCTTTTTGTGAGTAATATTGACGCGCAAAATACCTGAAAGCACGTCCAGATTCGGGGGGTTGATCCATAGGGTGAAGAGAAGAAACCTGGACAACGCTAAAAACAAAAATCCAACTCGACTCTTTGCGGATGGACAAAATAAGCTTGGAAAATGAGGTTTCCTTTCCACCTCCAGTCTTCAAAAAAGGGAAAACTTCACAATTTTGTGTGTGTCTTTCCAGAGGTCAAATTTATTTTCCACCCTCAAATAATAAATAAATAAACCTCAAAGAAAAACCCTCTCGAGAATTTGATCGAGTTTATATTGAGCTGGTCTAATACACCACGTTGCACATTCAGGGACTTCGCCACCCCTTTCGCTTCCTTTCTTCATCCCTTGTTCCTCTTCTCCTTCTGCTATAAATCCATCCCTTTTTGCGAAAAAAAGAGAGAAAAGGAAAAAAAAATTTGTACAAAAACCCTTTTTTACTATGTAAATTGTTTCTCCGCCGAGAAAATATATTAAAGAGTTTTTGATATTTGTAAGAAGTTTAGTATAATAAATATAATATTCGCGTTTTTTTACAATCCGAGGCCTTTTTTCCCGTTTTTTTTATTCCTCCGGCGTTGGGAAAGATTAAAGTTGCTTTATGTCAGGAACGTAAACAGGAATTTAAAGAATTTTTTTCCTTTTTGAAAATTTGTTTTTGTTGTGTTTTACTGTGAAAAGGAATGCCTTCCGGTTTTTGAGGGCCGGGGGTTGGACTGGGTGAGGGAGGTTTTTTTGGATTACCCTTTTGAGTGTCTTTGTGAAAGTGTTTTGACTGTATTTAGCTTCTTCCTTTTTTTTGTAATTTTTATACTAAAACAGTGAAAATATTTGTTTTTGAGCTGCTGTGAATTAGGTTGAAAAATTTTATTTTCGTTAGTTCTCTCTTGAGAGTGAAATGATATTATGACGTCACAATTATATTATATCAAGCTAAAGTAGTTATAGTTGAGTTTTAGTAGTACTATTTGGTTTCATAAATATTGCACACTTTTTGTTTGTCTCTATGTGTATTTGTTTATACAGTTTAACTTATAATGTTTTTTATAAGTAGTCTATGAGAGACACATTAGATATATAAATATTGCACACTCATTTGTCGTTCATTTCATAAATATTGCACAATTTCCTGGAAGACTCATTTCAAAAATACTGCTTTCTTTCTAAGAGATTTCATTTCATAAGTGTTGCACACTTTTTAGAAGATCTCATGTCTTAAGTAATAAACAATTCCTGAGAGAATTTATTTCGTAGACATCTTAGGTTTCTTGAACGATTCCATTGCACACTTTTATCAAAAATTCATCTTAAATGTTATATTTATGAAACAAATAAAAGAGGAGTCTCAGTTTTTATTAGACCTCTCGCATATTTAGGTAAAATAACGAACACACAATCGATTTTTGGAACTATCAACTACAATATTATCGTTATTATGTGGTGTATACTGTATACTACAACATACGCTGTCGGATCTCATTTTGTCAAAAGAATGGTTTTGGATATTGACTGATGTGGAGACATTTTAAACTAACTATACCATGCTTACAAAGACTGAATTGTTCTGCTTGATGTTCCTGTCCGATCAGGTCGTGAAGTAGGGGTATATATGGGTCTTTGAACCCATCGGACAGCTTGTAACACATACTCATAAAAATAGCCGTATTCCAATAAAAGGTATGGAGTAAAACAATTCTCAAAAGGAACCTTTTAAAAAAGGACTCATTTCAAAATGTTGCACGCTGGCTTGCAGAACTCATTTGATAGATATTGCTCACTTCCTTGGAGGATTAATTCGAAACATAAATCCTTGGAGTCGAGACCCATCTTCCTCTCACAAACGATGTCTTCAACTAGAAAAGCAGACGAAGTCAAAGGAGTGTGATAAACAAAAGTTAACCATTTTTAACACTAGAAGTGGAATAGTTTTGATTCTTATTCGACCATCAAACTCCATTTTCTTCTTATAACAGGCTTTTGTCGTTCCTGTCACAGGACTCTTTCTTTTTGCTGTTTCAATAGAGTGAGTCGCCATGACCTATATCCAGAGACCAAATCCAAAATTAATTTCTGACTTGAATTGAGCGAAAAATCCAATCGGTAAGCGAGTCTTTTGATTAACTATTCAATCAGCATCTGGGGAGTATGGGAGGAAAAACTCAGTGAAACATAACCAATTCTCACTGAGTCATAAATTTTAGTTATGATACTAAAAGCAAAAATCGGGAAAAGTTGGGATTGTCGATGTGTCATGAACCCAGGAAGAAGTGAACTATAACGAAACACGTGGGTTATATGTATAACTAAGGAGGAGGAAAGGAGAAGTAAGTAAAATCTAGAAAACGAAGAGTATTACTCGGAGAGAAGGAGGTTTTCCGTACTTCCCAATTCAAAGTGTAAAATGTAATTAAACTCCGCTTTTACAATCGCCGCCATGTTTTATTTTTCAAAAAAGAAAAGTTTTTGTAAATGTTACAAAAGTCGAAAACAGGGGCCGCCAAACATAACGTTTAATGACCAAAGTTTTTCTTCTTTTCCTCCCCCGACAAAACTCGTTTTCAAGAACTTGGTTTCAGTTTCTCCCCTTTTTTATTTCCTTTTTTTATATATATACAGTATATATTTCTCTCGTGTGTCAACTCACGCCTGAAACAAAGCACTGACGTATCTATAATTGTGTTAGTCAGCTTCTGTTTTAAACCTAAAATTGTTGTGTCCTTAGTAAGAGATGAGTTGACATTCATCTCAGTACAAGCTTCATTTTGATGACTGTTACAATTGTTAGTGTTAGTGGTAGGGATATTCTATCACTTGAATAAAATTTTTGACTTTGTTTGAAGATTATACAACAAGGTGATTGATCATAGGGTGAAAATAACTGTCGTGGACTGGAGTAGGCGTAATAGTGTGTTAACTGCCTCAGTATGACGTCATTTTAGCGTCATCAGAACCACTGTCTTGGTTGGTTTTGTAACAGTCCACCGTCCGAAAGAAAAGAAACTCAAACACTGCACTAATTTAGAGCTGTTGGCACCATCAGGGTGGATTTGAGGTTAGGCAGAGTAAAATGGACAGTATAAGTGGGGTTGAAGAGTTGAATTAGGCTTGGAAGACGATGTTTAGATTTGTTAACAACCCCAGAAAGTTAGACTGATACAGAACGATCTCAAAAACTTAAACACTATGCTTTTAGTTCTTCTTCGACACTTCTTTCTGGTTCTGTTTACTTATTTTATTTTTACAGCTGAGTAAAAATTCTGAAAGAGTAGCAGTGTACTCCTTCTAGTTCACTAGTTCTGATGCTCAGTGGCTGGGAGTTTGGGTTCGACTTCTTAATCTACAGAAAAGTGTGCAAAATTTATGAAATGCATATTCTCAACACAAGGCTTTCTTGTATAAATCTTCGTATATTCTCGTTAGGTATGATTCCACCAAAGTGCGATTGTGTTTATAGACGCCAGGCAGGAGCGTATTGAATGGATGACCAATAGGAAGGGAGAATTCTTAAGAAAGGACCAAGGGGGTAGTAGTCATAATAAATTCATTTTTGCCTTGGGGATTAATATAAAGTTCCAAATATTCCTTCACAATCTCTTATAATAAAACTAGAACATTGGAAAGGAGGGATCTTCATATCCTCTTTTTCTCCAGGACTTGCAGTAGCTCCAAAATGTTTCTTTTCCCTCGAAAAGTTGGAGGTCTAAGGACACTGTATATAGGGCACTGGAGGACAAAATGTTGGAGATTATTAGTGAAAAGAGAGATAAAGAAACTTTTTCGAGGAAGGAAAAAAGAATTAGAATAAATGGACAAAAGAATGAAAGAACAAAGCCAACAATTGGAAAGACACGAACACACAAAACGAAGAGCAGTATCCGGGTGTCACAGTCCTGAACTCTGATTTATTTTCCCTGTTTTTCCTCATTTGATATCGGGCTATTTGTAAAACGTCTCGGCCAAATTCGTTTCGAATTCGAAATTCGTAAGGTCACGTGAGTTCGTGTCCTCTTATATATATATCTGTATGCATATACTCGATGTCTTTTGTTCTCCTTTTCATACTGACTTTGAGAGGAAATAAAGGCCATTGTCTTCAAAACTGAAATTTTTTTCTTGTTTCTCTGGTATCCTCGCTTTTATTTTGAGTTTGTGTGTTGATTCCTCCTCCTCCACCTATTCCCTCTTCTTCCTTTCTCGCACCTTCTAGAAAAGAACCGTCTGCATGTGGATTGTGGCTAATTATTCCATTACTAGCAGTTTTCTTCGTGATTGAGGATTATTTTCATATTTCAACCCCGGATATTGTCTTTCCTCCCTTTTTCGGCCATTTTTTGCATCATTGTTGCTTTGTGAGGATTGTAAGGGTCTGTAAAGTTTTCTATTATTATTTGATTTGTAGTTATGTTGTTTCAAATTGGAAAACTACAATTAGGACTATTTCAACAATGGTTCCAAAGTGACCCAACAATGGAGTTGCTGGTCCAACTCCAGCCTGGGAATTCTGGAATACTTTTATCCAAGGACCAAGAAATATGGTCAGTTTTTCTGAATTGTTCTTAATTACATGATCCGAAAGGATCTTCAAATTGTCAGTATAAGAGAGATGATAGGTAGATTCTCTTTCAAGAACTCCTCGGGACTGACTGAGTATCCTAGTCCTATCGCTATCTTTCTCCTTGACGAAGGTCTGTAAAAATGGTTTCCTTAGTCACCCTAAATTCATCTACTTTTCTTTCTACTTTTCCTTCTTTTCTCTGTCTCCTTATTTTCCTATTTCTTCATCTTGTTCTAGTTTTCATATCCTCTTATCAGTCTTCTTCATTCATATTCTTTTCTTCGAGATTTTCTCTATTCCTTTTTCCTCTTTTCTTTTCGAATCTTTTCTTCTCCTTCTTCTTTTCTTCTCATTTCTTCCTTTCATTCTTTTCCTCTTATTCATCTACTTTTTTTCTTGTCTCTTTCACTCCTTGTTCTTCTTTCTTGTCTCTTTTCTTATCCTTTCTCTCTTCTCTCTTGTTCTTCTTGTTTTCTTCTTTGTCTTCTTCTTCAACTATTATTCTTTTCTTAGTGACCTTCTTTTTCATCTTTTTCCTTCACTTTCCTTTTTGCTTTACTTCTATTTCTTAGTCACCTCCTTCCCCTAATTTATAAAGAAGGTTTGTGGAAGGATTGCTCACTTAATCCACTGTCCTACTTCTAAAACAGTTGGAATAAAAATTCTCTTTGTTTTTAAATTCATAGATAAAATTTATTGTTAGTGACAAAAGAGGAAAGAAAAGTTTAAAAGCTGAACAAAAGTAGGATAGAAAGTCAAAGAAAAGAATTAACTGGGTAAATTGAACAGTAAAGTGCACAAGTTAATTGAAAAATAAATATAATCAAGGAAACAATGGGAAACCTTTTAGGTGCTTGCACAAAGAGGAAGGTTTCCTCTGACGTAATAAGAACGGAGAGAGAGAGAGAAAGTTGGAAAGGACGGACGAAGCACAATAACATCATCAGGGACTTAGAAGGGATCAAAAATTCGATTCGGAATCGATTCGTCTGTCTTGAATCCGACCCTGGGATTAAGGAAAAAGGACATCATTTGGCTTTATAACCCACCTGACGGTTTCTCCTTACTTTCCCTTGTATCCAGATCAAATGTCTCAATCATTTTGGTTTCATCCCTTTAAGGCTTAAGCTTCCTGTGTCAATCACGTATGTAAGGAAGCATTCACCCCCACTTGAGCACACACGTCACACACACCGCGAAGGGTTGTTTGTATCGCAAATGGAAATCCTGTCGCCAAGACTCTTAAGCATTTTCCATGTCCCACTCGAAAATGGCATTTCAACTTTGGTAAGACTTCATATTTATCAGAAAACAGTATAAAAAACATAATAAAATAGTATATTTCCTAATTGCGTACCCAATTCGGGTATTACAATGTCCTTTTACATACATATTAATATTTTCTTTCTATAAAAGTAATTATTCAATAGCTAACTGACTTTTGGTCAGCAAATTTCTCCCCGGCAAATGTGATAAATGTTCATTATCTCACGTTTACCTAGCTAAGTTTGTGATTATAAATATTCGTCTGATTTATCACTTTTACCGAAATATATTTACGACATTAGCTTCTGGCTCACATAATATTTAAAACAGAAGGTCAAAGGGTTCTTCCTGCTAGCCCATCAGAATCTTATCCTCTTTCACAACAGCGCTGACCCTTTGATGATTACACTTTTATACTCCTTTCCAACCCTCACTAAGACGCCATTTTTTTTATTAGCAGACTATATAATTTCTTTTACTATTATTATTATTACTCGTGTTTCGTTTGTCACGCGATTTTCCAACCTCCTTCAGGTCTCGCACATCTTAAACCCGATATGTGCTCCGAGTTCATTTCCTGTTTTATTACTGTTGGGCGGTAATTAAATGTGCAAATAAGTTTTTTACGGTTTTATTACTCGACGCGGGGAGAAGTTCCATACTTACTCGTGGACGTTTTTTCTTGTTTGATCTTCTATTGCTGTTGGCTCCGTTTTAAGGTTCATTTTATAGCCGGTTTTAAGCTTTTTAATAGCTTTCTAACTTTCTGTTTTTTGAATTCGTTTCGCTCCTAGTACAACGAGGGTCATTTTACAGATGGAATTTATTACCAGAGGTCACTTTAAAAGTATAATTGGTAATGCGGTTTTGAACTTGTGCGGTTGGTGTTAGTCAAAATTTCATTTATGAAGTTGAAAAGGATGAAATTGAGTTAAGTATTAATCCCGTTTTTCATCCTGGGGGTATAACAGGGTGTGGGAATGAGCTTGAGCTCTCAACTAAAGCTCATAGGCGCTTTGATCACTTAACTGCAACACCTCCACCCCCGAAAAGAATGGTGTACATCTACTACTTGTATCTCCTTAAAAACGACCTCATTTTATTACTTTGAGACCGTAATTGTAGATCTAATAAATTAATCAAGACAGAAACAAGCATTAATGTAAGCAACGGGGTGTCAGCAAACCAACCCAAGACAGTTTTTATTAACGAACAGCTAACCCAAGTGGGAGGAGTATAATCAAACTATCACGAAAACAAAATTTTCAACAAGTGTGCATTATTTATGAAAACACGTTTTTGTGAAAAACAAAATGAAATCTCTTTGAAAGTGTGCATCATTTATGAAATAAGTTCTTAATAATCGTGCATTATTTTTGAAAAAGATCATTCAAAAGATGTGCAAAATGTACAAAACTATTTCTCCGTAAAACCGTAGATTTCTTATCAAATGAGTTATTGATCCTAGTGTGCAATATTTATGAAAAGGAATTTTCGAAGTGAAGACTTATAACTTAAACATGCTGGTATGGTATAAATTACTATCTATTACACCTGTTCCGACAGCAGTGGACATAGGTAAACTGGTCTACGAGCTAAATGGTACCTGTGGTGTTTGAGTATCCTGCCAATATCATTTCTTTTGGAAACCACTTCCTTTGTGGATGTGTCAGAAATTTTGAGGTCTTGTTTTATACGAATTATTTGTTTATCCGACTACCAGCACAAATCCTGAAAAAGCACCCTGAGGGCAAACAACAACCCGGCAGGCCTCAGAATATGGCTGGAAGAAGTAGAAGAAGACTTAAAACTGCTGGAAGTTCGGTTCGCCAAGAACTGGGATAGATGGAGACTAGTGACTGCTGAGGCCAAAGCCCTCACAGAGCTGTCATACCAGTGAATAGATGGATATTAGTTTATCTGTTAAATATGTACAGATAAATTTTGTTTGTGGCAGTTTTATTCCCAGTAGTGTGGACATGTTTCGTTATTTCTTATTCGAATTGGAAGGTCTGTGTTATAGTGACCCCAGCAGCTGACCATGCAGGTTATGGTAGTGAGTTCGAATCCTCTCCTACATCCTGTTACACCCAAACCTGAAAAACGGAATTATCTCTCATTAAATTTATACTTATACAAACCAGAACAACATAAAAATTATCAACACGTCAAAAAAAGAAGCAGAAGAAAAAAAGAGTGGCGAGAGTTGGAGAGGGGAGTGCTGACTTCTACACAACTTTCTCCCGACGAAACATGTTCAAATTTGTCGTTCGTTCATCAACTTTGAGCCATTTATTTGGTGTCACGTGTCCGGGAAATTTAAATTAAACTAAAAAAGCTGGGAAAACTTTTGATATTTTTATGTCGTTAATTCGTGCCAATGTCGGACGGCTAGGAGAAGAGGGAAACAATTTTTTTGCTGTTTTTTGCCGGAGAATGAGGGGGTATGCTCAACCCAAAAAAAATGGAAAAGTTGAAAAACGGTGTTTGAAATTTTCCCGAAAGGAATTGAAAGTGGGCGAGATGTGGGGGTGAGTTTAAACGGGAAATTATCTGAGTCACGACGAATTTGATGTTATTGTCGTTGTGAGTAAGCTACTAACATCTGGTCTGTTGTGTCTGTTATGTTGGTTGAGTCGAAGAACTATTGTACATTTGACGAAAATGTTTCATTAACTTCATGGCCTGACTGGAAGTCTGCACTATCTGAACTGCTGTGGAGGTTCTCAACAGACTGTCACTGCTGGAGGTTTGGAGGGCCATACTTACGAAGGAAAAGAACATTCCTGCCGTAATTGACAGCGGCTATAACCTTAACAATGATGTTATCTCCTTTAATGATAAATATGCACAGTATAGATACACGCAAGTCTCAGCCTACCTGGTGTTAAAATACTGTACACGTACAGGACGTTAAATTATGTGTATTCAGTGATTACATCGAATAGAGCAACAGCGAGCTAGCTGAAATGATACCACAGTGGACACCATGAATTGTGTTAACCGAGCCAGTATAAACCGTTTTTTCGACTGGGGGCTTCTGAAACACAGTTTCTGACTTCGTGGTAGTTTTCTTATCGCATTCGGCAACACAATATTTTGCTTTTTCAAATTTTCCAACCCGGGGGTAAAAAAAGGGAAGAAAACACATTAAATTTTAATATGTTTGCTTAGTCGGAAGTAGAGCCAGGATATAAATGCATTTTTACGTTTTTCCCTGCACTAAATTCGATGGAAAAAAGGCGAAAAGCGAAAGAAAAGCCTAATCTATAATGTAGACTTTAGGAAAACGTATAAAAGTTCGATGAGGTTGTGAAGCTGCAGCGTCGATATCGCCGACGTGGGATAGATAGTTTTATTATTATTATTATTATTTTCTTCTTCTGTTTGCTCATTCATTTCCGCTTAGGGGCCCGAAGGCTGTCGGGAGGGTTCGAAGATGACGAAGTTGATTTACATTTTTGAAGGAAAACAAGGCGGACTGTAAATTTGGTGGATTTAGTCGAAGTGAAAAGGGATGAAGGTCCTTGGGGGGATGAAAACCGTCATATGAACATCGCGTGGCGCAGTTGGAACCAGAATGACTTTCTCAAGGGTGAATGGAATGATGCCAACAATGTCAGCAAGGTAATAGAGGCTTTTCTCAGGATTATTTTTCCACCCTCTTGAGGTCTGCCGCCATTTTTCTTGTTTTGTTTCTCTTTTCCTTCTTTTTATTATCTCCGTCTACTAATTCAGATGTTCGTTTTAGGCTTTTAAAGTGTTTTTTGTGGAGCTTTAAACCTGAGGGATTGCGTGAGGAAGATGGAAATAAAAAGAGATCATAAAAAAAGGCGAAAGCATTATAAAGATAAAGAAATTAAAGAGAAGAAGAAATTGAGAGGTAGAGGAGAAAGGAATAGAAGATGAAATGAGGAGAAGGAGGAGCAGGTTGGGGAAAAAATAAATAAAACAAGAAAATAGACTGGAAAGTCATTTCTGAAGCTTTGCCTCCCTCAAGTCTCAAAGTCTCGTCTTCTTCCTTTATCAGCAAAAAGGTCACGACTTCAATAATGGCGTGTTACTCTGCAGTTCCCGGTCCAAAAGTCCCCCGGGATTTCCCTTTTTTTCTCCTCCTCTTCTTCTTCTTCTTCTACCCTCTGTCTCTCTCTTAGTTGTGCCGTAAATTTTCTGGCCTTTGTCAAAGTTGCGTTTTTTTTCTTCCCTCTTGAAATTGAGAGAAAATGGGAAAGCGAAATCGAATATTCAGTCAGGTATGGCGGTGTCTTGTTTTGGTTTTTCGTTTTCCTGGATTTGGGAACTTACAACCTTCCCTCCCTGCAGTCAAGAAGTAACAGTCGCTGCTATAAGTGCAGGTTTGAAAGGCACATTCCGGTCGATGGATGTCTTGAATGCCAAAAATTTGGACGCAAAGCAAACCTTAGAAGATAAACTGAGAAAATGCGGTGAAGTTGATGGCGTTGGAAAGTGCAGTAACTGCTTCCTCTCCAAGAAAAGCTGACAGAAATGATAACTAAAAAAGGGATACCGCCAAGGCGTATGGAGCCAAATGTCCACAACAGTCTTTCCTTTGAGAAAAACGGCGTAACCCAGGGGGCTATCGGTTCAACGGTGCTCGAATGGTTTAACTATCCCTTGCTAAAGAAAACGAAAGTCAGCAGTAGTAAAAATTCGCAGTATTTGAATGTTAGCAGTACCGCATATGTACACAATGAACCATTGTAATCTCACCAGTCGAGTGTATCAGAAACTATGGTAGTCAGCGAAAAATTTTTGACAGAGCGGCTGCAGGATATGACCTTGAATTTGACCTTTCAGGTCAAATTCAAGGTCATTACAATCTTTCACTCCTGCAGCCGAGCAACTCTGTCAAAAAAATTTTTCGCTGACTACCATAGTTTTCGAGAAATTTGACGCCGGGGGATAAAATGGTCCACCCTTTATACAGACTGATTCGGGTCGCTGATTAGGTAAGCAGGTGGATCAATCACAAAGCCTTTAATCACCGCACTTGGTGATAGCTACGATAATACAACAAGGTAATTGATCATAGAGTGAAAGTAATTGTCGTGGACTGGAGTAGGCGCAGGAGAGTGGTAACCGCCACAGTATGACGTCATTTTAGATCAACCATAGAGTCAAACAACATATGATAGAGTGAATTAGTCAAAGGAAAATGAAAACCATCATGCCACCAAGAGAGGACAAGAATTAAACATAAAAAACCCGGTGGTAGTACAAACAACAACATGAAAAGTGGTAGACGACAGAAAGGCAAAAGGAAATATCGTGGTGAGCATTCTTCCCAAACTCAAAATTTTATTACCAGCGAGGACAAGTTTTTACGACTTCATGTGTCGACGAACGCGAGGAATGGCAAGTAGGGAGTGTCATACAGAGAGAAACAACCTTCCAACACGTGTTTGAAAGGTGGTCACCCTTATTGAATAACCGATTAGAGCAGAAAACCATAAAAGAAGGAGGAAGGGCATGTCACACATCGTTCGAGGTCAGTTACTCGGAGAAGGAAAAGAAACGGAAATGGAATCAAACAGCAAGTAAATAATATCCAAGATCGCTGATTTCTAGAACTTTCTAAAAATTAAATAATAAAAAAGTGGAATAATTAAGACAAAGTGAATTAATTAGGGTTGCGTGAATTTTAGGTGACTGAGCACACGCACAAGTACACACGATGAAAGCTCGAGATAATTTTTTTCGTTAAACCAGGATTAAAAAATTTTTTTTCTGGTTAGTTTCTTTCTTCTTTCTTTCGGGAAGTCGACTTCAGCCTTTTTTTGCCTTTTCTTCTTCCCTCTCTCTCCTTTTTCACTCCTTTTTTTACCTTGTGTTTCATTAATTAATGTACTTTTGATTGTTATCTGTGTGAATAACGGCTCTGACTTAAACAACCCATTCTCACTTTTTTTCTCTCTCTTCTCTCTCTCTAAATCTTCTCTTTCTGGTACAATTATAATTTTTGTTTGTGAAGGTGGCAGCAGTGGGAAGTTTGAATTAATGCTAAGCAGAGATTAGATTTTTGCTTTGAATAGTGCTTATTCCTACTCTGTAATATCTTTGTCTCCCCCCAGATCGAATTCTCAGTTTTGTCCATTGTAATGGGATTCCGTGATAGCGTTGAAAATCTTCTTGTTGTGCTTATACTAGTATATTTGTTAAGATGTAGTTATAAACGTCCTCTGAATAATAATTGTAGTCTTCCTAACTGACCTCTATCCAGGTCTATATACCTTTTAGCTATTTTGCCCTCCCTAATCCTAATGTCCGTTTAATGACCACACACACATCTAAATCGTGTGCCTGTTTTCTCAGTGGTGGCTCTACAGCATTTTCCAGTTCCTGGGGCTAACGCATTACTCTGTTCCCAAGATAAAAGCTCCCATAAAGTTGTCGCATTGGCTACTGATATGTCGTCTTCAGTTGCTGATTTGCCTTTTGTGGTCCTTACCCCCTCTGAATTATTTAGTGTCTCGTGCTGGAGACAAGTGGCAGCTGAATAGGAAAGAAACCATAAAGATTGGGTGAAGGATGAGGTTGTAAGGAAAAAGGAGGTTGTATCAAATGGTAGCTTTGTTGCGACAGAATTTTTTCACTCTTTGAGTATAAACTCATAAAATTACAAAAGCAATCAAAGGTTGCTGATGCCATGGATCTGAACGGCTGTTACAATCCTTTAATTGTACCAAATATACAAGAATGACTAAGAACTTAACTAAGGAAATTAATATAAACTAAGGAAAAGATGCAAAGAGGGAAGGAAAGGAGAAAGAGGTCGGAAGAAGAAAGAAAGTCAAGGAGAAAAAGAGAATAAGAACATAAAAAGAAGAAAGAAAGGAAAAAAGAATGAGAAGGAGAAAAGGCGATAGAGAAATAAATTCGGAAAGAAAGAAAAATAAAGAGAGAGAGGAAGAGAAAGGGAGTAATAAGTGAATGCTAAAAGAGAGAGGAAAAGCTAAAAAAGCTTAAATTTTAAAAGCTTTAATCATAGTTCTCAAGGTGTTCACTATTAAAAACGACAGCGCAGTCCTACGACAGAAACAAATTTATCCCTTTTCACGTTCATCATCTCAATGGTAGTTTTGCTCCATTCTGGGAATCAAACACAAACCATTAACCGTTCACGTTTAACCTTTTAACACCTCTCAAAACTTTTTCCTGGAACTAACCTCTAAAAGGCAGAGAAAAATTCCATTTCCAAAATTCCAACCCACCGCCTTCTATTCATTTTCCTTTTTTCTTTCAAAACCAGAAACAGAAGACAAAAAAAAGAAAACAATAATGGAAACCTTTTTTTCCCTCCCTTCATTTTCTTCTCCAATTTTTTTTAACGACAGCAATAAAAACCATTGAAGAGACTTCTCAATTTACGAATCTATATGACAGGTCATGCTGAAAAGGAAAGGAATGAAAAAAAGGAAAAAAATTGCAGGGAAAACGAGAAACACAATTATTTTCGCAGGGAAAAAACTTTTCCTCGGAGAAAAAGGAAACAAATTCCAAGATGGAATGATTCGCCCGGTAACATTTCGTCAGCAAAGCGGATGTGTAAATTGTATTCGTGATAAAATTCCAACAGGCTGTTGTTTGGAAGCACGAAATTATTTTCTTCTTTTTGCTGCTGTTGATGCTGTAGAGCTCATGTTCTTAATCAATCTAATCGCGACAGAATTTAGTACTGAACTTATCGACGTATCAAACCAGTCACTTGACCGGTGTTGGAGGTTTAGAATAATTCAAGCAAAGAAGAGGAAGAAGAAAACCATTTTGGAGGGATGGAAACTTAATTTGATTTTCCTGGAGAAAAAGTCTGTCAACCCCATAAAAAGCGAAGGCGAAGGGAAGAAGAAAACGAGGAAAGAAAGATATGAGGGAAGGAAAAGTTTAAAGGAAAAAAAGGAAGTGAAATGGAATGTCACGGTCTCTGAGCCTGTACGCAACCATAAATTGATTTTACGTCTTTTCCTATGACATTCATTGGAGAACTCCGGGTCGCAAGACCCCGTCTTACCCTCCCCGCCCACCTCATATACTCGCACGCACATGAATTTCCGTGAATATTAGGGAACACGTGAGGAGAGAGTGATTGTGGATTTTCTTCTTTCCTCCACCTCTCTCTCTCTCTGTTGTCTTTGCCCTGCTTCTGTTCTCCTCGGGGATGTTTTTACCAGAGTAGAAAAGCAAAAGGAAACCACCCTCAGTGACCCTTTTCAATAACGATGGGATAAATGGAAAAAAGGGAAATTCTATACTGTACGGATTTTTGCCTTTTTCTGCGTCTTCTCTGTGTCTGTCTTTCTCTCTCCATTTTGGTTTCTCCCGCTCTTTTCCTTTCTCTTTCTCTACTTATTCCTATCTCTATTGTTTTCTCATTCTCATTCCCTGTTCCTCAATCTCAAAATTTTTCCTTTTTCCTTTACTCTCTCTTTGTCTCTTTATCACTCTCTTTTTTTGCAATTATATTTGTAACACTGAGAAACAGTAGCGAAGAGGTGAAGAAAAAGAGAGAGAAAGGGACAGGAAGAAATAGAGTGGTCGAGAAGAACGAAGTCAGGAAGAAAAGGAGAATAAGAAAATTAAAAGAAGAAATAGTGAAAAAGAAGGATGAGAAAGTTAAGGAGAGGAAGAAATAAATTGAGAAAAGAAGAGTGAGAGGAGGAAAGAAGCAAAAGAAAGAACGAGAAAGCTACTATCTCTCCTTTAATTTATTTTTCGTTTTTCTTTCTCTCTATTCTTTTATCTTTGACTTTCTTCTTCTTCCTTCACTCTCTCTCGCGACTCTTCTGTTTATCCGTGTTAAACAAGTAATTGAGAAGATGGTGAAATGACCGGTAGATGAGGGGAAAAAAGATTGCTGAAGGGAATTAATTATCTTGTTTAACTTTTTTATTTCGAATCCGCCCATTTTGAATGTTTCCACTTAATTTCGCCCCGTTTGAATAAAGATGGAGGAAGAAAAAGTTTTACTTTGAATGATTTACGAATTAATTAAGTTTCATTAATCATTCTCATTCTAAAGATAGGGAACGAATGATAAGTTCACGGGAAGTACGAAAGGAACGATTAGGAGAGGGTAGGGAAGTGTTCTAGAAAAAATATTGAATTTCAAATTTGAGTTCTTAAAAAGCTTTTAGAAGATGTGTCATCATTTCCCGATTTGTCTTTTTGAGCTTTTACCCCCTCTGAACTCCAGTGATAATTCTTAAGCTCAGCTTATCAGGGGTCTTTTGTATTAATGGTTACACTACCAAATCACCTTCCCTGCAACATGTGTTACGGTGAAAGTGATAATTCGGGTGTCATGTACAATCTTCGGCGATTATTTAAAATTATCGACTAAGCTATTTATCACTTTTGCCGGGAATTTTATAAAACATCCAGCTCGTACCCAAATCTAAGCAAGAAAACGAGCAGTTTCGTTTGCCAGTGGACATCTAGGAACCATCGAATGACGACCCAATAAGATACAGAACGAACCGAAACCAAGTATAAGAACAGACTTTTATTAAATTTACTATTATAAATTCAAGATTTTATAAAAACCAGGTAAAGGTGATAAATAGTCACTAATTTGTAACATTTACGAAATTTAATGGTTATTATGAGTAATCACCCAGAATTGTATCCAGAATATTCGTCCGATTTGTCACTTTCATCGCCTACTGTTGATTGTGCTTTGCTGAAATTTACATCCTCGTATCATAGGTACAACTATATACAAGTAAGAGGATGAGACTCGCCAACCACTCTTCCACCCCTCCCGATTCTGCGTAAAAACCAACCCTTCAACTCTGAGCTTCTAGGAGTTTCCATTCCTTTCAAACTGGTGAAATGAAGCAGAAACAATTCTTCATTCATCAAATCAACCATTACGAGTTGGAGATTTTATAAACTCACCGGTAAACCTGATTAATATTCAGTAATTTTATCGCATTTACCAAACTCGGGAGTGATTTCGAACATTCTGCTCATAATTATGTATATTCGTTGGATTTATCACTTTTACCGTGTACTGCTGATTGTCTCTTACTGAAATATAAAATATTCGTCTTATGTACGAAAATGAAATCACCACAAAAATATTCACGTGGTAAGAGGATAAGGCTCGCCAAACCCTTTTTCCACCCTTCAACTAAACCCGCATAAAAAGAAACCCTCAAACTAAGACCTTCTAGGAAATTCCATTTCTTCCAAACCGGTAAAACGAAGTGGAAAACAATTCTTCATTCCATTCAGGTAGAAAGTAAGAGAAGAAAAAAAAGCCCAAGAAGGAAAGAAAGTAGAGCGAAAATGGTATTAGAAAGAGGAAGGCAGGAAGAGGACGGGAAGAGGGAGGAGGAGGAGGGAGGGAATTTAATCAAAAGGAAAACACCGTGAGGCGTAGCGTTATCCACACAAGGTACATTTTTGAAATTCAAATCCGACAAATATAATGAATTTTTAAAAAAGGAAAAACCGGACTGAATTTCCCGAAGTGTGAGGAAAGCATACGGAGGAAGAGGAAGAGGAGGAGGAGGAGAGGGATGGGAAAACTACGAAAGAGAGGATAGACCGAAAGGAAGAAGGAAAAATGATGACGTGCAATTCGGAAAAGATGTTCCAACTCGGTCGTTGAGGAGGCCCCCCCACCCACCACCATCGACTTCGCCCAATTTTTCCTTTTCCTATTTTGATGTTTCGACTTTTCGGGTGGGAAAGGGAAAGGTGGCGGAGGAAATGTCCGGAAACGGGGAGAGAGGAAAACGCGGAAAATCTGTTTTCCAACGTAAACTCGTAAAAATATGTCATTTAGACAACCAATTGGAGAACATGATAGGAAAATAAAAGAATCTATTTCTTCCTTCCTTCTTTCTCTCTTCTTTCCTTTCTTTCTTTTTTGCTGTTGGCCCTGGCAGCGAACCCTCCGAGCTTTTTCAAATGTTTTACGCGTTTTCCAGTTAACAGTTCAACACAAATTGAATTTCGAGTTCTTCAACTTTTTTTTCTTTTACAGAATTGGATTTCTGTTTGGAATTTTCCTTCCCTTTCTGCCTCCTAAATTTCCTCAAAGGAAAGCTCCGGGTTGTGAGCTTGTAAGCGTTTTTACAATAAGGGTAATTAAAACTTGATTTTGACATTAGTATTTCCCGTTTATATACTATACTTTTATACTCATCTACTTCCTCATTTTGTATTTTAAACAACTTCTCATCGATCTGTCATCTACTTTATGATTTCCATTTTTTATTGAAGTTCGTTCTACTCCCATCTATCTTCGTTCTTGACCCTTAGTTGCTTCTTCTCTTCTTAAAATTTATCTTCTCTTACTTTCTACCTGAATGGAATGAAGAATTGTTTTCCACTTCGTTTTACCGGTTTGGAAGAAATGGAATTTCCTAGAAGGTCTTAGTTTGAGGGTTTCTTTTTATGCGGGTTTAGTTGAAGGGTGGAAAAAGGGTTTGGCGAGCCTTATCCTCTTACCACGTGAATATTTTTGTGGTGATTTCATTTTCGTACATAAGACGAATATTTTATATTTTAGTAAAGACAATCAGCAGTACACGGTAAAAGTGATAAATCGAACGAATATACATAATTATGAGCAGAATGTTCGAAATCACCACCGAGTTTGGTAAATGCGATAAAATTAATATTATTATTAATGAATTATTAATCAGGTTTACCGGTGAGTTTATAAAATCTCCAACTCGTAATGGTTGATTTGATGAATGAAGAATTGTTTCCCGCTTCATTTCACCAGTTTGAAAGGAATGGAAACTCCTAGAAGCTCAGAGTTGAAGGGTTGGTTTTTACGCAGAATCGGGTTCAGGGGTGGAATAGTGGTCTGGCGAGTCTCATCCTCTTACTCCTTGTATATAGTTATACCTATGATACGAGGAAGTAAATTTCAACAAAGAAAAATCAATAGTAAAAGTGTTACGGTAAAAGTGATAAATTAGGTAATTCTAGACGATCATTCATAATTGCTAACTAAGCCCGTTAATTCTATGCAAATTATTGAGTATTTATCAAGTTAACCGGCGAGTTTATATAATCTCCAACTCGTAGTGGTAAATTTGACACAAATTTGGTCAGACGCTTGACTTCTGTTACTTCTTCATCTCATTTGTTCTGATTTGGAGTCTAGCGGACCATTTCTGGCGAACCCAACTGCTTGTCTTTTGTCAGAAGAGGCAGAAGTGAGATTATCTCATATTCAGAGTTGTCATTTCTTAATTCAGCACTTTTTCAAATTTGAGCATTTTCGGAAAAGCTCTCCAACACCCTTACTCTCAATGAAAAAAAATTGAAGAGACATCGTTTAGAATTTTACTCCAGTTCACATTTTCTAACTGCTTTTTCTTTCTTTCCTTCTACTTCCTCTTTTGTCTTGTTGAATTAAAAACTCAAAGTCTAATTTATCGCTTGTAAAAGATTCAGCTTTCTTTTCTTCGAAGCGGGCCTTTTCAATTCACCTTCCCTAATCAATTATTAATAAACAAATTTCCGCCTGAATAGCAAAAGTCAAATCAAAACTCGTTTTGATCTAAACAATCACTTGGAAAAGTAAACATTTCCCGACAGCGACATTCAACGCATGACACAAAAATGGAACAGCAACAACTCCGAAGAGACTATACTTCTCACCCCCACTCTCCTCGAAAAAAATTGGATGCATTTTGAAAATGAAAAAACAAAAATGAGAGTCAGTAACAGCAATGGAAATGAAAGGAAGATGAAAATGAAAACGAAAACATGTGATGTAGTGAATTTTTATACAGATTCCTCATTGTTGTGTGCAGTAATTTTGAAATGTGCTCTTGGCGCGAGTTACATATTTTTCTCTTCCATCTTTTACCACTTTTCATTAGTTCTCTGAACTGAAACCAACTCCGAAATAAATTTGACTTGATTGGGTCACTAGAACACCGAATTTACACTGTTTTTCAAATATGAGTTGGCGACTATTAATAACAAATTCATACAATTATACTTTTAATAATTTTTAGTAAAATTTGAATGCCGGTTACTTTCAATAGTATGATTATTTGTAGTTAAGAAAATTTGAAACTGCCTGGAATTATAGAATCTTAATTATAAATCGCAATTTGGTAAATTTGACCGATTTTATCGGCAGGTGTACTCTGGGGTCAATTACCCTGTTGCTGACAAACCTCTAACACTGGACAGTCTGTAATAGGTATGAAATGAGTACTACTTATACTCTGTGCAGGATTTCTGAAGTGAGTGCTTCAAGAAAGTTTTAGGAAAACAAAGGGTGTGCAATATTTATGGAATGAATACTTCATGAAAATGTGTAATAAATTTGAAACCAGGATTTCTGAAACGAGTGCTCGAAGAAAGTTTTTAGGATAAAAGTAGTACAAAGAGTGTGTAATATTTATGAAACCAATTCTTCATGAATTCGCAATTTTTATACAGTTGAACATAATTTACACTCGTCAAATATACGTCTGTACTGCTCAATACTATAACTATAATCTTGGTACTAAATAAAGAGCTGCTGTCTATTAGTATGCAATATAGTTTGTGTCACTGTTATGTCAAAGAAGAAATTTTAAATACACGTAGAAGACAAAGGAGAGTGAGATCTGTTATTAGTGTCTATAGTGGGAACGAGAAAGTGAAAAGACATCTCAGAAACAAATCAGAAAACATGTCTCATAAGATACTCTAAAGGCAACACGACAAAGATTTTGCCCAGAGTATAATAAGTATAGTGTAAGTGTGAGAAATGTGGCATTTTTTACAAATATCAATACTGATATATTTTCAAATTTATATTTATATTATAATATCTTTCTTATTCTTAAAATTTATTAACAAATTATTATCATCATAGAAGTATGAGATCTATATAAATTTGTTTTAACCTCCTAACCGACATGAGAGCCAAATATCGGTGGGTTTAGTGATAAAGTGAGTCGGTTAGGTACCCGAGAGGAAGAGAGAGAGAGATTTAGTATTAGGTTTAAGATTTTCTTTTTCATCCATCAACCCTACAAGTCTGAGAAAAGAGAGAAGGAGAGGAAAAGAAACGCGAATAACTCCTCAGGAGGAAATCGATTAAATTAAACGGAGCGGAAGGAAATCCAGAAAACAAAGAAACTTTAGGTTTTACCTTTCCTAGATTTTCCAGGGATTTTCATTTTTTGACCGATTTCCTCCGCTCATTCTCCTCCCCTCTACTCCATTTACTTTTAAACCTTAAACAAACAAAAACAAATAAATCCGCGAGCCCTTACAACACAAACCGGATATTGACTAAACCAAAAATTTTCTTACAGGTTTTCCGCTCTCCGGAAAAGCGAGTAAAGCTATGGAAGACATTTCAAGGGAGGAGGAGGAGGAAAAAAACAAGAAAATGAAAAGAAACCGTAAATCTCAAGTTGCCATCAGTTTGAAACGGAGCCGGGAGAGGAGGAAGAGGAGAGGAGAGAGAGCAAAAGAAAAACTAGGAGGAAAAGAGAGGTGAGTGGTGAGCAGGGTCGGAGGAAGGGAGGAAGCAAAGTAAAAGGGAAATTTACAGTTTTTTGTAATTAGAGTGAAGAAAAGGTGGCGGAGGAGGGTAGAGGAGGAGGTGGCGCAGAATTCTGGGAATAAGTTGGTTCTTGGCTTTAATGACACCATTAGAGAGATTTAAACAGCAATTCCAGTGTCTATATATTTTCATTAGGAAGTCGAAGCAAAAATAAGTTGCATGATCCGTTAATTAAAGCGAAGAGGCAAGGAGAAGACGAGAGAGAGAAAGAAGAAGGATGGGAGGACGGGAGGAGAGTGAAAGGAACCTCTTCCCGGAAAAGAGAAGAAAACCTTTTTACAAATAACCAATTTTCAAACGTGGAAAATTAAAAGGGATTTCCACTTTTTTCTTTTTCTCTCCCTCCTCTCTCTCTCTCTCTCTTTATCTTAGGAAAACAGAAGATGGAGGTTCGTGTGAAAATTTTTCTTTCTTTTCGTTAAAATTTAATTTAAAATTTTCCTTCGGCGCGCCTCCTCTGTAACTCTTCCCTCACCTAAAATTTTTATTATTATTCTTATTATTATTTTTAAATTTGTTTTGCTTAATTACATTTTGCTAAAAAATTATGGCAATTAAAAGGATGAATTATTTTTAAAAAATTTTTACAACGGAAATGGTTTTGCTGAGGTTCTTTTCGAAACTTCAGTTATTGTGCTGACCCGCGGGGTCGGGTAATACACAGTTCCAATTTATCTAATGCTTACAAGTAATGCACATTACAGTAAAAGTGGTAAATCAAGCGAATATATATTATTACCGGTAATTATTCATAATAACCAACTCATCTCAGTAAATGTGACAAATTAGTTAATATTTATCACATTTACCGGTTGGATTATGAAACCTCTAACTGGTGGCGGTAAATTTATGATGCGTTTAGACGCTTGACTCACTCTTTCATCTTATTTATTGGTCTCTTTAATTCGTTTTTAATCCTTAACCCTGAGGAAGTATATTTCAGTAAAAGACAATCAGCAGTACACAATAAAAGTGATAAATCAACAAATGTGTATGACATAATTATCGGCGATTATTCATATTTATTATTAAATTTGGTAAATGTGACATATTACTAAATATTTCTCAACTTTACCGGGTATTTTAGAAAATCTCCAACTCTGACTTCTTTCATTCTTTCATCTCATTTATTGGCTCCTAATTCGCTTTGAATTTTGAACCCCAGTGATCTTCTTCTAAGATGATCTTATCAGGGGTCTTTTGTGGTTAAGCTATCTAATCACTTTCCCCACAAAAAATATATATATGGGACGGTAAAAGTGATGAACCGGGTGTAATACAATGTCCACCGATTATTCGTAATCATTTAACTCGCTTCTGGTAGTTCAACCTCTTCCCTAATTCCTTCATCTTATTCCTTCCTCACCTACTACACCGAGCCTAATACCTGTCCTTAGTGTTCTTCCTCCAATCCCCACTAACTTTCTCTACCTCTCCCACTAATGATCAAACCCAACAACACTTCTAGCTTCTGCATAGGCTCCTGGAACTAAGGCACTGGTCTGTTCTCCTGTCAAAATCCTTCTCACAACTATACAAACCACCTGGTGTCTGATAATTGGAGGTGGTAGCTAGCAGGGGTTGAGAAAAAAAATTCGCAACCACCATTAAATTTGGTATAAATATAATAAATTATTGATTATTTATCACATTTACCGGCTAGTTTATAAAATTTCTAACTCATAGTGGTGAATTTAATATCAGTATACTAATATGATTGACTTATGTCACTTTTCTGACAAAATCCGAGCAAGCAAAGACGCTTTGTTCGCCACTAACAGTCTCCGAACCTCCAAATTGGAAGCGGCGTCAAGTATTTGAGAAAACTTTTATTAAATTCACCATCGCGAGTTGAAAATTTTATAAACTAGCCGGTAAGTGTGATTAATATTGAATAATTTGTTACAATTACCAAGATTACCAAAATCGTAACGTGTACAAGGAGATTATAACACCAGGGAAGAGTGCAGAAATATATTAATATTATTATAGTCACTATTAGTATAAATTTAAATTTCAAGTGAAAGTATTCTGATGTTTGTCTCTTCTGTTTTTCCTTCAGCCCAGATCTGAGTTTTTTAATCTTTTAAAAGTATGCTGTATATCTAACCCTTCACTGTCGTTCGTTCTCATTCTGTAATCAAGAGGCTTTGTCATTCTAATCCCGTTCAATTCTAATTCCTCTGATTGATCTTCTCGATTCAAATCTTTTATTTAGTCGTTTTCATTATCTTTTATTTGTTTAAAGCTCATCTTTTAATCCCCTTCGCTTTTTTCCTCTTCCTTTCTCTCTCTCACTCTCTGTGTTTTCCCTCTTCTCCTTGCGGCTGACAACTTTTCCGTAATTGCTAAAACCCACCCATCAGAGGTGATTAAACCTTCGCTTCTTTCATTTTCTTCATCCAGAAAGTGTTTTGTCTTTGTGGTAGGTGGAGGAGGGGGAAAAGGTTTGATTCATTTACACTGTTTTTCTATTTCTTCTCTCTCGCATTTATCTGTTTTCTGTCTTTGTAACATCCCCCGTTATCCCCACTCCGAACCACGAGACGTTCATCCCTCGTTCGCCCTGACTCATTTTCATAATAAAGTTTCGGGTTTTCGCAATCGTTTTCCCCTTTTCTTCAGGGAAAGACTTACCGTTCGGAATCAGAGATACACGTTCGGAATTTTAAACACCGAACCTGACAACAAAGACATGGAGAGAGAGTAAGAGGAAGAGGAGGTGAGGGATTGAACCCTCATTACTGCCAACTTTATTTTTATTCCGATTTACAGAAGGAGGAGGAGAGAGGAGAGATGAAGAAAAAAGGAGCAAATTTGATTTGCATTCGTAACTGGTTACAAATAAAATCCCAATTTTCACTTTTTTTCTTCAGCACAACGCCCCGTCCCCAGGCCTCCCAAACCACCCTTAGCTTCTCCCTGTTCGAACCTTTTTACACGAAAAAAAGTGTTTTTATTGGAAACAGACTTCTCTCTCTATCTTTCTGTCTTCTTCTTTTTTTTTAAACCCTCTTTTCCTTGAAGAATCTTCCTCCTCCTAAAATCTACTTTATTTATTCTCTTCATTCTTTCTCTTCTCTCAGCGTAGGAAGAAGAAAAGGAAAAAGTTTCGTAAATTAATGAAATTGTAATTAATGCGGCAATTACATCTCCTATTGACCTTTTCGGAAGTAAGCGGCGATGTGATGAGAAAGCAGAAGGAAGGAAGGAAGGAGGTGGGTGAAATGAGAAAGAGGGAGGAAGAGAGGAAGAGAGGTTTGAAGGGAGGAGGAAGAATGTAAAAGGTGAAAGGAAAGTCGTTGGGAAACTCAGTAGATGACGAAGACTGGGACTGAGGGAGGAAGGGAGAAGGATGAGCTAGAGGGAATCCATTGATTTTGGGTTTCCGGCAAAAACTCGGTCCTGGTCCATTTAGTTTGGGAGATTTATTGGGATGGGGGAGGATTCATCTGAAAATAATTGGTCGTTTCTTTTCTGTCCTTTTTTTTGGTTTTTGTTTCCTTGCTTACTGTCTTCCTCCTTCTCCTATTTGGGTGGAGTTGATTTTTGGCTTTAATCGGTTTTAGGTTGATGTCTAGAGTTTCTTCCTTTTTCACTTCTTATACTTATAACTATTTGAATTTTAAGAATGATAGAATGATTTTAAGTATAACAAACCAAAAGGGAAAAAGCTACACACAAATGAAAACACCAGTAATTGCTTACTTCGGTGCTATCACCACGAGACAACTGCATAATAGAATAGATGAGTCCTAGATTTGTGTAAACACCTTATCACACCCACTCATTTAATCTAGAAAGCTCACCCAAACTTCGACCACTTACCTCTTCCTCATAACTGTCTTGATATTGTCCTCCTGATGTGGAATATTTGAACAGAGAGAGAGCTTTAGCCTTCTAGATAGTACTATGCCCTAAAACAGTCAATTAGAGCCTCAACTTCCTTTTCTTCTTCTTTAAGCCTAAGGCCGGTTTCATAAATAATACCCCTCTGGGCACATAGGGCGTGTACAGGGCTCCGCCATCAGATTCATTGTCTTCTTTGCTGCAGCCAGCTCCTCTTCGACTGTTCGCCTCCACGTCTTCCTTGGTCTTCCTCCGTTTCTTTGGGTATCCCATTCGTGGGCTTGTTTTGGGATCTGGTCCTGTTCTCGGCGAAGAGTGTGCCCAGTCCACCTCCATTTTCTCTCTCTTACCTGTGAAGACCCCGTTGCTGCTTTTAAAAGCTTTCACCCCTCCTTCCAGTTTTAAAAGTCTAGTTTTTGAACCTTACATTATAAATCATCCACCGTGACAATAATTCTTTTTTTTTAAGTGGGCAGCCATTTTGTAATTGCGCATAAGAGTCTCACTAGAAATTTATATTACCTCGAATTTTTAGCCTTTTCGCCGTCTCCACCCGGGTCTATTCTTAGACCCAAGATAATCGCGTGACCTTTGTTGGAGTTGTAGGCGTAAAAAAATTGAATAGATGACGAAAGGTTAGTTCACGGCCATTATCGTCACATAAAGGTAGTGATGACTACAACCATCCGCCATTTTGGAATTTCCTTTTGTTGAGTTTTTTTGGGGAGGTTCAATATCCGAGAGTAGATGAAGTCAGGTTCGGTTTGTCTGTTCTTTTGTTTGACCTCTTTTTAGTCCCATTTGTAGTTTTTGTTTATTGTGTTTGAGTTTATCTACGGTTCCACGCCCTTTTTTCTTTCTTCTTTATTACTTTGTTTTATCTTTTCTATAGTTTCTTTTATCATTTTGGACGTTTTAGTTTTAATTTGGTTCTAAGACTTTTGGTGTAGTCTTCACTATCATTTCATCCTTTGTCTATGAATTTAAGAGCTTCTGGGAAAAGTGTGAAAGGATTGGAATAATCAGGCGTAAGAGAAACAGTTACAAATTTGCCACTCTTTCGTGGAGGAGTCATTTCATAAATATTGCAACTTTCCTGGAAGATTCATTTCAAATTTAAATTATTGGTGTTAAGACCGAATTTTGTTTTCCTGAAGATGCTTCCGCCTGTCAAAGTAGACAGAGCTTTCGGACGAGGTAGAGATCAAATAGTTCTTTCTTATCAAATTTTACTTGTAATAGCTAACAGTTTAACAGTTCTAACACTAATCCTAGCACATGAATGTACGGAATAAGTTCTGATTTGGCTTTTGTTCAAAGAGGAGACAGTTAATAGAGTGTGAACAGTTTCTCTAAACTGTTTTGTTTGACTATTTATATATTTTTTCAGGTCAATTTCTTTAACACTCTTAAATTCTGTAACACTCACAGCTGTATAAATAACTTTATCTTAACCAAATCTCAAGAAAAAAAAAATTCGGTAGAACCTGTAAAAGAAATCAACAAGAAAAGAACTGGAAACCTCGACAAAGACCAATTACAATAGCCTTCGAATTCTCTTTTACGCTTCTTCAAACCCAAAACCACCCCTATTTCATCCCTCCTCCTCCACCGCCACCAAAAAAAAAAAAACATAAAATAAATTTCCCCGATGGTCAGAATCTCGGTTTAACAAAAAGCCGAAAGGTAAACTTTGAAAGCTCACTGGCGAGAGTCCGTGAACCAAGGATTCATCAATTATATATTTATGCTTATTAAGCAAATAGAACCTTTGGGAAATGACCCGAAGAAGGTTTCAGCACGGGGAAAATGCCACAAAACCAAAAACGTAAATCCAAAAAGGAAAATTTCACTCCTCGCTCGAAAGAGGAGAGGGAAAGAGAGAGAGTGAGAGACGTGGGGAACCAGAAGGCTGGCAAAGGGTCTGTAGCGGGACATTCCTGAATTTATTACTTGCTCTGAAGCCTAATTAAGAAGCTTCCAGAAGAGGGAAATGAATGTCGGAAGACTGTTAGAGGGAAGTAGAGTGGCGTGGGTAGTAGAGCTTATAAGCTTACTTCCATTTTTTTCTTGTTTTTGTAATTTTTGTTAGACGCTGTTTGCACCGGATTTAGCCGTTGAGCTTTCTTTCTCTTTTACAGGAAAGCTGGAAAATCCCGATCTCATTCCATACTTCCGGTTGAAAGATCAAAAGCAACACAGAAATTTTCAAAGTTCTACTGAAAAGCTTTCAAAGTTTGCTAAACTTTAAATGCATATCTTTCGCTGCAACTCTAATTAAAGAGAAACTATTAGACAGGAACAGGAAACTTGAAGAATGTAACATACACTCTTCCCACTCTCGACTTCTCTGCAAGTAAGAACTTGCTACAGTCTTTTGTCTTTTAAAACAAATTTATTACATTTACCAGATAGTTTAGTTTAGTTAGTTCGCCTCCCACAGTCTACAAATGAATAGAAGGGTTAGGAACCAAGTACCTGAACAAACTTTTATTAAATATCACATTACACGTTGGAGATTTTATAAATCAGCCGGTTAATGTGATAAATATTCAGTAATTTGTCATAGTTACCATATTTAATGGTGATTATGAATAATCTCTGGGAATTAAACACAGTATATTCTCCCGATTTACCAGTTTACCCTCCAGAACACACAATTAACAACAGTATACGGGGCTGAAAACTTGACATTTAATGACTACCAACTACTAAGAATACGCAAAGTGCCCCTTATGAAAAAAATTAATTTTTGTCACCTAACTACCAAATAAAAATGAAGAGAACCTTCAACAGAGGGTTTTACGTCCAAAAAAGATGACAAATTGAGTATCTTCTCATCTGTCTACATCCTAATCCTGACCTACAGCGCAAAATCCTGTACCTTGACAACAATACATCCACGCAGGCTCCATACAGCTGAAATGCGATATCTCCGGAAAATAGAAGACGAAATGAGAAAAGATAGGTTACGCAATCAGACCATCAGAGCGGCTCTGAATACAAAAGAACATCGCTACTAAGATGGTTTGACCTCGTCATCGGGATGCCGTAGGAGATAAGGTCCAAAAGGACTTGCGGGAAAGACGCTAGAGTGTGCGCCAGAGATCAGAAAGGTTGGAGCCGCTTGTGTAAATCCTAGGCACCGTAAAATAGAAGAGGTCACGACAAAGGAAGAAGAAAGTAAACCTTCAAAACCTGAAAAGAGAATCATCTCTCACAGAGAACTCTGAGTGAGTGGAGGAAGGTTGGCATTTCGCGCTTTTCCAAAATTTCAAATTTTCCAAACGGATACTAAAAGAAACCATTTAGCATACCTAAATTTACAAGCTTTCCAAAATCTCTTTTTGACTTTCTTCCCTCTCTTCATCCCTTCTCCTTTCATCCCTCTAAACACTTTTTATATTTTCGGTATAAATATTCAAAGCGGCAATTACGCGAGCTTCAAAATGGGAAATCGGGTCACGTACTAAAACAAGAAGAAGAAAAAGAGAAAAGAAAGAAAATCTTTTTGCATCTACGGGGTGAATAATTCGTTAGAAATTTTAATTCGAGAGGAGGAGGAGGAGAGGGAGGCAGAGGCAGAGGAAGGAATTATTTAAAACTTTTTCTGTTTCGTCATGCGAGAGAGGTTGTTTTGAGGGTTTTCGCATAATTTTATCACAATTTTTTTCTCTCATCTTTCTTAAAGGAGAAAGTGAAAAGTTAATAAGAGCTAGAAACGTCGGAAAACTCAGGCGGAAGCGGAAATAGAAGATCTCGTTAAAATTGTCATAATATAAAGGGAGACAGGAGACGGGAAGGAAACAAAAGAAAAAGGGAAAAGATGGTCGGAATTGTTAGTGTTATTTCAAAATGACACCGAAGACGGGGCAACGACCGGCAGTTAGTCTTTTGTGATAGTCTTGTTTGACTCTCATTCACTATTCCCTGGCGAACGTGTCTCCCGTTTGGAACGTCTTTCACATTTGAAAATTCAAAAAGGGATCTTAACAAACTTGCTAACATAACCAGAACGAGTGAAAATGAATTCTAGAGGAAAGTGTGCAGTATTTATGAAATTATTTACATTCTAGAGAGTTTCTAGCTATATACTAGTTTTGTGAGTGGTCAGTGATATGAAAAGGCTAGAAAAAAGGGAAGAAGAAGAGGTGACAGAAAGGCAACAGGTCGTCCGGTACAAAGGTTTTACGGAAGTATGAAAGAAAAATTTTTTTGTAGAAAGCTCACTCTGAGAGGTTGATCTTGAGAAATTTCCGGAAACAACTTTCCACAACCGGAAACGTTTCTCTTCTGGTTTCATTGTAAGCGGATGAAGGTGAGAGGTTGTGAGCGCACAAGGAAATTCTCAAAATCAAGAATTACGAGCTTTGGAGGGGGCTACATTCACCCCCACTCTCTCTTTCGTCTCCGTTTCCCGAAAAACTAGAATTTCATTTGTCGCCCGTTTTATTTTGGCAAAAATTTTAATTTCCCTTTTTCCCACCTTGTTGTGTGTCGGAGTAATTAGTTTTGAACGTTTCCGAGTGCTGCCAACTGTCTCTAAAAGGGGTAGAGAGAAAGAACGAGGGAAACGGAAAAACTCATTAAAACTCAGTTTCGTGATTAACCGTTCGGCCGAGAAAAATTCGGGTTGACAGAAAGCAGAATTTTCTTAACGGAATCAGAGAAGGAAAGGGGTTAGAGGGTAGGAGGGAAGGGGGTGTTGGTTGCGTTATTTCCATTCCATTTTGAATATTACATTTTATCTAGACCTGATTAAATAGATAAGATGCGGTCCTGACGAAAACCAGATGTGCTTCGTGTTGCTGAAGGCATCGCGTCTTTGTTTTGTTTTTGGTTTTCCCATCGATTTGATTTGACGTCTGTATTCGTCGTCGTCGTCTTGTGTCGTTGTTGTAAAGCAAATTTAGTCTTAATCGCTAAACTGTATACACTACAAATTAAATACTTAATACTTCCGCTACCTCTGGGAGCTTAAATTACCTTATTCCTAATCATACATAGACAACTAGATAGTATACAGTACATTTATATAGTTAATTAATTAGTTGAAATTCTGTTTTTCAGCATTGGGTGTAAGTAAATGTGGGAGAGGATTCAAACTTACTGTTATAACTTCTCTGGTTAGGCTCTAGAAAACTATAGAAAGTGTGCTACTACTTACGAAACGAATATTTTTATGCAAAAATTCATTCTAGTACGCATTATTTATGATAATTGCTAATTGTGACGGAAAGCTAGACATTACACAGTATGAGCACGCTTAATGAGTAACTGACATACATTACAGTACTGTATACAATCCATAATTCCAAATATAAATGATGATGGTAACAACAATACGCTCTCAACAGACAAAAGAACATCATTAATATATAAAAAAAAGTATAAAATATAATATATATGTCGACAAATTTAAATATCTGGGTTCCATTGTTGCCAGCCACGGGAGATCGACGAAGGAATTACACAACCCATCACCATCAGGTATGGCCAGAGAACCAGAGGAGCACATGACCAGAAAAGTGGTGAACATCTCCTCGGGGCTGACGAAACGAGGGGGCGTCCTCAAACATGGTTGTTCGTAATCAGGAAAGACCTGAAGAGACGACGACCCAGAACAGAAGTGCTTGGAGAAGACTGACAAGGAGAGCCGACCCCAAATAAAAGGAATAAGGTTAGGCCAAAATATAATGTCCTCACATATGGCTCAAAGAACACAACATTTAACAGAAGACGCGACAACACGCGAAAAAGCCACAAACGACCACCATTGATCACTTCCAAGAACAACTCATAATCATAATCCACAAAGCGATTCAGGCACAATAGACCTAAGAAGAATCAGGTATATCATGTCAAGGAGCCATTAAAACCTCAAAACGCATGCAATACCATCAATCAAACCTGAAACAGCCTGGAGAGTCTCAAATCGCGACTCAACAATGTTCTCAAATGATAGCCGCAGTGGCCCCACGGCCCCGCATTTTCTAAATTTATGACATGGAGACCTGATTGTCGTTGAAGCAAACAAACGAAGCCGATTTCAAATTTTTATTGTTCTTCTTTCCCCCCTCACGCCTCCTACTCTCTGTCTTTCTCTTCGGGTTTTCTCTCTTTTTTATGATTATAATATATTAGTATCAAAGAGCTTTCGCAATAATTTCTTAGCGGCAATAAAATAAATTATTTCACTTTTCTGCCGTTAATTTTATTTATTTCGGTATATAGTCCCGCCAGGAATTAACAATTTACAACAACAGCAACAACAAAACGGAAAAGAATTCGCTGTTTGACTGATTTAAGGTCCGTCGGTAAGCAAAAAGAAAAAAGAGAAAAAGAATCTAGTTGAGATGAATAAAACATTTCAGAAAAAGGTCAGGATCGGATTAAGGGAGAGAAAAACCTTTGCGTTGGGATTTTTTTGTTTTCGTTTGAGTTAACTTTGTTTATGTGGTTACGGTTTTAACAGAGAATTTGGAACAATTTAGCTATCGTACCTGTTTCCCAGCTAAATGTCAACCTACTTCTTCTAAATGTCTACTAATCCTTCCTACTCTCAACTCAAATCCGATTTTCTAAGTGTTTAAGGCGTTTTGATGTCGTAATAATGACGACTTTAAATATTATTTGATTTTTGAGCTGAATTTGAATATCGGTCACCGGTCATCTGAACAGTTTTATTGTGTAGTTGTGATAGATTACTCTAGAAACCTCAAAGTTTGGATTTTAGAATCATAATTATAAGTCGTAATTTGATAATTCTTACCCATTTCGTCGAAAAGTGTACTCTGGGGTCAATTCACTGTATTTGTCTTGCACTCACAAAACAGTCTGTAATAAGTGTGAAATGAGTACTCTTAATACTCTGTGCAGCATTTATGAAACGAGTGCTCAAAAATGGTTTTGTATCCAGGATAACAATAATCCAAAAGAGTGTGCAATATTTATGAAACCAGTTCTCTAAAAAAATGTGCAAAATTCATTCAGCTGAACGTGACTTATAGCCGTCAAACACACGTCAGTACTTTCTGGTACTATTCTTGGTACTAGGACTAATAGCTGCTGACTGTTAGTATGTTATGTAGTTTTGGAAATGACTGTGACACTGTTATGGTCGAAGAAGAGATTTTGAACACATACAGAAGACGGAGGAGGGTTAGAACTCTTATTAGCTCTAAAGTGGGTCCGACAAGGACATCTCAGAAAGAAATCAGTTGGATGCCATAATCATGGATAATATGTATGTAGGTAGAAGAAGGGCCAATTGACAGACCGCGGAAGTCATGACCACAGTGATAGAATTAGTGGTAACTCAGCTAATAGGAAAACAACACATCTGGAACCAAACACGAAAACCCAGCATCATCCGGTTCCTTCAACGCTTTCATACGAAAACCCGCAACACACCCTTTTCAAAAAAACAACCCCTGTCTCCCTTCCTACCCTCCAGGCTAACCCGTTCTCAGATTTTTAATAAAGCTTTCGAGAAAACTCTTTTACTCGGGATAAAAAAAAATCATAAATAAATAAACTTTTAAGCAAAAGAAAATTTTCTTTTCTTTTTTTGTTAATACTTAAAAAACCGTTTTCTCCTCCCTTATCCTTAGCCCTACTACCTCCCTTCCAACCCCCTACCCATTCTACGGCCACCCCTTAACCCCCCCGCTTTAATTTCTGTTAGAGCTTTAATTTATTACTTAAAAACTGTCAGATTTATCTAAATGGAATTGAAATTGCCGTTGTGAAAATTAAATTAGCTAAAATACATTAAAACATTCCACTTATAAAGGGAATGAAATAATAAAAGCAATAACTTATAATAATATCATAATATTATATTCGGGGAAGTTTCAAGACCTTCATTTTTCCGCGCCCCGGCTTTGGCCTTCCGTCCCGCCTGCGTTTCATCCGCGAAAAAGTTTAGTGTTACCAACAGCAGCAGAGGGTGAGAGAGAGGAGGAGGGAAAAGTTTTGGAAAATCCTTTCGTCTCTTTCAGCCTTCCTCACTTCAAAAATTTTTAATTGCAGTGTTAGTGATGTTGTAGTTTTGGTTGTTATGCGGTTGAAGTCAAATTTTTGGAATTTTTAGTGGTAAGGGAGAGCTTTCTCTCATATTGCTCAAATGTTTTGTGTTCGTTGGGATTTGGTGGCCCCTCATAAATATTGCACACATTTCTAGAGAGTTCATTTCATAAGTAATGCACATTTTCCTCAAAGATTTCTTTCATAAATATTTCACACCTACTGCGCACATTCTTCAAGGACTTCTTTCATAAATTCTGTACAATTTGTCAAGGATCTCTTTCATAAATATTGCACACATCTCCATTAAACTCATCATAAACTCATCTTTCCCACAAAAATTAATTTTATAAGTGCTGCAAACTTTCCTCAAGAACGTCTTTCATAAGTATTGCACATTTTATTCAAGGACTTCTGTCACAAATATCCTGCACACTTTCTTCAAGAACTTCTTCCATAAATTTTGTACTCCTTCAGGGTCTTTTTCATAAATACTGCACACTTTTTCTTGAGGATTTCTTTCATAAGTATTGCACACTTTTTTCAACGACTTAATTCAAAAATATTACACACTTTCCTTAAAAATTAATTTATTAAATATTGCACACATCTCTGTAGAACTCTTTTCATAGGTAAAGCTTACTTCTCTCAACTATTAGTTTCATAAATACTGCACAATTTTGTCAAAAACCTCTTTCATAAAAATTGCACATCCTCCAATACACCAACCCTCCAATACTCGTTGTAGTCGCTTCCCGGGAGTCTTGTACAAACTTATTTAAGCTGTTGGACAGCCTCCAGCTTGAATTCATCTCAAAGGATGAAAAGTTATTATTATAACGTTACATAACGACGGTGGGAGTTATGTTAATGTACAATAACTTAGAATATTAAATAAATTGAAAACTGTAATTTGGATTAATAAAAATATCAAATAAACATAATTAATTAAGACATAATTAAAATAATTTTTTATATTTAGCGTAAAATTTTTTTATGTTCTCACTAAAACAGAATTTTTATGAGTGTCATCATCCCCTTGGAGGTTATGTGAATGTGTTTGGATTGTAATTAAGCTTTGGAATATTAAACCGGAAATGGGTTTAGAGGAAATGAGCTTAGATTGTGTAAAGGAGAATGAACGTACATCAAGTTATGTCAATCGATGAGGACATTAATGAGGTACTAAAATGAAAGCTTTTCCAAAGACAGACTAGACTATCGAAAACAGAGGAGGCGAAACGTCTAGGCAAAAATGCCATTATTCTGTTTTATGACAGTCTCCAAGTGCTATCAAAAAAGGGAGAAAAAGATGGCGTCGATTTTCTTGACTGCAGCGTCTGTATAAAAAAAAGGAAATTTTGATTTTCCGAAATCCAATCAGAGCTTTTGACCGAACTTTGATTGTTTTTATGAGTCAGCTTTTAAAATAATAAAATCTGAGGTCCTCGAAGGGGTGAAAAATGGGTGAGATATGAAATTTTTAGATGGTCACGTGACGGGGGGGTAGGAAGCTAAACATGACAGACGGTCACACGAGAGATAAAAAAAAAACAGAACAGTGTGGACGGGAGGACTTCTTTGTGGTGCTTTCGAGACAAAAAATCAAAAGCCAAAATGGCCGGCGGGATTTCTGAGTCATCATAGTCCAACATGTTTCCGGTTAGACTCTCGGACTCACGCGTCATCAGATTTGACGGATGTGTGCTTAACTTATGTGACAAGGGAACAATCCCAACTGACATTACCCACCCTTGCCCACCCACCTGTCCGTCGTCGTTGTCGTGTGTAACATGTAACTTTGACTTATCTCTCTCCGTTCTACCTACCACCCTTAGTCCTTCCGTTCGTTTTCACCCCCAAAGCGCCTTGTCCAGGTGTTTTCCGGCAATTTTCTCTCCCCGCAAAAAGACAGGAGGGTGAATATGTCGTCACGAAGTCTTCCAAAAGTTTCCGGTTTTACGAAAAATATCGATCGCGGATAGTAGTCCCTGAAAAGGTTCCTCATCCAAGGAGAAGGAGGATTGGATGGGTCGCGGAAGAGGGCAAGAGGAAGAGCAACAGCAAGAAGTGGGTTTGATTTGTGTTTCGGCACCGAGCGAAACGCCAAACAGACTGAGTCACGGGCGGTTTTTTCCAAATTTTTTTCTGACGTTTCGGCTGCCAAAAATTCGAAAGAAAGCGCATCCAACAGCAAGAGAGAGAGTGGGGAGGGGAAAGAGGAATGGAGAGAGCTTTCTAAAAGCTTCATTTAAATTTGAAAAAAAAAGAAAATATTTTGTTGTATTTGGAAGAGAGAAGATTCACATCCGCAATGCAGAGTTGTTTAGACTTGTTAAAAATCCTAACTTCTCCAGGTTTCTCCCTTCCTTTCTCCTCCTTTTTTTTATTCTCTTACTGTTGCGGCACAAAGAGAGAGAGAAAGACGAGAAAGAAAGTTTTCGGCTAAGGTTTTTCTTAGAAAGCTTTCTCTCAAAAGTTAGATGATTTATTCTCTCGAAATAACAACATACAAGTCATGTTTTTGAAGTTTTCCGAAAAACTTTTTTTTCCTCCTCTTCTTCTTCTTCCCTTTTAGAAGAGAATGAGGTTGAATTGGAAAACTGGAGAAAAGAAGAAAAAAAATTTTCCTCTCTTCTTCCAGAGAATTCCGGAAACGTTTCCTCGAATCCAATCGACAATTCGATTCCGAAGGAGAAGAGGAGGAATGTGGAAAGGATTCGAATTTCGTTTTTTGCAGGCTTCAGAGGTTTAGGATGAGATTGTGTGCCGAGACTTTCAAAATAGACCCGACAATCGATGAGCAACAGAGAAGAATGATCTGTATAACCTTCTACAATGAGATGGAAATCGAATTTATTTATTTATTTCGTGGTTAGGCTCTCGAGAGACCATCTCAAGGATGTCAGTGTGAGTGTATTCAGCGTGAGGAAGGTCGAAAGGGAAGCGAGACACTTGTAACCAGAAAGACTGGGCTTGCTGAGGTCTTGGTGTTTAGGTATTTTTGAATTCAAACAATTCTTGTTTGGTAACCTTAAGACTTTGGTACTCAAACTGCGGCCCACCAAAAACTACTGAGTGGTCCTGTGGAAACTGATGAGCGAAAATTTGTGAATGGTCGATTGCTCATTGTTAAGTCTGAATTTGGGACACATAGTGCCTGACCAGTACAAAAATGTCCAGGCCTGTGCTCAGAAACTGCTAACATAGTTTGAGTGCCATTGCCTTGTAACCTTTTTCGTCTGTGTTCTGTTACCACTATGATAGAGTTTTAACATAAAATTGTCAGATACTTTGTTTCTGTTAATTTTCTGACAGAATCCAAGCAAGGCATCCTGACAGAATCCTAATGAGAATCCAGTAATATATGATAAGAAGTGAGAGAAGTCAAGTATTGAACAAATCTTTCTTAAGCTCACCATTAGGAGTCAGAGATTTCATAAACCAACCGGTAAATATGATAAATATTAATTAATTTGTCACAAGCGATGTTGGTTATTACGAACAATCACCAGATTGATTTATCACTTTTACCATAACATATATAACAATTATTAACTCAAAGTTGATAGGATAATAACTTAGTTACATATAAGTATGTATATAAGTTATTAACTCTAACATGAAGGCATTGTAAGTCTTCATCCACTTCCTTCATGTCTTCCTTGTCTTTCTTTCCTAAAATTTTCAAAGCTTTTTCTTTCTCTCACTCTTTCTCCATCTTCTCTCTTTCAGCTTTCTCCTTGTACATTACATTTATGGTTTCTTTGTCTTCTTTTCCATCATCTTCTCTCCCCTTTAATTATCTTCTCCACTAACAATTAACTCAGTCTTTCATCTTGTAATTGTCTTGCTTCCCTGCAAGCGTGATGAATCATCGTTAGCCTCACAAAGTATTTCCTTTAGAATAGCCTTTTCCAGACATTCGGAAGAAGGAATCACGAACGAGGGAAAGAGGAGGAAAAAGAAGCCATTTATTAAAAGAAAAGAGGAAGATGGGAAAAGATGTAGAAAGATGGAAGAAAGAGACGCCAATTAAACAGAAATTATTGAGCTCTAATTACTTCGAAAGCAATAAAAAAAAATTAAATCTGAGTTTTCCTCTCGTTTCGCCTGCTGACGACTCTGTCCCTCATCATTCTCTTCCTTCCTCCCTCCGAAACACTCCACTAAGCTCCCACTCCTCGTGTCTAATAAACCGCAAAAACAGAAAAACTTGAGTTTAACTGTCCAAAAATCACAGAGGCTTCGTCATTCGGCTAGCAGTCAAATTATAGCGAAGATGTCTTTTGGGTTTGCCTATTGTTTCGGTTGCTGACTCATCTTCTATCTGCCTTAGTCTTTATGTCGACTTTCTCTTGCGAAACATAAATGTGGCTATGATCTTTAGCCTATATATTATATATTCAATAAGTATGATACAAAGTAACTCTAGTATATATATGTATATTTGGGAGGGGGGGAAGAACAGGAGTAAGCTCCTTCTAGAAAGGTAGGTAAAGGTAAGCACTAGAAGTAAGTGAATAGGTAGCATTAGCTATAAGATAGAAGACCAGTGAATAAAATAAAACAGTGATTCGTCATCCATATCCTTTTCAGGTCAGCAGCGAAGTCACTAACAAAGAGATCCTGAAGGTCTTGAAGATCCCATGATCCCGCAACCACCGAAAAAGGAAACAAGCAGAAAGGAAGAGAGTACATCCTGATACCAGGTAAGGTACGCAGAAGGAGAGCAATGATGCCCATTACTGGGCAGCATCCTCAGGCTGGATAAAGGCTTATTTCGTGGGCCCCCGCCACTGCCAACACCAACCCCACCACTCACCCTCTCCATCTCCTCCACTGCCGCGCTCTAATTTATTTATCGTTTCGTTAATATTTTTCCAAACTTTTTTTATTATTCATTTCTTTCAATTAACTTTTAAAACATATTTTATAATAATATTAAGTAAGGCAAAGTTTTTCCTCTTTTCTCCTTCGCGCGCATCAAGTTTCCCGCTAATTAGGCAAATTTCCCTCCTTTCTCTTCTGTTTGTTTGTTGAAACTTTTTTTTTATGACTTTCATCCTGGTGATTTGTTATGCTTATGAAAATTAAAACGAATTTTCTACATCTGATTTGGATAAACGCCAGACAAGTGGCGGGATGGTAGGTCGTGACCTAAAGAACTAAGCTCCTCCCGCTCCTTCGACCTTCATTTTCCAGAGCTTTTACTTTGGTTTGTTATTTGCCTGTTGTCGTCCTTGGTACTTGTTTATTTCATGCGATTATTTTGTTGTTGAGGTGAGGCATAACTTTGTAAACACTTAAAAGTGGTCGAGCTTATTACAAATCGCGTAAAAAAAAGTCTTGCAAATCTCAGACACTATATGAAGGTTGAGTCAATGTAGTTCCAAGCTCCAGCTATTGTAGCTCTTACGAAGCGATTCTGGTGGTCCAGACTCCTTCCATCGTAATCCTTCCGTACAAACTATACTTTTAAGCCGATAATTATAGTAGATAGTTATAGTTAGTTTATTATAGAAAGATAGTTATAGTTGGGTTTTACCCTCGTTTTTAAATCTTTTGGGTATAACAGGACACAGGAGGAGGATTCGAACTCGCTACTATAACTTCTTAATCCGGCGCTTATCCACTAAACCACAGTTCTCAGCTTTTAACAATATATTATTATAATTATTATTATCAAACCAACGAATAAATAAATATACTAAATTCAAGTAAGCAGAATAAATACTCCGGGCAAAAATTAAACAAATAAATAAATAGAAATAAAAAGAAAGAAAGAGAAAAAAATATATTGCAATTCAGTATAATAAAAGAAAATTCGTGAGGTCTTTCTATTTTCTTTCTTTTCGCTTTTCTTTTTTTACGGTTGTTCCAGAACATTTAAATGAATATTAAAGTATAAAAAAAAATTCTAAGAGGAGAGGAGGAGCAGGAGACACGGGGGAGAAGGGAAAGAATAAATAAAAATAAAAATGAAGGAAAAGGTTGCGATATGCGCGGGAAGGGCGTTGCGTCACGAACGGGAGCCCCCCGAACGGCGCCGTAGAGACGCCAGTAATGGCGGATTGTTGCTTATCGTTGGCCACGTCAAAACTTATTGTTTCTACCTGCGAGCTTTCTTTCCGATACCTGAAATAAGCTTTTTCGCTCTTCTTCGAATTCTCTCAGGTTAGTTTATCATCTTTCTTCCTTCTTGTCAATTTCTTTTTTATCGGGGAACGTAGTCACGTGGGCACTACTTGTGTGGAGTCGTTTGATTTGGTTTGTTTTTGAGGTTATGTTTCCTTTTGATTTGTTTCCCTCAAATATACTTCCGGTAGCTTTTTTTAAAGCAAACCAACTTGGAGTGGAGGGAAAGGAGGTCAAAGTTCTTCACCAAGAGTCGTTGTTCTCATAGAACAAAACATAAAAATAATTCGTATACAAATAAACAAACACGAGGTTTCGTTTCTGTATATATTAAAATTAGAGAATCATGTTCGACATTCGAAAGCGTGAGGAAACACGCGAACAAGAAACGAATAAAACAAAAACGAAGGAAAGTATAAATAAAAGCAAAAAAAAGCTCAAAACACGTTTTTTCAAGATTTTTATTATCGTACGTCACCACGTAATCCTGGTCAAATCAATAATTCCATCCACCGCTTTCTAGTTCGCGTTCTCCTGAGTTGCGCTTTCGAGATAACCGTTTGCCTCCAAAATTCAAAACAGTAAGAATTCAAAGACGACCTCACTCATCCATTTACTTTACCGGTACTTAGAAGTCTTCTTAATTTTCATTGACTGACTAATTTCCTTTATTTTCGAGTTTGTAAAGATAATTTTAGGACTGAGCTGTTGGAGGGTACTGTATACCTCGATAAAACAAATTATCGACAGGAAAACTTAAAAAATTGTTTTGGCTGTTGTTTGTTCTTAAAACCAAAGGGGAAGAAGGTGGAGGAAATTGTTGGGTAATCTCTCTGTTGTAGACGGAAAGTTGGTATGATTGTTTATGGAAATTATGTTCAAACCAAAAAGTTTTTTGGTTTTGACAACAGTTTTGTAAACTGTAGAAAGTGTAAAAGAGGCGGTCAATTTAGAAAGTTTTTGTTTGCCTTTTAGTAGAGGATTCAAAGTTTAAATTTGTTCATGTACCTCTGTTAAATTCTGACTCAGTTTCCTGCTCCTGTTTTTGTTTACCACAGTGACTGGGTCTCAATATTAGTGAATCGGGTCATCGATTTTAATCCAGTCCTAGTGGACCCTTGAAAATGTCTGCGGCTGGTTAAATGTCTGCTAGAACGGTTATACTTTCACTACTGTTGTACCGCCTTTCCTTCAGAAGCTTAGCTTACATCGACAACTGTGCATCCTCCCTCACTTAGTTTAGATTGAGTTTCAAGGCTTTTATATTTTAAATGGATTTTGAGGAGAGTGTGCAATATTTTTGAAATGAACTTTTATAAAACTGTGCAGTATTTATGAAATTATTTCTTAAGTACAAGTTCTGACACGAGTCCCTCAGGAAAGCGCAAAGACTTACGAAAAAAATTTCTGAAAATGTGCAATATTTTTGAAATGAAAATGCCTTCTACGTGTCTAGTATTTATGAAACCAAAATGGCTCCTGAGTGTACAGTATTCATACAACGAATATTTTTAGAATGTGTGCAATACTTATGAAATAATCCCTTGTAGAATACGTGACATAATCAGATTTTCAAGAATATGAGCATTGTGAATGACTTGGTCCTCACACGGACCTTCCTCCTTCTCCCCGTCCTAAAAAAATTGGTTGCACTGAGTCAGCAATTAGTCCGCAATCATAATTCTAAGTTCTCAAGCTTTCGAAATCCGTTTTAACATTTGCAAAATTAATCTGTCATCGTTTTACACATTATTTTAGGTTTCTAAATTGTTTTAGAAAAATTAAATTTCTAAGATTTATGAATCTGGCAATTGATCACGACCTTGAGGACATGTTTTCGAAATCTCTCGAATTCTGTATCATCGGTGCTCAAAAATTTTTATTATTATTAGAATTTTTCATGTGGTTGCAATTATAAAAGCTTCTCCTTAAGCTCTCCTAACAATGTTTTCATAAATTTCTTTCTCCCTTCTACTCTTAGAAGGCGGTGAGAAATTAAAAAAAATTTTTTTTGTTTGAAGTCCTGGATTAGTATTCAAAGCACTACGACTCCGGTGGACGGTTACCTAATATCTAATTTCACTCTTTTGTGTTACCAGTTTTTGTGAGAGTCCTCTGGGGTTGAAGGGGGTGGAGTTGAGGGTTAGGAAGGCGGTGAGAGGATAATTCTTTCTTTCGAAACCTCTGAACAAATAGAATGAAAAAAAGTTTTCGCATGAGGAAGACACAAAGGAAATTATCACGTGAGACACCCGGTGAAAGCTCCACGTTTCCATTTAAAAGAGAAAATTTTTCCTTTTTTCCTTTCCGCTTTTGTCCGGCGAA
Organism: Columbicola columbae; assembly: GCA_016920875.1. Classification (NCBI taxonomy): domain Eukaryota; kingdom Metazoa; phylum Arthropoda; class Insecta; order Psocodea; family Philopteridae; genus Columbicola; species Columbicola columbae. The sequence goes on from JADMLL010000005.1 coordinate 14,958,607, forward strand.
ACGTCGGATGAATATTTTGAAAGAAGGGTGGTGAAAGGAAAGAAAAGAATCCAAAATGGTGGTGCTGTCGTGTGTGTGTTAGGAAAGATGATGTGTGTCCAAGGCTGAGAGGAATTTTGCTTACATGCGTGTAATCCCTCTTTTCACTGCCTTCTGTTAGAAAAATGGAAGGTTTCTGTTTCATTCATTCTTCGCTTTTTTCTTCCTTGAATGAACTCGGAAGCTGATTTTGCTTTTTGGCGGGAGAAAAGAATTTCGATTAGCGATCATTTTGACCCCACAGTCTCCTTTTGTACTCTTCTCTTCCTTTTTGTTCTGTCTTCTGTCACCTGACTAGTCTTTGAATTTACTTTTATTTTATTTTCATAAAGCATACTGAGAATTTTACATTTTAGACAGATTAATTGCTGTCGTGTCTGTACAACAATCTGACATGTTTGTTGGTTTGCTTCTAAAACAACTTTCTCACTTGTTTGTCGCTTTCCATTTTAAAACTACTTAAAATCTCATTTTCCTTTGTCATTAGTGGTGCTAGAGTCGTTTTCAAACTATCTAATACAGTAAGAGGTAATACAGTAAAATCCAAATTGAGTTTTCGAGAATATTCCATCACTACCGTATATAAATCATAACATCGGTCAATTGACTGGTGATCGATGTTTGAATTTCGCAAAAATCGTCGTAATAATGGAGGACACAACTGTACGAGATGTTTTAAGAAAATTTTCTTGTACAAAAATGTTTTTCAATGTGTCACGTGACCTGCAGGTTTAGTTTGATCTCCCTTTTTGTCGATTTGAGGTTCTTTCGTTGCAAATGGCAATTTCGTTTCTTCTCTGCGTGATAAAAATTCGCAAATTTACGTTTATAGGCTTGGTGTCGTGTCGCCCGAAACTTGATTGTCCCACGCTGACGCCTTCTGTAGGGCGTGGTTTTTGGTTTCAGCTCTTAAGCCTCTCGTAAATGGGTCAGCAAAAATTTTCCCTGTTCTTCACTTTAAGACGTTTTCCCCTTTTGACAATCTTTAGTTCAACATTTTAGTGATGGTTTTAATCCGGTTTTTCATCCTGTTTGGGTATAACAGGATGGGAGAGGAGGATTCGAACTCACGACCATTTGCGTTCAAGTCAGTAACTTTACAGTATATTGAAGTTACCACCTGTTATGACTAACATTAACATCGAATATAATGAATGAGGGGGCTAACATATTTATGCTGTTGGTCTCAGTCTCCTGTAGAGCATTTATACAAAGTTTGTGCGTTATCAGTCTTGCCGCTTGATTGGAACGTTCTGGTTTTAAACTATTAACGTTATATACAAAATTATACATAATATCATAGCCAAAACTTTGGTTTTGTCTATATTCTTTCTCTTTTTCGGTACTAACTCCCTCAAATTGAGTTATAGCCCTCTCTCTCCAGAGACCCTTCACCAAGTTGTAATAAGCTTGGCTGATGGATGGTAACTCCCTTGGATTTGTGTATAACTGAATGTATACATCGATTATATAGGTACAGTCTATACTAAATCTCATTTCTCATACAATATTATATACGATGGCTAGGTATTATAAAAAATTTTGGCTTTCTTGACCCTTTTTGGGTATAAAAGAACAGGGAGGAGTATTTGAAGTCGCGACTATAACTTCTTAGTCAGACACTTAACCACTCCCGCCTTTTTGTATAATATTATGGTTATAATGATGAGAGAATTTTGTATGTATTAGAATTCTACCTCATGAAGAGAAGATTTCGTTATCAGAAATTAGTTTACAGCCCCGAACCAGACAGCATTTTCGGAATTGTTTCAAACTTTGAAATCGCCGCAGAAGAACTATTCGGTTTCATAAGTAATGCACACTTTTTGTCTGTCTCTATGTGTTTGTATGTACAGTTTATATGTTTTCTTGACTAGTTTGTGAGAGGCACATTCGATACATAAACATGTCACATTTTCATCTGAAGTTTTTAGAAGACTCATTTCAAATGTATTGCACACTTTCTATGAGATTTTAGTCTGACACTTAACCACTACACTACACACTTCCCTCACAACTGTGCAATATTTACAAAACAACTCCCTGCTAAGACCGCGCGTTGTTTTTGAAATGAATTATTCACAGAAGTAAAAGAAATTTGGGATTCATCTCTGAGAGACGATTCTTCGGTGTGTGCCAAACAAAATGGCGGCCAAGCCATCAACTCCAATTTTGAGTTGAGACACAAAGAAAAGCCGGTTTTGTCATCAAAAGATGACACAAGACCCTTTCCTGTGACATGGTTAACAATGGCGATGGAACCGATACACGGACAATAAAACATAAGAGCTTTCAGTATCTCTTCCGGTTTTCCATCCAGACCTCATTCTCCTGTCGTCCTATAACCCCCGCCCAACCGTCCACCAGTCTCCTTTCCCGGGTTCCATCCACCATCTTCTTCCACTTCGAGGAGGGAAATTGCCAATATTTACACCGTTAACTGATCCAACGGCCATTATGCTGTCGCTTCCGTTGAAATGAGCTTTTGAGCTTTTTTTTTTTAAGAACCGTCGCGTAGCGGGTCTTAAGGTTATGACGCGATTATCGTCTTCTTATTGCTATTTAAATAGTTGGATGATTTTTTTCCTTTACGAAGGAGAAAGTTTGGGAACTGGGGAAGTTGGGGAGAGGCGGGGGGGTTGAATGTTAAAAGCATTATCCAGAGCCGGAAGGCGATTTGTTAAGAATTTAAATGTTTTCCATTTTCCTTGGATGAGGCTTTCTCCGAGTGGATTTGTCCCTTTTAGAGTTCGTTTCCGGTTTTTGTATTTTGCGTCTTATGTGTTATACACATTTTTCTGATTCTGACTTCTTTGGTTTTCTTTTTCTATTTTTTTGCTTCTTGTTTTATAACATTTCCGTAACGGAAGATTCGCCAACTTCATGCCTATGTGCACAGAGACGCCCACAGGTTATTTTATACACTATACACTGGTATCAAGTTGTAGGACATACTATAATACTACAGCTCAAGTATATGTCTTCAACTCTCGTCCGTAATGTTAGGTCTTCCTGTCTAACACGACAGAATGAGTAGAGATATACACCAATCTCTTTGCTATAATTTGTTGCGTTCGTTTAATATTTTTATAATGTTATAATTGTATGTGTATTATTAACAATACCCAAACTATGAATTTATACTGTAAAAAATGGTGTCCATAGTATTATAGGATGCGGTCTAAAGCGCGAAGAGGCTGTGGAGGATAAGCTTGAATCTCTTCAAACTTTTTAAAAGTTCGCATAGTTTGTATAACTGTTCTTAAACAAAATGAAAAACAGTTCGCTGTCGTCACGTGACTACTTTCTCGAGCGTTTTCCAATGGGAAACTCGAAAGAGTCGAGTATGTACTTGATTTCGTTTATCTATCATTGCTTTTTTCCTCTCCATCATTTCCGTCTGTTTGTTGTCTCTTGATGTCTTGTTGTAACGTCTTATTAAAAATGGCGGAGGATTTAATTCCTCCTTTGTCTCTTTTGGCTTTTATTTATAGAAACTCCAAAATTATCCCTATCTATAACTTCTTTCCCTCGTCTATTTGCTGTTGGAAATTGAACATTCACAAATAAAGAAAAAACAAAATTTAATCATTTCCGGGGGTATATTCCGAGAAGGGTGAGATGGAAACCTTTCTATCCCTTCTCTCATTCCCGTCCTCTCAAATTATCTTTCCGTTTTTCTTCCTCCCTTCTTCCGTTCCTCTCTCTCTCATTTCTCCTCGATTGTTTATATTCATTCCTTTAGTTAACGGTTTCATTAACTTCCTTTTAAAACTCGAATTTGGTTTTCCTCTTCTATTTTTACGTTTGATTATCTGCCTTTATTTTTTAACGGTTCGATGCTCTCATGGTTCCCCCGCCCCCGCCCCCCTATTCCTTCATTTCCCACCGCCTCCTTCATCACATATTCTAGTGTTTTCAATTGTGAGTTTTGACTTGCTCTCTTTCATTTTCTGATTGTTGTTCCTATTCTTCTCTCTTTCTCCCTCTTCCTTTTATATGGCACTCGTTTGGGGGTTGAATTGTTTTCGGATGAAATGTTTCCATCTTGTTTTGCTTATAAACTATCTTCTTTCAGTATTATCATCTGCTTCTTCATAACACGCTTCTGTTAATTTTTTTCTTTAGCTAACTCCATCTTTTCTCGACTTCGCAACTACGTGTTATCAACCTCTTTTTTGATCCTAAAAGAAAAAAGTTTAAAAAGAAGATCCAGGAACTTGTACTACCTGACTGGAAAAAGATAGATTGACTACCTACAGCAAACCCTCATCTAGAAAAAATTCTGAATCCTATTTTGGACGTACCGAGCCCTAATCTGGGGCTGTGCTACTAATAGTAATGTAAGTCCAAAGATCTCAAAATCGAGTGCTGAGGAATTAAGGCAGTGCTCCTTGATTCGTCAGAGATGACAAACTGTACCGGGATTTGGGGTTGAAAACGGTGCAGGAAGAGATCGAATGTTCTGGTTAGTGGGCACCGATCAACAAGGAGTCTACGACAAAGCAGACTTCTTGTCTGAGGATTAGAACCACTTCTTTTATTTGTATTATATTGTATTATATTATACTGTATATTGTAAATGTATAAGTTGGATGAACAAGTAGTTGAGTTGCTTGTATTGTAGATAAATTTTAAAGAAAAGTTGAAAGAGGATGAAGAGGAGCTAACAGCATACTCTAAATTTTCGCGGCTGTTCTGTATCATTTTTTACTGTATGCGAAACGTGACACCTCTTCCAAAGACTCCAAATAATGAAATTTATCAAGGGAGTTGATAGCAAGAATAGAAGAAGAGCAGGGAGGAGGAAGGAAGAGAAAGAGATATAGAACACCGCACAAAGACCTGGGCTAAAATAGCACGTTCAATAACGGAGGCTGAAACTCGTTTCTTCCCCCAACAGCGCGAGATAGAGGGAAAAGCTCAAGAAAAAGCTCCACCATATCTCATTCCGGAGAAACTATCATTTACTTTAGGCTATCTATTCCTCTGCCGTCGTCTGTATTGTTATATATATATCGTGGTTGCGTTTTTAACTGAATCTGGCCCATGACTTCCGGCTGAGAAAAAGGTATATGGTACCTGAAAGTTTTCGGGGATACATTTATAGCGATCCCCCGAGAGATGCAAGGAAGGACTTTGGTTTTATTTACGATTTTCGAGGGAATTGCTGTTGGTTTATTTTTATGTTCATTCATATTGAATAATGTTCTCATTAACACGACCCACCTGTCTACCATTCCTTCCATGGGTTAGGAATTCCCATTTCCGTTCATGCCCCCATGCCTTGGGTCCCGGAGTCATTTTTCACTTTGATTTTCCCAGCCGCCATTTAGAGAAATTGTTTTCCGATCTCTAGGGAAGATACCATGCTCGGCAGAGATCCTCCCGACACGTTCAAACTTGTACAGGAATGTAATGAATTATGGCAGGAGGTCTGTGTGGAGAAGGAGGAGGAGGAGGGAGAATAGAATTAGATGCTCATACGAGGACGGGGGGAAAGTTTGTGCTGAACTTCGTAAAAAGTTTCCAAGGAAAAGATGATATCGGTAAAAGCTCATTCGATTCCCCTGACTGTATCTTCCTTCCTTTCTCCCTCTCTTTCTGCGTCTTCTTCTCTTTCTCGTACTAACTGAATCAGAAACTGCTTTTGAAGTAGTTGACCTCGTGACATTTTCAAATTTTTTATTGCCTGAACGAGTTTTTGTTTTAAGCTGTTAAGTTTTTTTACTTCTGACACTTCATTATCTCTTCCTCTCTTTTCTTCTTTTGTCTTGTCTCTTCTTCTCTTTCCTTCTTTGTTTCTCATAATTTTGCTTCTTTTTTGTTCTCTCTCTTCTCCTATCCATTCCTTCTTTACCCCCTTTTCTCTTTTCAGTTTTTCTCTCTTTCTTCCCCTTCCCTTCATTCGTTCTTTCCCTTTCTATATCTTAGCTTTCAATACCGTCATCCATACTCTTCCTGAAAACAACATTCTTATCGATTCAAATAACACAAGAAAGAAGAAACGTGAGAGAAAGATGGCAAAAGCAGTGACAAAAATGAAAAGAAGGTGACAGAAAATCTAAAACAATTCTGACGAAAAGGAGTTCAACGATTTCGTGAACAGTTGAGAAGGTCGTGTCTCATACCAACTGCTGGGTTACTTTGAAACTACGTTCTGTTAGTAACTCCGCAGTGAATAAAAGGAAACCCATCACGTGCTACATGTAGGTTTAGATCTTGTAACCTCTAAGAGAAACCTTGGAAGCAGCTCAAACAAGAAAACAAAAGACAACACACAAAAAAAAGAAGAAAAATCATGAAAATTCCCACCACACAATAACGTATCATACCTACATCCTCAAACCACCCCAAAAGGAGGGTGAAAGACACCCCAAAACATCCCTGGAAGCCAGGAAAACGACGTGAAACTTCACTTAAAAAGATTAAAGAAACGGATTTTCAATCTTTCATATTGGACCACGGCTCCCTTTTGTTGACTTCTGGGACTCTTTGAATATTCTTCGAAGAATGACCTTTCAGGAAAGGACTGAGGAAGAAGGAGGAGTGAAGGGATGTAGGGAAGAAAGAAGACAAGAGGAGAAGAGAAAACCTGAGAACAAAACCTTAGATTCCTTTATCCCTTCTAAAAAAAAATTTCTCCCGGATTCGGGCTCTTTTATATCCGGGTCTCTCTTCCCTTCATCCCTCCCACTCTCTCACCCTCTTCCATAAGCTAACAACTGACTTTTCTGTGAAAGGAAGAAAAATTCGATTTCCCTTTGAAGAATTTTCTTTTCTTCCCAATTTTTCTCTCTCCCTCGTCTCTCAGCCATGGAATTCCGGGGAAAAATTATCCGGTAAAAATTAGAGAGAAAGACTGGAATAAGGGATGAGAAAATGAGAGGAGGGGTAGGAAGGGGTGGAAAATTCTCATCGACAAAAAACTTTAATGACAATTAAAAAAAAAAGTGGAAAGCAATCGATTACGGAACGGAAAAGGGTTAAAAGTTGAAAATGAAACTTTTTTTCTCCTCCTCTGTTGAGAGAGGGATGGTGAGAAGGGGATGAAATTTTCTAGTGAAAAATTTTCAGAAACAAGAAAATCCTTCATCTCGATGTTTTAATTATGAACGTGGAATTAATAATAAAAAAAATTTTATGAGGATATTTTAACTTTGCCTCCTCCCTCCCTCCCTCCCTCTTCCTCCTGTTGGAGAGAACCCGAAGCGATAAAATTAATTTTCCAATAAATGGTGATTGAGTTTCCCCATTTTGAACTTGCCTACCCTCCTCCGACTTCTTTTTCTTCTTCTGCTCCTCTTTGGCTTCTTCTCATCCTCTTCGTCTCTCTCTTTTCTTAGGTTTTGGCCTAGTCCACCCACCATGTTTGGGATTCCTTCCTTCAGGATATTTTCGTGATTCCATTTGTTAATGAGTGTGGTGATGATTGTTTCAAGTTTCAACTTTTGCTGATTTTTAAAAAATTGTGACAGTCCAGTCTTGTTGAAATTTATGCTGTAGTTAAATATCATTTGTGAAAGTTTCTACTTTGTGGTGTCGCTATGCAGTACACTATATCTGCGTCTATAAGTATTGTATATCTTTCTAGCAAATATAGCTGTATCTGTACCGAAACAACAGTTAAGGATGACGAATCATTCGTCTTTTTGTCTTGTCGATAACGATGATTCTCGATGGGTATTGTTAAACATTTGCTATGATTAAAAGAGATCTAACGATCCAAAAATGTTGAGATTTTGGACGAGATTTTGCTGTATGTCACACGCAGGTACACACCATCCTCAACCTATTAAAAATGCTTATTGAGGTTAACTTTTGCTGTAGTTAGATTTTTTTGTGAAAAGCTTTGCGCTGTGACGTTAATCTCTATCAAATGCTTTCTTGCTTGAACTTTAGCGGTGGTCAAGATTATTGGAGGTGAATTTTTGCCCCGGTCAACATCTATCAACATTACGAAAACTCCGGAAATTAGCACTGAATCGTGAAAACTTTCTTTCGCCCCCTACGGAAAACCGAACCCAACTCAAGAAAATTTATCTAACCCATCACTCGAAACACAAAATCTGTAAGACAGACTCCAAGGAACGACAGAATGGAGAAATCAGAGAAATCGGGATTCAGGTTAATCGAATCAATTATGAATGTGTCAAAATCGGGAGGAGGAGAAGGACGCAAAACCCATTTTGTTTGTCTCTGTCGCGCTTTTCCTGTCGAAGGAGGGGGGCTCCGGGCGAGAGGGAAAGTCCGCAAAATAAAACAAACAGTTTTTGAACTTACATACTTTAATAATTAATAACAAACAAAACTGTTCAAACAGAAAGCAATATCAATAGAAAACCAATTTTTCCAAGAGTAAAAACTCATCAAACTTTATTACCTGACGCGCAAAATCGTTTTTACCGACACTTCAAACTCTACTCTTCCTCCTCTCCCTCCTCTCTTCATTTCTTGAGCTTTCCTTCCAGCCTCTCTCAATCTTTTCCATCTATTTTCTTATCTTCTTTTTTGTTCTCCAGCCTCCATGCCAACTCTTCTAAGACTGGAAAATTTAAAACTTTCCCTCTTCTCACCTTCTTCTGATTCCATAATTTCCTTTTTCACTCAGTTTCCTGTCGACTAGATTTTTCTCTAAAACCGGAAATAGTTTAGAAGTAGGAGAAAAAACAGTAAACAAGCCAGCAATTAAATTTATGTTGTAATTATAGCACATTCAGTTGTTTGTTTTCGCTCGTAGGGTTATAGAGTGTATGTCACTTTTACCGAATTTCGTTGGTGATTATGAATAATCGCCGGAAATTACTGTATATTCGATTTATCACTATTGTAAACAAAGTTTTTGCATTTGGTATACCTAATTTCACTTTGTTGTTCTTGACTTTTGAGAGGTGTAAGCACACACTTTTTGTACTACCCTCCTGTTGTACATTCTGCAGAGAATCCCAATCAAAGGCTCCAGAAGCACTGACGTCCTTTCACTGATCATGTCACGTGTTGGGTGACTTGGAAATGAGTGTAAGACGCCAAACAATCGAGTAAACAATTTTTTCAGAAGCATATTCATCTGCATCTACAGCGGGTTCTATACCTAAATGTAATCGAGAATAGTTAAAGAACACACGGCATAGCCACAAGGCTCAGGAAGACACAATAAAACAGAACACAAAGCAGAAACGAAGTAGAAGAAAATGACAATAAAAAAGAACGAAGAAAGGTTTTCAGACAGGAGTGTTGTTTATAAACCTACTAATAAACAAACAAACAGATAAATAAATAAATAAATAAAACGAATCAAGGAAGAAAAGAAAACGAATGGAAACAGAAGGGGAGTAAATAGAAAGCGAACGTAAGAGGAGAGAGAGAAGCAATTGAAATTGCAGAAAGAAGAGGAAAAAATTGAATAATTCAGCGTGTGACGTAAGGAAAACTCACATTCAAGAATGGATCCTGTGGGAGTAATTACCATGTAGTCCTCGCAGTAAAAGAGATGTAAGCCTTCTGAAGGAGAGAGAGGTGCCAAGGGGGAAGAGGGTGCCAGGGAGAGGTGGTGGAGGGAAAATAAGAAAGTGGATGAGGCCTCCGGTAGTAAAGTTCTCACAAATTTCGGGGAATGATACGCCACTGAATTATTTACTTCATTTTTTTTTATTTCTTCATTTCAGCTGCCGTTCGAAAGGCGTTCGCTTTGCCTTTTCCTCTCACTTTTCTCTCATGATTTCTTTTTTTTTTTCTCGGAAAAAATTTTGATCTCGGATGAGGGTACGAGGAGGTTTAAGTGTTTCCAACTTTCTTCTTGATTTGATATCTTCCCCTTTTTTTTATTTTTCTGTTTTTCCGTTTCCCTGCTCTCTCTCTTCTGCCTGAACGCCTAACATTACTCAAATCTCTACCCCTTTCCTTAAACAAACAAGAAGACTACAAATAGACTCACGTCAAGGTCAATATCGGACGTTCAACTAAAAGATAAGGCGTTTGGAGCAGTACACCTACTCACCCAAACACAAAGGAAGAGAACAGTGGCAAGTGTAGTGCGTGAGAGAGGACGGAGGAAAGCAGTAAGGAAAAAGAACAAAAAATAGCCAGAGGAGAGAGTGAGGATAGGTGATTGGGGGTAGGGTCTTTTGGGGGTGGTAAGGGGTGAATCGCATGTGACGTGACGAAAAATTTATGCTCGGCGAATGTTCAATTCAATTAATTTCATTCTAATTGAGGGCAAGAGGAGGGAATGGGAGGAAGAGCAGAAGAGAGTAGCGAAGATGGTTATTCGTGCTTAATTTGTGCCGAATGGGCTGCCAAATAATTAGCTTAATGGAAACTGGGAGTCGATCGGGCGGAGTGCATTTGCCAGATTGAGTCTGGGAGCCGTTCGTCAGCGTTTATGACCATTTCGAAAGCTTTCGCTCTCCTTTTTCGTCTTCTTCTCCTCCATTAATAGCCCATGAAAGTGTCCACCAAACGAGGGAGGATGTCTTCTTGTCTATTCCAGATCACACGATAAATTGTTATTTCTAAATTCCCAACAACTTCTTCAACTCCCCCCTCCCATTCCCTAAGCTAACTCGTTCGAAAGCTTCATCCCCAAAACAATTATCCCATAAAAGTTTATTCCAAAAGAAACCGGAAGTGGAAACAGAATGACTTCGATATTACCAGTCATTCAATATTTCATCCCCTTGATACCTTATCTCGAAATGGTTTTCGAACTGAGGTCATTGAACTTTGAGAGACCTTAAATGTCAGAAGCTCATTTTCTGGGCCGCTACTGTGTGTTCCCTCCGAGTCAAGCCTTCCCCATCCCGCTGACCATTATTAGGTTTTTGCACTCGAGAGATGACTCTCAAGAACTATAATGAAGAACTAACATTAAAGATTTTACTCGTCAAAAAAAAAGCTTTCAACATCACGAGAAACCAAAACCTTCAAAGCTCACACCAAATTCAAGAAAAACAGAACCCGGCAGAAAACCAGCAATAAGAGAGGATGACAGAAATCAAAAGCGGAAGTGAGGAAAACAACAGCACAACAAAACACTAAAGGATGAAAACGTGAGGAAATCGTTATGAAACCAACTTCTAGCAATTATTGATTAATTAAAAAGCTCAACTTTCAAAGCTCTTCAGGAAAAAAGCTTTTAAAAAGTCAAACTCATAGAAAAGAAAATTCTAAGTCATTAAGATGGGCGATGGCGGCGTCGTTTCGAATCCTTAAAACCTTTAATAATAATTCAGAAAAGAAACAAATTTAAACTTTTCGACCCGAAAGCTCGAAAGCTCATTTTTTCTCAGGTCCGAAACGGGAGGAAAAAAACTTTCATTTTTAATGGAAATTTATTTCCGTTATTTAAAATTATTGCATCGAGAGAAATTTTGAAAAGAAGAAGAGAAAAAAGAGCTTTCTCGAAATAAGTTCTCGTTAGGAGGGCGCTTTTATCGGGAAAAGTTGCTGGGAAAAAGTCTCAGGCGGTTTCTCTAAGGGGAGGACATGAAAGGAAAAAAGGTTTTCTTCCTTCCCAAAAAGAGATTTTTTCCCAAGATGGCGTACAAATAGAAAGCGAGGGGGGATGAAAGGATTTTCCTTTTTCATAGTGAAACCGGAAGTATTACGTCACCGGAAAATTCACAAAACCTGTGATATAGCCAATCTCTGAAGACATATCCTCAATTAGCATTCAATCCAATTGAGCATGATACCAGAACATATGAGCCGCCCAACCACAGTCATACAGTATAACCAAATACATATTCATGTGATTTATGTACATAAATTATGGCCTTTGGGAGCTATTAATTAAAAACTTTTACACCGGTTTTTTCTTTTTCTATTTTTTTTCAAAAATCCAATTTTGTTGTCCAACCTTCTGCTCTTGAGGCCTTTTTTGCGCGAACGAACCACCATCGCAGAATTTTTGGACAACTTGTTTTGTAACTGTTTTGATCTGTTTGTGGTGACTACACTTAATTGTGGAAGCTTGTGCATTATCTTTAAGACGAGTCTTTCATAAGTGTGCATTTTTTATAAAGCGAGCTCTTTGTGATCATATATTACTTTTAAAGTAAATTCCTGGCCAAGGTGTGCAAAATATATGAAAGATATATAGTAGTTGATATTGAGTTTCACGTTTTAATTCCGTTTTCATTCGTTTTTGGGTATAACAGGATACAGAAGGAGGATGTGAACCCGCGACTGTAACTTATTAGTCTGCACTTAACCACTACCCCACAGACCTCCCGCCTTTCTATATAATATTATAGTTATAATAATAAGAGGATAACTGTATATTTTAGAATTTTACCGTATTAAGATGAGATTTCGTTATCAGAAATTAGTTTACAGCTTCGAACGAGGCAATATTTTCGGTATTGTTTCAAACTTGAAAGTCGTCACAGAAGAACTATTTGGTTTCATAAGTATTGCACACTTTTTGTTCTCTTTATGTGTATTTGAATATACAGTTTGTGAGATTCTCTTGACTAGTTTGTGAGAGGCATATTCGATTCATAAATACTATATACTTTCATTTGGAGTTAAATTCATAAATACTGCACAATGTCTTGGAAGACCCATTTCATAAATACTGCACATTTTTTTAGTGATTTCATTTCATAGAAAGTGCACAAGAGGGAAAATTAACTCGAAAAATATTGCACACTTTCGATGAGATTTAAGGTCATAAGTAATGAAAACTTTCTGAGAGAATCTTAGTTCTTACACATCTTACGCTTTCTTGAAGGATTCATTTCGTAAATATTGCACAATGTCTTGGAAGGCTCATTTCAAAAATATCGCACACTCCGTGGACAACTCATTTGATAAAGAATAAGGGAGGAGGATTTGAACTCGTGACTATAACTTCTTAGTGTGATACTTCGTGCTTAATGATTAGATTGCTTAGTGTGACGACTATGCCACTGACCTCTCAGTTTTTTACAAAATGATGATGAGAACAACAGAAAGCAATAAAAACGTCAAAGAAGCCACAGAAGGAACCAGGGAATAAATTAAAGGAGGAGAAGAGACCTCAATATTTCAATATTAATTAGAATACTGTACATTCTAAACATGCGAAATGTGCAGACAGTGCAGATTTTTGAGTAGAACTTTGTATACTATTGGTATTGGTCTCTTCCTCTTTCTCCTAACTATTTTATCTACTACTCTAATACTACTACTCTAGACCGATACCCTAATTATATCCATAATCCAGTACCCGAAGCTGAGACACTGATTTGTTTCCTAGATAAAAAACCCTTTGAAACAAACCAACTACTTACTGTCTCAAACTTGGAGGCAGTGGGAGTCAGCAAGAGAATATAAAAAACCTGAACTTCCTTTCAGGTGAGCTTTTTATAAGCTTTTCCTGTCTTTAGTTCATGTCTTGTGTTACGAAGCTCAACAGAGGGAAAAAAGGGAAAAGTTTTTCTAATTCTGTGAACTTTTTCTAATTCCCCAGATTTTCGCTCAAAGTTCTCGGTCGTGTTCACGCTCGATCTGCTCTTTTCTCTCTCTCTCAAGGAAATTGGTTTTTGTTTTTAGATTTTCTTCCTCCATCTTACAAAAAACGAACCGCGAAAATAATAACTTGGAAGGTTGTCCATTATTGGCAATAAAGTTAATGGAAAACCATGTCCTCGGCTATTTACGGTCCGGCCAATAAACGGAAACGATAAACAGACTTACCTATTCAGGTCATCGTTAACCACCGAAGACGCCAGCAGATCGTAAAGTTGGCGTCGTTCGATCGGTGAGTCTTTCCCTTTTGACGCGCCATAATGACCCGAGGACGGTGTTTCATTAAACTGTGTGCTTTCGGTCACGTGGTTTTAGGCTTCGTGAGCGATGGAGGTTTGCTGAGGAGGAGGTGAAGGGGGAGGGAATCGTGAATGTAGGTGATTGATAGCCTCGAATGTTTCTTGAGAGAAGATAAGTGGTTGAATCCCTTCCTCTCCAGTCTGTGATTTCTCTTCGAAAGCTCAAAACGAGGAAAAGATGGTCGGCTTTAAATCACAGAACCCACGATTGCTATGCGGATTAGTTTCCGGTTCAATCGAGTGGAAATCATTGTTGCGCATGCGCTCTTCTTGTTGGAGATTCTTTTGGGAATTTTATTTTGAGGCGGAAAGTTGAAGATTTGGAAGGAAGCAATTCAAAACTGACCATGTCCCTGAACCCTCATGAACACCATCATCACTAAGGGTGACATCAAAACAGAAACCGGAAAATTCCTTCTTTTCCAATTAAGCATGTCGGAAAAATTTTTTTTCTTAGAATTGAGAGCTTTAGGAGAACAAAAATGCAATATTCGAAAGCGGAGGAGAAGGAAGGAAGGAGAAGGAGGAGGAAAGAGGAGAAGTTCTCGGAAAAACGTGACAGTCATCCTTATTTAAGAGGCATGCCTCTGCGTCACGAGTCTTGCTCCATGATATTGCTTTCTTCCCTTTTCCTCTCCTCTCTCCCTCTCTCTCTATCTACCTCCCGTCTCCTTCTTTTTCACTTTCTTCTATTTTTTTATCTTTTTCTGACATTACTTTTCTATGCTAATGTTGGGAGAAGACGATCTTCCCTTTTTTCCTTTCCTGGAGTTTTTTTGGTGTATTATTGAAACAGTCTCTGGTTTTTGTGGTTACAGGTTGACTGTTACTGTCGGTTTGTTGATACTAACATTCTCTTCTTCCTCTGTTTATCTGGAGCTTCTGAATACCTTTCACGGTTTTTCATTTTTTGCTTTCTTTTCCTTTTGCTGTTGTCATTTAACTTTCAGTTTCTTTTTATTTGTTTGTCTTTCTTAGCTTTCAGTTTTAGTTTATCCTATCTTCAAATTTGGTTTCTGTAACTTGCTAACATGACCCAACATAGCCCAAACACGATCCGACACTGACATTTCAGTTCAATCCAATAGTACTACAGCAGTGTGTGGGCCTTGGCCTTTCCTAGGAGTGTCCTATATTCTGCTTTTTTTGATCCTGTAGACTTCGCAACAGAATTTTCTATGGAGTGGGTTGTTAGCCCAGCGTCAATCTCCAGCGCTCCTGGAGTGCCGATATTTTCGGTCCAGCCTCTCCTTCAGCTGTTGGGGTCCTATTTCGAACCGTCAGGAGTTCGTTTTTGTCCTCATATGGCCACAGGTGCACACGGTGTCCAGGGACCATGGTGTGGACATGCATGTATCGGCAGAAGGCCCACATACAATCCTTCGGCCCCCACACAGACATTTCACTCTCTTTAGCCTCAGGGTCATTTTTAGCTGCTCACAAAACGATTTGGAATTTTCCTGTAACATCATGTTAATCTCACAACGTTCATCCAGTGGAAAAGTGAAAGGGGAAAAAGAAAAACAGAATTTTCCGGCGAGAACAAAAACCTACGCGACCGTTTAAGTGAGAAATTATTTAGAAAATTTTTCGAAAAACGTGGCGCGACGAAATAATTAACTTTGAGGAAATTAAATTTTCTTTTTTAATTATTTTCAGCTCGACGGAGAAAAATTTTCTCTCTCTCTCTCTCTCTTCTTTCTCCTTCATTCTCTCTTCCCACGAATCCGAGAGATAATTCTTCATTTGTTTTTTAACTTCCGAATTGTCTTTTCCTTAATCTTCTCTTTCGGAAAATTCTTTTTCATCCCAAGCACAACATATCTGTCCATGTGTGAATTCTGTTCATTTTGAGTTTCCCAGGTTTTTATTCCTCCGTGTGGAATAACTGGGGAGACGGGGGGTTGAGAGATGAGGAGAAAAAAGGGAAAGTCAGCAGAAAAGACGATCTTCCAGTTCGTTTCAAAAAATTCATTTCTAATGAAAGCAAGTTAGGTCAGCTAACAGAAATTTGCTTTTTTTAATTTTATTTTCCGGACTCAGGTGAAGAATCCTTTCGCACGTATCCTGAACGTGTCTTAAACTCCATGTTTAAAAGAAAATTGGAAAATTAAGTTAAACCCGAAGGCTGGAAAAGCTCGTTAAGAAGACTTGTGCATTGGCTCACTCGATTGTTTTTGAAGAAAATTTTTGTGAGGAAAAGTGTCTTCTTAAAAGAAGGTTTTGTTTGTGTTTAACTTAAGAAGATTGGGGTCTTTATTTGTATCGAAACTGAAATACGTGTTAGAGGAGATACTGGAGAAGACAGAAAATATACTAAGTAGACATAAATAAGTATTATAATGTGGATTCATTTCCGTTCATCTCTTGGATGATGTTTCACGTCTATCGAAAGTTTCATTTCCGGAAGTTCGTTAGATTTCCTTTAGATGTTGAATGAGGTTTCTGAGGGTTTGTTGTCCTGTGTCGAACTCTGTAAAGTTTTGCTGTTGTGATTCGTCATGAAATTGTGTCTGTTCTAATTGTTTTGTCTTCAAACCTTCAGCACCTGACATAACCTTCTGGGTTTCTCCAGGTGTATTGCTTCTGACCTTCATTAGCTTTTTGAGCAGATGTCGATGTCTTCTTTGTTTTAGCCGCTGATATTACCAAAACTGTGGATTACTTATGAAAAAGAAAGTTTGTATTTTGGGACAAGCTTTTCCTAGCAATAAGTTCCATCCATCCTCTGTGGGCCACATATGATGCTGTCGGTGTTCTGCATTCTGTATAAGAAAGCTTTAAATCTCCTGTCTATTGTTAGAACTAGACATATGTAAGTTTTCGTTTCATTCACTCTTTAGGTAGTCGGTTTTGGTGTTGTCCGGGTCAAGAACCCAATCTTTTTAAGTTCTGAACCCATTCCATGATACCGACCAGATAGCCGCCACCATTTTTGTTACAAATATAAATTTATACTTGAATATTGTTAATAATACATCTACAATCATAGCTTTGTACAATTTATAATCTGGTGGGCGAAAGATTTTACTTAGGTTGTATAAGTATAGGATGTCCGACAATTTGTTTATGCAAATATTCATAAAGATGTGCATTATTTATGAAATGAGATCTCCATACAGATGTGTAATGCTTACAAATAATTTCTCTGTGAAATAGTGCCTTATCTATAAAATAAATTAATGATTCTAGTGTGCAATATTTATGAAATGACGATGTAAAATTTATATTTGTTTCAGACCAAATTTTTGGATGTGTTAGGATAACGGGGAGCACACGTAAGTTTGGTTTGGATACCCCTGGTTCAGGTTTTTGATTTTCTGGTCTTGGGTTTGATGACTTCTGCTCTAATCCTCACTGAAATGCACTTCCTGTGATCATCTTTCACCCTCATTTCCCCTTCAAAACCCTCAGGAACGATTAACAAATTAGTGTCAAGTAAGAGGATGGAAAGATCAGACACGTTATCATCGGTTAATTTGACTCTTTTGATGTTCTCTCACAACCTCTCTTAACTCAGTGATCACAGCCTTCGCTTCCCTTAGACAAAAAGGCTGAGAGAGGGAAGGAAGGAAAGAAATATCCGAAAATAAGGGATGAAGGCTGAGTTGGGATGTGAGGGGAAGTATTGTAGATAAAAAGCGATGGAATCAGAAGCCGATTAAATTTGTAAGGAGAAAAGTAGAAGATAAAGGAAATAACATTTTTTTTTCTATCTCCTTTTTCTTTCTTCCCATCTTCTTCTTCTTCTTCTCTCGGAACAAGTCAAATATTCGTTAATTCTTCGCCGTGTTTCTTTATTTTCTGGTCACGCAAACCTTCTTTGGACTTAACTTTCCAACGTGGAGAGGATAAAATTTCTTTTTTTCCCTCCCTCTCTTCCTCCATCTCTCCATTCCTTCCTCTCTCTCCTCTCCTTTCTTCTGCTTCTCGCAAAAGAGGGAGACTTTCATTAAAAATAAAGTTGGCTAATAGCATTACATCCTGCATTAAAAATCTAAAATTTGGAATGGAAAATGGGCGCGTGAAAGTTTTTCCGATGTCTTTTCCTTCTTTTTTCTTTCTCTTTCTTTTGCTATATCTTCCTTCCTTTTTTTGTACTCCGTACCACTTGTATCATGTTATTTCTTTTATCTTGGGATGGGAAGGTGGTTTGAATTGTTTGCTGTTGTCGAACGACGCCATTTTTGGAACAGCAATTTCTTTGATAGTTGCGAATCAGTTCAAATAGCTAGGCAAGTAGTCCGATTCGTATGGTTAAGGATTTTTAGATGTGCTGCATATTTGAAGCTGAGCTTTGAGATTTTTGAAGTTATCACTGTTAGTGTTGGTATTGCTGTTTCTTGTTTCTGTCTCTTTGGACTCTACAGAGTGTGTTCCATTGGTTCTTCTAAAATTATTTATTCGATATCAATTTCCAGTTTTTTAAGAATTTTTCTAAGACAACTGAAACTGAATTCGTTTCGAACCTAAGTAATCTATCAACTTCTCTGTCCGAGAGTACGTCCGGCTATGTACCGTTGCCAACTAGGAGAAATAATTTCGGAAACTTCTGGAACAGATCCTGTAGGCAGCAGCTTCATCGATAATTACAAAGAGGACCTAGGAAACCCAGAAGTATTTTGGTGGGCCCTTACTTACCCTACCACTTGAACAACCTACTGGAACCTCTACAACCGAAAGGAAGATGACACCAAACCTAACAAACAGATAAATTTTAGAAGAACATAAAAAGGAGGACAAATTTAGCCAAAATACCCAAGCCCCAAAGGAGAACCAGAATACCAGAACACAAAAAGAAGAAGAGCTTTCGAAAACAACAACGCCACCTGTACCAGGTTCACAAATCCCCGAGGTAGGCTAAAATCTGGAAAACCCTCGAGCACCAAATCCGCAAAAACCGAAAATCAGAAGTGGCCTTTGGTAGGATGAAGGGAAAGAGGAGAAGAAGAGTGAAACTGGAAGCGAGTGTGGAAGAGAGGAGAAGGAGGAAGTAAGAAGAGAAAAAAAGGAGAAAGGAATTCGAATACTGGTTTTCTGAAATGTGCCCAAAGCCGTAAACAAACTCGAAAAAAGGTTTGGAAAAAGGGTAAAAGGTGAGAGGAGACCATAATCGAAACACGGCCGAAGGGAAGGCTTCTTAGGAAAAGCGTTCCCACGTGAAACAAGTGAAAATGCAGAAGAAAAGCTCTTTTAAAAAGAGATAGAATTAAACGACCAAAGCTCGGTGGGCCAGAAAAAAAAGGTTTTAACTACGTCAAGTGCTTTTTGCCCGGGACCGAAGTGAGCTTTAACCAATTTCCTAAATTAAATTTGAAAAGAAAATTTCCATTTTCCGACTTTTGTGTTTTGTCTTTCCGCCGGGATTTCCCAATTGTCGGATTTCCCTTCGAAATGGGCTTCGAAATGAGAAAAATTTCGTTTTGATCGACTCCCCTCCCCCGGAGCCCCACGAATCCACACGTCCTCTTCCTTCTTCTCTAAATAAAATCAAACTTTTCCTTCTCTTTCTTCTCTTCCACACTTTTTTCCAATCTTTGAATGTTTGATCTTCCTTTCTGTCCTTTTTAAGGGTGGTTTGTTGGGTGCGCAACAAATCCTTCACTGAAAATACTGTAAGCACTCCGAGAAGCAAATCAGAAATTTCGGTTTTAATCAGGAAGGGAGAGGCGTGGTGAGTGAGATATCAGAAGAACAGTTTCGACGCCGTTTGGAACACACTCTGTAGAGTTTCAAGCAGCAGGAATTACAGTTTTAAACGACAGCACTAATACCTTAATGGCAGAAATTTCCGGACCGGTAAAAGATTCAATGACAGTCACACTAACAGTGATTGCCTGAACAGCTTTTTGAAGGCGCTGACCTATACACAACTCCAGACTAGAGATTGGTTACCATTGTTAAAGAGTTTTCCAACAGCCGCTCAGCTGTCTTCTTTGCCATCTTCTCTTTGTATTCTTTATCTTTTTTTGTCTTTGTTGTTTCACTCTTTTCTCATCACTGTGTCACCTGTGCTTTTGTTTTATCTTTTGTTGGCTGTCTTGATATAATCACACTTCTAAGATTTTCTTTTGATTCTTGTTGTTTTTTGGTTTTCTTGTTTCTTTTGATCTTTTTCAATATTTTCTTGGTGCTTTGTTATATATAATAGGTTCTTTCACGCCTTTAAGGCGCTTAGAGTTTCTTAAAGAATCCGCCATCGGACTCGGTTGAGGCTGTTTTCTTTGCTGCAGCCCAAGCAGTTCTTGCTGGAACCAGGTCCTCTCCAACCGTTCGACTTTTCTAAGTCCTTCTCATTTTGGCTTCCTTGGGGATTCCAGTCGACGGCTTGCTTGGACTTCTGGTCTTATCTTCGGTGTGTCCAACCTACCTCCATTTCCTCACTCTTATTTGTGTTTTCAAAGGTTTCTGGTAGCATGGGGCCATAGTGCTTTCTTATGTTTCTTCGAAACCTGTTCTAATCTTGGGTTTCTTTTTGGTTTTTTGGTCTTCTCACGTGTTTTAAATCTTCAAGGATTTGTTTGAGGGCCTTTGTTGACTCCTTAAATAAGGGGAACGAAATATACAGAACTTTAAGCTGAAGGTGGTGCCATGACTTTGTTGACGACTTTATTCCTCTCTCCCTCTCTCTCTTCTCAAAGAATGAAAAAGGTGAGAAAAGGAACAGAAACTCAACCGGAAAACGGAAACACATTTATTTAATGACGGCCGAAAAACAATTCCAAGCAACAAATAAGATAATGAATTTGGGAAGAATAAAAACTTCCTCGAAAGCTGAACAATTGGCTGACTCCACCATTTTAACGAAAGAAACTTTTCCCACAGAGCTTTTCCTTTTCTACTCCTCCTCCACTCACAGCCCTTCCCTTCCAGTCAATAGTCTCTTTCTTTCTCTCTCTCTCTTTCTCCTTTTTCCTTTCGTCCGTCTGTCCGCCGTTCCAAATGGGAAATCTCATTTTAAAATTACATCGCTGAAATTTATTTTCCTCAATTTTGAAATTTTTTTGTTTTTGTTTCCGTGAATCGTTGTATTTGATTAAAAATTTGGTGCTTTTTGGGAGGGGGTTCTAATTGTAGTGGACCTGAGAGCCTGGATTTTGAAATTGGGTGTGGTTGTGTCAGTCTTTAGCGGAGTCTTTCTGGATGTGGTGTTTGTTTATGATGGCTGTGAATTTGTTTGTTTTATTTTTATTAAGTTTCCCTTTGGGTTTCTCACCTTCTAAGAG
This sequence comes from Columbicola columbae, assembly GCA_016920875.1. Classification (NCBI taxonomy): domain Eukaryota; kingdom Metazoa; phylum Arthropoda; class Insecta; order Psocodea; family Philopteridae; genus Columbicola; species Columbicola columbae. Next base: position 14,979,683 of record JADMLL010000005.1, read on the forward strand.
ATTTATTCTTTCTATATTTTTATCTCCCTCTCTCTCTATTTCTCTTTCTCTCTCTTTGTGTTTCCTCTTTTTCTGTCTTTGACTATCTTTGATTCTCCCTCTGTCTTTATTTGTATAGACCTATATATATCTCTCATTTTCCTATTTTTATTCATTTTCACTTTATTACTTCTTTGCTTTCTTTTTCTTTTTGTCTTTCCTTCTCTCTCGTTTTCTGTTTTTCTTTTTTCTCACTTTTATTATTTCTATCGCTTTTTACTACCTCTTTCTCTATCCTATCTCCCTCTTTTCCTATTTTTCTTTTGTTTTTGTCTTTGTTTCTTCCTTCCCTCTCCCTTTTTTATATTTTAGTCTCTGTCTCTTTTCCTTTATTTTCCCTCTCTCTCCTTCTTTTTCCTCTGTCTTTCTCTCACTTTGTCTTTTTAACTCTTCCATTTTCGTTCTTATACTGATTTGAAGACGAAGACGATCTTTTACCTGTCCTTTCTCTCTCCCTCCATCCTTTCTAATATTACGTGACCTTGAAGAAAAGAAAAGTCAATACAGTATAAGAAATACTTCCTCACATCACGCTTTCGTCAGCCACATCTTCATAATGGAAGGGAAAATAAAATTTTTTCTTCATTTCTTCGTTCCTTTTCCATTAGAATTCAATATGCTCTGCATATTTTTGAGAACAGGATGAGGAGGTGAGAAGAGGAAGAAAAAGAACAGAAGGAAGATAAAGGGGAGGAGATGTGTGTAGGAAGGAACCAAAGGAAAAAAGTAGGAAGAATTCAAAAGGAGAAGGAAAAGAAAAACATGCTACAAGAATTTTTATTAACGCAACAACATCTGCTAGAAAAAAAAGTTTGCTGTTAGCAAATTCAAAACTGAAACCTTCTCATCCTCCTCCTCACCCCCACTCAACCACCATCCCTTAAAAAATTTTGACTTTTTTGCTACTCCCCGGTAAAAAGAAGGAGAGAGTTATAAATCAATTTACAGAGAAAAGTATGGAAGAAGTTTTGCAACATCGAGGAGATGAAAGCTCTGGAAAACGAACAAAGATGGCGGACAGACGCCTTTTTTTATTATTTTAAGGAAGGCGGTGACTCACTTTCCTGGTGAGGAAAGAGGGAAAAGTCGAAGGTTATGAATAAAACAGAAAGAACGTACAAAAGCAATCAATCAAGCTAAAGGAGATACAGGAGAGTGAAAAGAGAAACCGGAAATACAAGATTTCGGTTTTTGCCGGAAGCAATAAGGAACTAAAAGCTTAGGGGTGGTATTTGACTGTTTAGAACGAGACAGATGTCAAAGAGGTGATGTTTTTAAACAGCATCCATGGGTATCGCTGATGGGAAATTTGGAAAGGAAGTCATGACAAGTCAATAGACGATCTCAGACAAAAAAGAAACGGAGACAACGCTAATCGATGGAAATAATGATTAGAAGGTGAGAGAAGCAGGGAGGACGGGGGGAAAGAAGAAAAATCGGCGCCAAAGGAAAATAATATTTGGAGCGGAACCCAGTTACCCAGGAAAATTGGAAAGAATCCAGGACGCCGTTTGGAAAAGAAGAAGAAGAAAGAGAAGAGACTAGTGGTCTTCTTCGGAAACAGTCATTCTCGAGTTCATCTCATTCATTCATTCATTAGGTTTAACAGAGGTTTTCGGCGGGAAATTCGAAAGCGACATTTTCTCCGAGGAAATTTATTTTGTTTCTACGTGAAAAACTTTTTTCATCTTCTCCCTTTCGAACTTTTTTTTTGTTCTCCCAGAGTTTCTTTTCTCCAAGATTAGAGCTAGTACCGTGTTACATAAAACAAATTCAGGTTTCTTTCTTTCTTTCTTTCTTTTTCTTTTTCTAAGATGTCTTCCTTGTGATTAAACTTAACTGCCGTTTTCCCCAACATTTGCTACGAGATTTAAGGCTGAACATCTTTCTGCCATTTCGTCCTCTCAGAGGAATTTGGAGTTTATACAAAATAAAAAACATTTTTCTTCACTCACAGTATGTGCAATTGAGAAGTTGTTGTCGAATTTTTGTTGCAAAACTTTTTGAAAAGTTGTAAAAGTTTCAGAAGACAAAAGAAAAACAAAAAGTACTCCAGTCGAAAGAGTAGATAGAGATAGGTAAACGAAGCCAGGAAGAGGGAAATTGAGAGGTGCTAAACAAAATCATGACAGAAAGAGAAAATACGACAGAAAGAGGAATTTAGAAATAGAGAAAAGAAGAAAGGAGAAAAGATAAAAACGAAGAGAGGACAGAAAGGACCGGAAATAACTGTTGTTATATTGATTGGAGAGACAGAAATTGAAAATAATAATCATATATATAATAGTCTGCTTTTGATCTTAGTTATATAAAGAATCTTGCATCATACAGAGAGGTCTATACTGTATAAACAATGTTTTTAAGTTTTCAGAATCTATTTTTACATTTTCATTTCCTTACTTAACCGAACCACACTAAAACTCTCAATTTCAGAACTTTCATCGCAATCTACTGGAACCTCTAGAACCCAAAATCTTCATGAAAATAAAAAAGGCACAAAGAACTAGAAAAAGGTTCAGCAAATTTAATAGAAAAATAAAAAAAGGCAAACAAACAGATAAATTCAAGAAGAACAGATATAATCACTTAACCCCCAAAGAAAAGCCGGAACATCAAATCAGTAAATGAATGTAGTGTAAATCACGAGACTAAGATAAATAAAGAAAGAAGGGCAGGCACAAAACTTGAAAGATAGGTCCAAAGGTCAGAAATCAAAACATAAAATATTAAAGTCTGAAATGATACAAATAAAGAACCAGAAAAAACATTTTTTACGAGACAGAAGTAGAAGTAGAGAAAGAAATTTAAAAACCAGACCAAAAGGAGGAAGAAGAAGGATTTTCCAACTATAATGGAATTATAATGACACAAAGGGCCCATAAAGTCCCTCCGCGATAAAAAAAAAGTTTGTCCAACCCTTGAGCCCCCTCTCATCTCCTCTTTCATCCTCCTCCTCCTTCTCCGATACCTTTCTCTCCTTTTGTGCTTTGCTGTAGATGTTTCACTTCGTATTTTTATCATTTCTTTTATAATGTTTCCTGTCGTACCTTCTTACATGACCGGTTTCTCATTTCCTCACCTTCTCATTCTCCTTTTTATTGCCTCCTCTCTCCCCGATATCCTAGTTTGAGTTTTCCCCAACAGTTCATTTAAAGACGGTTATTTTTAAGGGTTCAGACAATAAGGAAAGAATTTCCAAAAAAAGATTCCACAGAAGGTTTTTATGAGTCACGAATGAGAGTGAGTCATCTCCCTTAGAGAAAAGGTAAGAGAGTGAGTCACGTGACCGGCAACAATTTACGACGACGTGAGTGGCAAACTTTTTCTGAAAATCTCGAACCTTCATTAGTCAAAAGGATTTTCTTCCTGTTCTCTTCTACCCCCGGCCTTTTTCTTAGAGGAGTAGATGGCGAACTCATGTTCTCTTCCGAAGTCATTTCTCTCGGATGACTCACAAGAGCCGGGAAATACCTTTTCCGCCCACGGAAATTTACGATGTCGATGAACGTGGAAATGAAAAAAGAAAATTTTCCTCCGCGAACGGCAATTAAGAAACGGAAAACCTAAATTCAGAGGCGTTCTAATTAATTAATTAATTAAATTAAAATTTCTCATTCGAGATCCCTCCTCCAGTGCGAGAGGCCCCCTTTCCGGATAATAATTCCCGACGGTTAAAAATTTTCAATTTTGGAAAAGGTGATTAATTTAATGGCCGCGCGGTTTTCAACTCGGAGGAGGAAAAGAAAGAATCGGATATAAATCGAGTAGACCAGAAGAAGGGAAGACAAAGAGGAGCGGAGGAAGGAGGAAAAGGAGAAAAGAGAGAATAGACATAACTAAGTTTCGCTTTACCGAGATATTCGAAACTGAGAGAGGTTTAAAAAAGGTTAGAGGGAGGTCGGGATAGTTGATAAGCTCTAAATCTGATTGAATAAAGTCCGTTGGAGCAGTTCAGAGCTTTGTCTTCTGGTAAACAACTCAGAACCTAGAAGAATCGAAACGTTTACTACTTCTTTCGTTTTAGTTTAATCCCAAAATTTCTTTCTTAAGGATAACTTTTCCTCAAATTCTTTCTGTTGAGTAGGTAAAAAAATTTTGAAGGACAGATTGACGTGAACAAAACAACAATTAGAAGGAAAATCGAAAAACAAATGAAAGAAGACAGTCGAGGTGATAAAGAGGAGACACACAAAATAAGTACCTGAAGAAGGGTTCATTTTCAAAAAGATAAATCAAAAGGAAACAAAATACTAAAGAAGCAAAGAAGACAAAAATGAGGTTAAATAGAAAGATACTAAAGTTTTAACAGACACAAAAATCCACAGCAGACAGACAGTTTGATTACAAAATTCAAACCAGAAAGAATGTTTTCATTCACTTACACAAACGAGGGGGAAATAAGAATCTAAGGAAGAGAAGAAGACAAGTTTGAGGCTTAAAAACAATGGAAAGAAGACAAAAAGAGCTTTCAAAGCTCCAACCCGGAAACCTAATGAAGACTCAAACAAAACTAAACAAGAAAATTTTCAATTTTTAACAAAAAGGAGAAATATAAGAAATAATAAAGAAGTGAAAAAGAGGATGAAAAAAGGTTCTAAGACAGCAAACCAAACACCTATACAAGACGCAAAAAATGGAAGAAAGTAGATGAAAGGCAAAAGAACAAATGGATGCTAAACAAGAAAAAGAAGACTCATCAAATTGGAAACTTAAAAAAGACACAACCTAATTTGAATGAGAATGGTAGATCATCATTTTTTAAGAAGAAGAAGGAAGAGATAGGAGAAATTGTAAAAAAGACGAGAGCGAATATGGCACCAAATAAGAAGAGGAAGAAGACGAAAAGCATGTAAAACATCACAAATCACCGGAAGGCACAAACTAATCCAAACCAGAAAATAAAATTCATTCTGTAAGAAAGATGAAGAAGAAGTAGAAGAAAATAAAAGGAAAAGTAAAGAAAACAAGAAAAACAAATTTGAGAGTACAAAAAAAACAAGAAACAAAAAAAAGCTTCATTCCTTAAGAAGAAAGGAGTAGAATAAACACAAAAGAGCAGAAGAAGATGTACAAAGCTTCCAAAACACTAAACCAGGAACCTAAACACGACTCAAACAAAATTCAACACAGGAAACAAAACAAAAAAAAATCTTCCACCTACAAGAAACAGAAAAAAAAAGCAGAAGAAGAAAGACTGAGTGGATGAAGAGGGGAACTGATCAGGAGAGCGAGAGGAGATGAAAGAGGAAGAAAAAAGAAACAGGAACCTGCATAATTATTTCTCTCTCGTTTTTTCCTCCACAAAACTTTTCTCAAAGTTTCCCAACCAGTTTTCTGATTTTCTGTCAAATCGAAATTTTTTTTTTCTTCCACCACCACACCACAAAAAAAGGAAAACTGAAACGTTCAGAATAATAATTTACGAGAGGAAAAGGAAGAACAGGAATAGAAGAGAGAGGGGGAAAGTGAATAAGAAAAAAAACCTTTCTTCGGTTGAAAAAAAGGAAACTTTCGAAATTCTAAAATTTTCGAATAGAAAGAGACAAGGGCCACCTCCTTAAAATAATTCCAGAAACTGGATATCATCCTCCAGAGGAGAAGGGTAGATGAAGCTAGAAGGAGGAGGAAAGAAGAGGAAGAAAAAACGAAAAAAAAGAAATCAGCCCAAAGTGAGTGGGAGATTTAACGAGAGAAAACTCTTCTCACTTGAGAAATCCTCAAATCTTTTTTGAATTTTCATCCCCTTTAGATTCTTTGAAGAAGGCGGTGAGGGTGAGAGGGTGGTTGGGGGTGGGAGAAACGAAAGAAAAGGTTTCGCGATAAAAATCCATCCAAAGTCCGTTTCAAAAGTTTCGATTTTGCCCCAGCAGGTCGACGTCGACTTCGGAGATATCCTCCGGCTAAAGCTCTCGGAATATTTTCGTGAATCCATTTCCGGTTTTTCCATTTCCCGCTTCGGGTTTTCCACTTCACCAATACTTCTTCCATTTTCTTTTAATGTTGTGTTTTGAATTTGATTTTTCATCGAATTTATAAAACGATCCTAACTCTCCTCCCGGCTGTTCTGTCTGTCTTACCGTTGTTATTGACTTCTGTTTGGTTGTTCTGACCTCCTCCTGTTCTATTACCCGTCAGCGACGAGAAAAGTGACAGTCAGATCGCTTCATGTCTTGATGACATCACGGGGACAGAAACATTTGGAGGTGAAAACACTTCCAACTCATTCCACTAGAAGGTAACCCAACCCAACCGCTGTGAAAAGTGTCGGAAAATTTTGTTTTCCCTTTAGCGCGGTTTTTGTTTTAATTTTCCTCAGAAGCTCGAAAATTAACACGAAAATTTAGAAAATCTTAATTTTGCCCGGAAGGAAATCAAGAATTAAGTTGGCATCTTGGCAGTGGGTAAAAATTAGTTTTTGAAAGAAGGAGAAGGAAGCAAGGGAGGGATGGAAGGAGAAGTTTTTATCTTTTACGTAAAATATATCAACTTTTAGGGAGTTTTCGAAACGAAGAGGGAAAGTGTGTTTGTGAGAGAGGAAGTCAAAGCTCACTTCAATTATTATCGGTTCTTCCGTATTTTTAAAAAGCTCTGGGATAAAATTCTGTGTGCAGTGTGTAAAAAGCCCAAAACGCACACTGTTACTGTTTAAAATCGGCTGTTTAGTGAATGGAACGTTTAGTTAGTGTAGTTTTTAAACAGTGACAGTGTCTGTTTTACATTTTTCAAACTTCACACTCAGTATTTCGCACCAAAATGTTTTAGTTTCTTTATAAAAAGCTTTACAAAAAGCTTAATAATAGTTATAGTTGAGTTTTAAACCCAATTTTCACCCTTTTTGGGTTCCTTCAGGATACTGGAGGAGGATTTAAACTCGCAACTATAACTTCTTAGTCTAGGACTTAACCACTACACCACAGACCTCCCGATATAAACCTCAATAATACAAATTAAAGTATACAGTGACTATCAAACGACAGTAACAGAGATGAACTAAAGCTGGCCATAATAGAGCTTTGAATAACAAAACCAAATTATGAAGTAGACAAATCAAAACAGCGAACAGTTATGCCAACACAATTTTGGATTTTTTCGAGAAAGTTCACTCGTGTGGGTGGGTTACCTTGCCCAAAGCTCGTTATCCTCTCGCTTGACCCCAACCGACATCAATTAATCCGTGACGTAATGTTGTGATCGGTTTTTAGTATGTTTCAAACGATAATCCCAATCGTTAAAGACTAGCTTAGTGTTTAACACCAAGCCTCCTCCCCGTCCTCCCTTTCCTCTGTCCGTCCTTCTTCCTTTTTCAGGAATCGGTCATTGATTAGGCTCATAAAAGGACAGAACTGGTTATTGCGTTGGTCCAACCTTGAACGTTTTAATTGTTTTTGTTTGAACTTGCGACACCGCGCGCCATTGTCTTTAATGAATCGCGTGGTGGGATTTTGGGTCCGAAATTCGGGTTTTGTGACGTCATCAAAACTTGTTTGAAAGCTTTGTCACGGTCTTGAGAATAGACGGGAATTGATGGAGCATGAGACCATCTTTTTGTCTTTTTTTTTCAAGAAGGCAAAAGTTGAGATGAAAGCAATTAACCCAGAAGACAAGGGAAAAGCTCCACAATATCAACTTTAAATGAGCTTTCCTCCCCCGTCCCCTCTTCCTTTCTCCTCTTTCTGCCAACCTCTTCAACTTTTTCTCTCGGGAAATCCGATTACTCAAATCCATATCGAAGTGGACCTTCCAACCCAGACCCGAAGAAAAGGGAGATTTAGCATCTGGATTTTGTGAAATGCGATCGACCCCCCTCCCCACCACGCACATCCGCCCAGTACAGATCCAATTCTGGCCATTTCCAATTTCACTCTTGTGTTTTCCTTCCCACGCAGCCAAATCCCTGACCTTTTCCGCAACCGTCAAACGTCCGCCAATCTTCTCATCCTTCGTTCCGGTCTTCGGTCAAGAAAGCTCAATATAAACAGGAGAACGAGTTATTCTGAGAAAATGGGAATTTGTGATGCGTAGGAGGAAGAAGTTGAAGAAGAAGAAAGAGAATGGGAGGAGGGGTACAAGAAAGAATCTTCTCGGGTAATTCCATCCGGGTTGAAGCTCCGCGGGGAGTTCGATTCTAGAGAAAGCTAAAACTTAATTAAAAGAATTTTTTTTAAATTTTATTTTCAGGCTGGATTATCAAGGTCGTGGATCACGCATGCGTAACAAGGCCGCCGGATAAGAAACATACTCGACTTGTTTCTCGGGTAAGCTTTTCTTTTTTAATTTTTTTGGGGGGTTAATTAGGTTAAATTAGCATTACTAATGAAATTAGTGTTGAAAAAAGGAATCAAAGATAAGAGTCCTCACATTGGTTTCCTCACAAGCCTTCACCTAAAACAGAAACCTCTTCTCCTCCGTTAATTCCTTTTCTGCCTCTTTCTGCGTCTTTGACTTTTCCTCCCGCCTTCCTTACTTGTCATCTTCTCTTTGTAAAAAAACTGGAAAGTCTTCGGCGTAGTAGTTAATTGCCAGACCAAGAAGTTGTTGTCGAGAGTTCAGATCCTTCCCAGATCTTTTTTTGAAATGGGTTGCCAATGAAGTGTGCAATACTTATGAAATGAAATCTCTTAGAATATGTGCAATATTTTTAAAATAAATCCTTCAAGAGGTACATGAACTAAATTTTTCCCAGAAAGTGTTCATTACTTATGATAATACATCTCCCAGAAAGTGTGCAATATTTATGAAATGAACTCCATATGAAAGCGTACAATACTTATGTCTCGAATGTATCCCTTACAGTCTAGTCAAGAGAAATACTGTATCACACATAGAGACAAACAAAAAAGTGTGCAATATTTATGAAACCAAATAGTTTGAAGCAATACCAAAAATGCTGTCTGGATCGTGTTTGTAAGCTAATTTCTGATAAGAAAATCTTATCTTCATGAGGTAGAATTCTAAGATATACAATTATCCCCTCATCATAATATTACACAGAAATAAAAGGTCTGAGAGGTAGTTTTAAGTGCCAGACTAAGAAGTTATAGTCTTGAGTTCAAATCCTCCTACTGGATCCTATTATACCCAAAAAGATGAAAACAGAAGATGAAAGATGAAACTCAACAATAACTATAACTATTTTATGAAAAACAGGAATTTGTAAAAGGAAGACAAAAATGGGAAATTTTAAAATCAAAAATGGTGGACAAAACCCCAGTCAATCGAAGAATATAACAAAGGAACCTAAGTTTCAAAAGAAAGTAAGCGAGCCTAAGAAAAAGGAAGAAAGAAAGGAAGAAGAGTAGAATCTGATCAGAATAGTATTAACAGAAGAAAGAAGCTTTCGAAATCTCGTTCACGTTAATTAGCCAAAGTTTTGTCCCCGAACGCTTCCCCGGAAAAACACCTCAAAAAAGAACGGAAAACTCGGGAAAACTTTCTTTTTTCTCAGCAACTTTTTTTCCTCTCTTTTTCAAAATTACTTTTTATACGAAAGTTCAATTCTTTTAATCCTTTCGCCTCCGTAATGACTGAAGGGAGGTAAAAGAGGAGGAAGAAGGATGAAGAGATGGAGGGAGGAAGGAATGGAGGAAAAGAAGGAAGAGGAAAAAGAAAAGAAAACTTCAAAGAGATCAACTTTAAGTAGATCTGGACGAACGGGTCGGAGGAGGGAGGGTGGAAGGAGGACGAAGGTTGGTGGGAGAGGCGAAAAGACGAGATTTTGAAGACGGACGAATGAAAAAGGAAAAGAACAATTTCCAAAATGAGAGAGAGGGAGGAGACGGGGAGGAGAAGATCAAGGCCGGTTTCTAGAGTAGAAAGCACTTAGGAAATTAACTCTCCTTCCCTCCCTACTGCCTCCACTTCATCTCTTACCTCTCGCTCCTCCGCCACCACCGCCTCCTCTTCCTACTCCTCCTGAAACGAGATGATTTTTTCTTATCAGCTCAGATAACAATTTCTAAAGATGGCGAATTTTCTCACTTTCACCGCTTTCGACCTTTCTCCTTAAAACTTTCTTCTCTCTCTCGGGGTAATTATGACGGTTTACCAATCCTTCTTATCGTCGCCACCTTTTCTTAGCCTGTCGTCGCCATTTTGTTTTTCTTTTTCTTTCCTCTTTAAATTTTTTTCTCTTTTCTTTCCTTTTTTTTCTCCCATTATCATTTTCTTCTCTTCTTCAATATTTATTTTACGAACTTTTTTCTTTCTCTCTTTCTGTAAATCCTTCTTGTCCTTTCAAAACTTTTTCTCTTTTTTTAACAAACGTCTTTTGTCTTCTTTTCTTCTGTTTATATCTTTTCTTTTGGTATGTGGGTCAATATTTTTCATCTTTTTCTTCTCACGTTTTCTTTTCACAATTTTATTTTGATAAATGTTCGTCAGGTTCACTTTTTAATATACTGTTTGTCTTAATTATACTTCTGTATAAAACTTGTACAGTCTTCGTGTTTTCCAGTTTTGTGTTTAGTGTTATGACAGAAGATTTCCGAGCTATTGTAATACGACCGTTTAAATTTCGTACATAATATAATTAATAATATGATAAATAATATAATAAATCGTCTTTAATATGATAAAACAGCAGCAGTTACAAATCTTCATATTAACGACACACACTGGTACCAACACAAAAGATTAATTATGCCCAAGAGATACGCAGTTGGTCCGTATATGCGAAATTAGAGACAGTTAAAGCTTGTATAACTGACACACGATCAGTAGGTTATACCTTATACTACTACCCTTTTACTACCTTTATACTCTTTTACTACCTCTTTTTTAATAAGACTACTACTTCCCTCTTATTCTCTGTTGCCCTGTTTTCTTTTCCTCCTCCTTTTCTTTCTATTCCACTCCATCTATTCCTATCATTATCTTTATGCTTATATTCTTTTTCTCCTTTACCTTATCCCACCCTACAGACTATACCTTCAGTCACATCCGGTTATTCAACTTCTGAGGCTAAGACACTGGTCTGTTTCCTAGTTATTTAGCCCTTTAAAGCCAGATCAACTACTTGATGTGTCGCTTAGAAGCAGGTGTCAGTTAATACCTAGTGCTACTAGTAGTTATAACTTTTGTAACTGACATTTAAGTAGTTCAGAAATCAACAATCAGACCCTTCAATATACATTCAGTTTAGAAGCTGTGGCGGATTACTTTTGTCTTTGTATTGCTGTTTTATTTTTCCTGTCGGTTAAGCAGTTTTCCTCTTCAAACTGAACTGCCGGTCAGAACTAAATTTTATTTTCCTCTTGCCTTTTTCACAACCTGTGTCATTATTTGTTTTGTATCTATCTTGTCTTTTTACTGGTTTTTATTGTTTCGTGGGAAAGCTTTCTGAAAATTTTGTAAAGACACTTCGTCTTAGCTTTTATAGTCTCCCATCAAAATTTTATTTCTGACATCTATCCAAGCAGCTGCTTTTTGTACTGAGAGGCGAGGGGGTACATTGTGCTTTTCGTCTCCCCACCATTTCGAGTGGTACTATATAAGATTCAATCATTTAAATTCGGAAAACGGAAAAGCTCGGGAGTGACGTCTATTGGCAACCATTCGATACTAGAACTCTACAAACAATAACAACAACAACAAAAAAAGAAAAGAAAGTGCGTGTTCTTCGACAGCTGTCGAGGGAAGTTTTCACGGTGAGGCGGGCTGGATTTGGAAAGAAAGGAGAGATGGGGAAGGGGGGGCTCGGGGATTATAATCACCGATAAAAATAATAAACCTCCCAACAGTTGGTAATAATAGATTTTTGTTAAGTTCGTATCGTGAATTAATAACGAGGTAAAGGGATCAGAGGAGCAGGACGAGGAGGAGGAGAAAGAAAAACCATTCGAATGGCAATGAAAAGGGGTAAAATGGTCTTTTCCAAAAGGTTGAAGGGAGGTAGGGAAGGGAGGTACAGATAGAAAGCTAAACGGGGTGGAAGCACGACAATTGCGTGCGGAAAATTTTGCCAAAAACCATTTCACGAAGGTGAATCAGGTTGTTGGTTAGTCACTCCTTCTCCTCTCTCTCTCTATTTCAGTTCTGCTGTTCTACCACCTCTTCCTCCTCCTCCTCCTTTCTATGAACCAAATAAAAGGAAGTCGATTTGTAAACCCTTCGGCAATTATTTTTTTTTTCATTCAGTCGAAAGGCAATAATTTTGCAAGAGGGAGAAGAAAAGCGAAGAAAATGGAAGGAAAATAGAAGAGAAAGAGGAAGGAGAGGTTAAAACCATAAATTTTCCTCTTTTTTCGAAAGCTTGAAATCGACAGAATTCCTTTTTTACTTCTTTTAATTTATAATTGGGAACGTATTTGTGTTCCTGAGTTTCTCTCCTGTTTTAGAAGAAAATCTCTGAAGGAAAAAGCTCGGTAGAGTAGAACAGAAAGAGAGTGCGAGAGCTTTCGAGGTGTCGTTAGACATTGTCCACGAACTTCGTTCATTGTCTGAAGCGATTGTTGAATTCGATAACGAAGAATCTGGAAAAAGTGTGCAGGAGAGGAAGGATGAGGAGGAAGGAGAGTTCACTTTCCCACTTTTTTGAAATTGCAAAAGGGAAACTTTGCCTCGGGGATGAACTCAATTTTATACATAAATATATTTTTACGATATTTCTCTCCGGAGTTTCTCTCCAGCCATTTTGGGTGAAAGTTAAAAAAAGAACTCCCCCGCCTCTTCATCCTCCTCCCACCCCGTCTTCCTCCGCTGCCAGCTTCTTTTACCCTCCGGTCCTTTCACCTTCTTTAGTCCCGAAAATTGTGAGATGGTTCAATTAACCAGATAAAATCATTATCAAGTGAATTTTCCGCTCGATTTCTTTATCCATATTCTCCCGTCAATTTCTCCAGACGGTTTTCATTGAGTTTTTCCAAAACTTTGTTTCTTCCCCTTCTCTCTCACTCTCTGTTTCATCCCTTTTTCTTCTTCTGTCTGTGTTTCTTTTTCCTCTCTCTCTCTCAGTAATTTGTCCTTAATTTCTCCTTGAACATTTCCTCCCTTTTTGTCTTGCGAATGTTTTTGTGACCGTCATTGCAGTAAACTGAAGTTTTCCTTAAGTAAAACGCACAAAACAAATGTCTCTCTCTGTCTGTCTTGTTTTTGTCTAGTCTAGTTCCATACAATGTGCACTTTTCCTTGTTTATTGCTTGGAAAATTTTTATTTCACCCAAACAACCTGACAGGAAGGAGGAAACTGAAACACACAAAGTCAGTAAACGTTAAGAAAAGGTTCAGGTCGTTAGGGAAATAGTTCGTCTCACTTATTCCCACCAAAGAAACCAAAAGAAAGGAAAACAAAGAGAAAGAGAGAGAGAAAGAGGAAGGAAAATTTTCCCGGGACCTTTTCTCTCCACGAGACAGTCTTCAGCGATGTGGAAAAGGAGATTTTCTTTTTGCCCTTTCGCTGCCTTCTTTCTTTGGTGAGGTGACACTTCATTCGTATCACCTCGGGAGAGAGAAACGGCTCGTAGAGTGAGGGTCATGATCTCCTTTCTTCTTTCTTCTTCTTATTCTTCTTCTCTCTTTCTAAACCCCAAAAGGAAAACTTTTTCTATCTTTCTATGTCTTTTTCTATTTGTACGACCTTTCGAAATCGTTGTAAATTTTAAACTTTCTCTTCTCTCTTCTTATTATTCTACTTGCATCTTTTGTTTTTGGCTTTAGTCTTCAGTGAGTTCAAACCCGCTAAAGCTTACAGTACCATCCATTGAGTTCCTTAGTAGTGACCGTGTTTGATGGTTGTAGTTCTCTATCATGAAGTCGAGGAATAGGTCTGAAATGTTGTAGTATTGACCTAGGTTACCTAAACGCTTGTAGACGTAGTTAGTCTTGCCTGAGGAGCGTTGTGAGGGAGTAATGTCAAGCAGGCTGATCCCAAAATGAATTTTGTCGCACTGACCACTCAGAACTATATGGACTAGAGACAGAAAGTTGTCAGTTACACTTCTCTCGAAAGTTAGGACCAAATAAATCAGGCATGAAACAAACAACAGCACAAGTATTAGAAGCTGAAAAACGACAGCACAACACCCACAACAGAGCTGAATGGAAAAAGGGTTAGAACGCCTCTTTCACACTTAAGAACTTTGTAGACAGACGCCTTTCAAAGCCTTTTTGTAAAGGTAGCTTTATGAAAAAACTTCAGAGTTTTTATAAATAATAGACGTCTCCACCTACACTCCTGTTTTTCTTTTGCATCAAACCCCGTGCTCTCTGAGGCTAAATAATGATGATGACGTCAAGGGATGAGTCTGGGAAGTGTTCCAGGCTGTGCAGTTTTGGACTGAGGGCTATTCAGTATCGTCATCAAAGTACCCATGGTGGTAGGTCCTGGTGTGGGATCACTGGGATCACTGTGTCAGAATGTGTTGAAGAATTCTGTTCTGTTAGTATTTGGCTAACACTTCCGCGTTGTTTTTCAAGTCAAGCTCATAGTATAACTCCAATTTTGGGTTCCTTCACAGACTGAGGTATCATTCTGTCGTGAGAGTTCTCACTTAGATTGTAAAGTTTGTTCTAGGTCATGTCATCCCAATTACAAATTAGTTGAGCTTCTGTTCTTACTTTTGTTCGCTTGTGTTTTGAGTAATCTGTTCTTTCTCTTCGCTTCTTTTTGTTTTCTCTCTGACTTCCTTTCTCTTCTTTCTTTGTTAAGAATATATCGACTGCACAGCTTGACGAAAGTATTGTGTTAAGTGTGTTAGGTGCTCCTTATATCAATTTCCATTATGGTAGACAAGGGAAGAATGTGGAATCAAAAACAGGAAAGTGTTGTATATATAAAAAGAAAGGGGAAAGGAGGTGAAAAGTGAAAGACGATGGGTGAAAGCTCATTTAAAGCTAATTGAAGCCTTTTGATCTTGAATCGAATTTAAATCAGAAAGAAGAGAAAAGGAAAAGAAAGATAAAGAAAGTGAAAGACAGTGAATGAAAGGAAATGATTAAAAACTTCCCGTCTTTCTGTTTTTTTCCCCTCACTCTCCTGTCGTCTGTTTTTTTCTAAACATTACTCTCTTCGTTTTCCTTTTATTTGATTTATTAATTCCTCTCTCTCTACCTCTCTTTCATCTACTCTTCTCTTTCCTTTTCTCTTTTTCCTATCAATTTATACTTTATCTAAAATATTTTCTTCTTCTTCAAATTTTTAAACACAAAAGTTGTGGAAACTTGTATGTCCGAAAGCAGTGCCTCTACTTCCTCGGAGAAGGAAAAGGATTTTGTTATATAAAATCACAAAGCTCGAGTGTTCAAAGTATTAAAGCTCAGCTTATCACCCTTTCTTCCTTCTCATCTCTCTTCCTCCATCTTCTCTACATTTTGTTTCACTTATTTGCCAACGGGTATGCACGCAATAAAAAAAAACTTTTGCAAGCTTTCAAATTTTAATGGGAATTTGTGAGAAGAAAAATTTCGGGAAAAAGCTCGATGTCGAAAAAAAATTTGGAAGGAAAAAAAGGTCGCTGATAGCTACTTGAGAGATTTTTAATTTCGTCAGTGAAATTTTTTTCCGCTGTTTTGAGCTTTTTCCTGTGTCCTTTCTATCCTTGTTTCTCGTTCGCCATTTTTGAAGGAGTATCAGGTCGAGTAGATAAAGACGTCAAAGCTCTAATCTCTTCCCCCTTCTCTCTCGTTCTCGGTTTTACGGTTTCTGTTTTCCCCGCTTTTGGTTTTTTATACTATCTTTTGAAATTTGAGTCAAAATCAAAAAGCTCTCTACTTGAAAAGCTCCTCAGTTTCTGTTTCTCTTTTTTTCCTTTATGTTCTGGCTTCCTTGCTTTTCGTTTATTTTGTCCTCACTGCTGAATTTTTTTATTCGACATCTGTCTCTTCTGTTTGTATCTTACTTTCTTCTTTTTATCTTCTTTTATCCTCTCAATTTCTCCTCCTCATTTTTTTAGATTATCAAAAACGCAATTGTCCTGAGTTTTAGTTTTGTGTTGTGTTTACGCTTTAGATTTACAGTACTTCCTCACTTCTGGTAGTAAGTAGTATATTTTTGATTTGGATACTGTCAAAATACAACTAGACAACTCTATGTTACAGTTATGGTTGAGTCTTAATCCCGCTTTTCCCAACCATTTTGGCTATAATGGGATACGGGAGGAGGATTTGAACCCGCGACTATAACTTCTTAGTCTGGCACTTAACCACTACACCAAAGACCTCCTCTTTCTATATAATATTATGGTTATAATGATGAGAGGATAATTGTATGTCTTAGAATTCTACTTCATGAAGATAAGATTTCGTTATCAACAGCATTTTTGCTATTGGTTCAAACTTGAAAGTCGTCGTAGAAGAACTATTTTGTTTCATAAATATTGCACACTTTTTGTTTGTCTCAATGTGTTTTTGTATATACAATTTATGTCTCTTTTGACTAGTTTGTGAGGGACACATTCGATACATAAATATTCTACACTTTCATATGGAGTTCATTTCATAAATATTACACAATTTCTTGGTAAACTCATTTCAAAAATACTGCACACTTTCTAAGAGATTTAATGTCATAAGTATTGCACAATAGAGAAAATTGATTAAAAAAATAATTCACACAATTTGGGCTACTGGTTTCATAAATATTGCACTAGGAGGTTTAGTGTGATAAGTAAATGAACACTTTCAGAACAGAGAATTCAGTTCATATACATTTTGCGCTTTTTTGAAGCTGTGCGCTATTTCATAAATGTAGCATACTCTTTAGAGCACAGAATGTAATCTGTTTTCCATAAATATTGCACACTTCCGTCAAAACTTCATTTTATAAATAATGTAAAAAAAGGAATTAAAAAGGAGTCTTCTTATAGTCAGACCATTTGAAATATTTGATGACGTCATAGATTTCAAATGGTCGTACCCCAACAGACTAAAGGAAACTTTTTAAATAAAAGTCTTCAAAGCCGATACACTGGTCTCAAAACACAGAAGAAGAAGAAGAAAAAGGTTGAGAGGCTTAAAGAGAAAGAAGAAGATGACTCGAAGTTGTAGAAATAAGAAAATCTTGTTTATTAGAGATCGCTTTCTACAAAATTCAAACGCGTAAATTAGGGAAATGAGCTCAAGTCGTTAAATAACATTTTTATTTTTTTGGGAAAGCTCGACGACCTCCTCCCGCCCCCGCCGATCGTTTAAAGCTCTCCTCTCCCTTTCACTCACTCACGTTTAGAAACTTATATAATAAAGGATAGATTTCACCGGCGTTGGGAGCGGGAGGGAAGGTGGTAGGAACGCAGGGACTAGTCGTGCTATTTTCATAAAATTTTTATGTTAACCGTCTTCTTAATGGTAATTAAGTTAAACCTTTAGTGGTGGGCGGGAGAGGGAGGGGGAGAGAGCTTTCCCGCAGGAAAAAACAGTCTTTTTCTACAGCTTCTCATAAGAATTTGTAATTTTAAGAAAAGAAGACGAGTTCGGATTTTGAAACAGCGGGGCGGAGGAGGCTGTGGATGGTGGAAATGGGGAAGAAGAGAGGAGAGGGCCCAGCACGAAACCCCTCAGAAAAGGCGGGCGGAAACCTTTTATATCCAACACTTGTTGTCGGGTTGTATGCAAAACTAATTAAGAAAGTTTGCGGAAGGTTGACGAAAAAGTTTTTTCATTTGATTAGGGTCTTAAACTCGAGAAATTGTGGGCCTTTTGAGTGGTACTAGGAGATGGTTGAGGGAAGGAGGAAGAGGAGGGTAAACGACTACCGGACGAAAGAAAACGAAGGAATATACGCTTGCATTTTGTAACTCAAACCTATTCGACTCGACCCCGGAGAGATATTAAGGAAAACTGTCGAGAATGTGAGGGTTAGACAGAAAGGCTGGAAGGCTTTCGGGAGAGGCAGGAGGATGGCGGGTAAAGAGAGCTTCAGGGCGTGTCCATGAAATTTTTCGGCTTCATTATTTTTATTAGCTCTTGCGTCACGGCATAACGGTGGTCGTGGCTATGTGATCGAATGTGTATATCACTTTGTGTGGAGACTTTTGTGTGAGCTTTCTAGAATCTTAGACAGTTTTTGATTGCACCATAAGTGTATCACATGTCTTTGATAGCATTGAACTATTGGCTTCGAGAGACAATGTGACTGAGCTCCGGTAGCCAAATAAGACTGAGGGAAGCAGCTACCTTGGTTTGTGTCTAAGCTATGGCAACCTATAATCAGCATCTAACGCATACAGTATCAAGCTCTACAATTGTCCCAGAATCTCAGAAGTTTTGAAATAGAAAAGTGGATTGGTAAAAGTGTCACAGAGTTATAGACGAGGAAAAGAAAGGAAAATTGAAAATTGTTCTGGGAGGAAGAAGAGGAGAAAAGAAACTTAACATTAGTGGTGAAGAAGAAAAGCGGAGAAGCTGGGAAAGGGGCGGGGGTTAAAATTTTCCTTTTTATTTCCTTTTTTCCTTCTTTTATTGATTTCGGGCGAAGGTAAACAAGTGAAAGTTGGACGTGGAGCGATTTACGAACATAACTTTACACAAAATTGATGCTTTTATTTTCTTTTCTTCTGGGGGAAGGATGTCTATGTGCGTGTTGTGTGTGTGGGTGAGTAAGTGCACGCCGGTGTTTTCATTCTTAGAAAGCTCTTCTGTTTGGGAGCTGGAAGTAGAAGATAGAGTTCCCTGAGTTTTATAATAATCCAAACTCGAGTTCCTGTCGGTGTTACTTCTCGTTTCAGCTTTGACACAGGGAACTCACTGAATTTGCTGTACAAGAAATTCAACATTATTGGAAAGAACTTTCTGGTAGACCTAAGACACATACACTTCTATATTTGTCATGGTATAGGTCAGATACATAACCCTGTTACGCAAAATTTGTTTAACACATCCGTAGACGGTTTTGTAGTTTGTATCATTGGTTCGTCATCTTCTTTGTCGCTTCTTATAGCCGTTACCTCTCAGTTTGGTTGGATTTGTGATGTGTGAGTGCTTTCAGCTCTCGTTTCTTCCATCTCATTATGCAACAGACCAAGTGTTAATTACACTGTGTCGAAAAAATTCACAAACAACCTCTAATGAAGCGAATTTAGACCTACGAAAACAAAGAACTCCTGCTTTGAGTACCATCGACTGCTCTAAGAGGGAATAATTAGAGCGTTTCTCTATTTTTCGACTTAGATTCCGTTTCCGTTCCTTCTCACCGCCTTCCTCTCCTCCTCTTCCGTTTTGTGAAAAAATTCTTCTCATTCAATTAGCGAAAAAAATCTTAAGACTTTAGTATGACGAAGAGTAGTGGAAATGAGTTATGAAGCTTTCGAGCTTTTTTTTTAATTTTGAAAATGTGTTACGAGTTTCTGACAGTCTGAACTGTCTTCTTTCTCCCTTTTCTACCTCCCCTCCTCCTCTCTCCTCTCTTCGTCTACTTGGGGCTGATTATCTAAAGGTAAAAGATGATAAATGAGCTTTTTTTTATCCTGTGGGTGCGGGGAGAGAAGAGAATACACACTAAGAAGCTGTAATGAAGCTTTCAAAAGGGTGAGGGTCGTCGGTAGGGGTGTGTACAGCCGGGGGGTAGGTGTGTAGTAAGTCGCTGAAACACACTTCGTTAGGTCTTTTTGAAAGAAGAAGCTACTTGAGGGATTCACTCGACTCTTCTTGATTCAAATGAACCGATGGGACGTCCAACTATCCTCCTCGCTCTTGGATTCACCATCTCGTGTGTTAAGATTAGTGACGGATTAAGGATTATCATGGGATTATCGTGGCTTCATGTTTTTGCACTTTCTTTCCATCTCCTCTCCCGTACAAACTTGCAAGTCACTCTGAAAACGATTTTTTCAAGTCACAACAGCGGAGAGAGAGAGAAAGGGAGGTGGAACTACGACTAGTTTCAATCACTTGACATCCCTTTCCGAATCATTTGTATCAGTTTTGTCATTTTTGTCTTGTAAACGTAGTTGTCTAACACGAACCAAAGTCAGGGCTGAAGGAAGAAGAGGAAGAGGGGTAGAAGCGATTTCCGTGAGAGAGATGACCCAGCAAATGAAGATGAATGAACCACGAAGAACACGAAGGGATTTATTGTGACTGGGCTTTTAGATTCTCGAGGATGAGCAACAACCCCTATAAGAATGATGTCATTGATATTAATAACAAAAAACCACCCCCTTTCGAAGGGTAGGGTGGCTTCCCTTTATGAATTCTCTTTTCTTTCAGAGGGTTGAATAAATTTTTTGGCAGATTGTGTGAAGTTGGTTAGAAGAATTTCTGCGTCTTTGGCATGCTTGAGCTTTTGACTCTTGAAGGAGTGTTTAGATTATGTATGGTGCCATAGTAGAAGTAGAAGTAGGATACAGATCAGATGCAGTAACTAATAAGTCTTTAATGGTAGAATTGGGTATCCAATGTTGATAACCATTTTAGACTCTCTGGTGACATTATAGCATAAAGTTAGCTAATACTTCCGGTTAGGTGAAGTTTCTTTTGAAGGTTGCTCATAGTACACGTACTTGACATGCTACCAGTGTTACCGACTAAATTAACAGTTACAGGCTGAATAACCTGGGAAATAGGTGGGACATTGCCCAAAATGGTTGAAAATCACTGAGTTAGTTTAAAATAGATGAGATTTTTGAACAGCTACACATCTACTAGACAGCAAAACTAGAAGTTTGTATTTAAAACACTAACACCGTCTTCGTACTTAGTCTGCAACGTATCTCATCCAATTTCTGGTTGATGTGACCGTGTTATACGCCTAGTTATTTCATAAATAATGCACAATACTCATCAACCAAGTAATTTTGTAAAATTTAAAGTTCTCTTAAAGGCCTATGGTCAGTGGTCAATGTGCCTGACTAGCGAAGTGATAGCTGACACATCCCCCAGCCTATGTTATACTCAATGCTGAAAAACAGGACTACGACTTTTCTCGCTTTTTCTGGTGTCTCATAAAAATTTCATTCAGAGGCATTACTCAAAGAATTTCTTCGATGACGTGATTGCCTCATACACTCTACTCTCCTTCCAATCGTTTTGCCTCTTCTTCATCTTCTGGAAGCAGCTCGATCACTCGAAACTTAATTAAATGAGTGCAAGAGACTCCCGAACGGGAACAATAAAAAAAAATTCATAATAAAGGGAAACTGAGGAGAGAAAGTAGCTGAAATGGGTGGAGAAGGAGGAAAATGAAATAAAAGGAAGAAGGATGGGCTAAATGGGACACAGAAAAGCCACTCAAAAAAATCATAAATAAGCAAAGTTGTGATTTGTAAAAGCGAAATAAAAAAAAAAAGTTGTCAACTGCCCTTCATCCCCTTCTCTCTCTTTTCTACCCTTAGTCTCGTCTCATCCTCTCTCTCTCCTACTGTCTCCCGTTTTTGCGGAGACAAACTTTGGTTATTGAAACTTTTTTTTATCTTATTTATTTTATTTTATTTTTTTGTTCCTTCCTCGCGGCCATTTCGACATTAAGTCAGCTTGTTTATTGGTGCGTACACTTCGTAAATTCCCTTCGGCACATAAAAACCTTTACTATTGCGTTGCGTTGCCCCTTCCCCCTCTTCATCCCTCTTGCTACCCTCTCCCGATTTTTATTTCGGGTAAAAGTTTTGGACTTTTCCTCGGTGCTTTTCCCAACTCACTTGGAAGGAATGAAATCGTCTTTTATGTAACTTTCTCCAACCCTCCTCACCCATTTTTTGTCTGTCTCTCTCTCTCTCCTTCCTCCTGTCTTTTATTATGTTATTTTAAAAAACAAAATTACTCGCTTGATAAAAGGAACAAAAATTTATTCCGGAAATTACTTTTCTTTTCTGTTTTCTCATTTTCTGATTTTGTGAGTAAATTTCTCCGGGGGTGTGTGTGGAAGAGGGAAGAGGGATGTGGAAACGTGTGTTTGAAGAAGGGTTTATATAGACAGTTCGTGTGGTAGACTTGTGAAATGGGCGGTTACCAATCTGAAACGTGATACTAAGGGTGAGTTTGAACCTAGTTCAACAGTAAGAACTTGTAAGAAATGGTTTCAAACCAGAAAGAAACTGAACGTATAACAATAATTGCTGAGGTCTGTGGTATAGTGGTTAAGTGCCAGACTAAGAAGTTATAGTCGCGAGTTCAAATCCACCTCCCGTATCCTGTTAGACCCAAAAAAAGGGTGAAAACGGATTAAAACTCAACTACTTCTACTAATTGGTGAGGTTTGAGATTTTCGGATGTTAGTAGTGTTAGTAATGTTTTACTTTTGACTATCATGCTGCTGAAACCAAATTTTGGAACTCATAATTTGTCCAGACGTTTTACCTTCTTTCACAGCTGAAGGCAACCACAGTGGAAGGAAGTTCGGTATCAAATAGGAGTTAGATTTATTGCACACTTTCATAATCGTTTCATTTCATAAATATTGATTACCCATCAGTATATTTTATTTCATAAATATTGCACAGATTCATGAAGGAACCATTTCATACATACAGCACACTTCCCCTGAGGATTCCTTTCTTACATATCACATAGATTAGAGAGGAATTCATGTCAAAAATATTGAACACTTTCTTAAATGATTCGTTTCATAAGTACTGCATACTGTTTAGGCTTACTCCTTTCATAAATATTGCAGACTTTCTAAGAGGATTCAGTTCAAAAATATTGCATACTTTCCTAAAATATTCATTTCATAAATACTGCACACTTTATTGGCAAGGTACCCACAAAAATTTGACGCGACGTAATAGCCAAGAGTTTAACATAATCACAACCAAAATGGTTCTTGTTCTCCAAAAATGTCGGGAGTTCGGTTGTGAATAGGTGGCATAGGTGGGTTTTAAGCACTTTGTTTTGGTCCTCAGCAGTAAAATGAAAACATAAAAAATTTTTAAGATTGGGTTATAGTCGTAGTTCGATCATCCTCGCAAAAGAAGAAACTTAGAGCAGAAACCAAATGTTTCCTGTTTGGCAGTTTTCCTTATTTTAGGTCTTTCAGCTTTCTTCGATGACGAAATTCTGGCGTTGTAATAAGCTTGAGATTGTCTCAGATTCAAACGGTGTACAAACATCAACTTTATTGAGTGATATTGGCACAACGGCTTTTGAATCGATGATCTGAGGTGTTACAAAATCGTCGAGCTTTCGAAAGTCAGTTAAATCAAGTTCAAAGCCTTCTACCTACTGTTGCCTGTCTGTCTTCTGCGATTCTTTTAAAATTTTGTACGATTTCGTGCCTGTTTGTCACAGTTTTATGTTAGGTCTTGGTGAGAATCACTTTCATATCAACAGATCACGTTTGCCGGCTTAGATAAACAAGAAAACGAAAAAATCCGAGCTTTCGAACGCAGAAATCTATCATCATCCCACGCGAGCCTTCGCCTCTCTCTAATCCAGCCCACTCACTCCTTCTCTGTAGAATTGATTTCATTTTCTCATCCTTCATTACCTCTCATTCTTTTGTTCTCATACAAATATACCCCCACAGCATACTCACCGACTCTTCATTCATTCATTCTGAGAAAAGCTTCCGAAAGCTCCCTCTGGCCCCGGTCAATAAACCTTATTTTCCCTTTTTTCTCTTATTTTGATTTCATTTCCTGCTTCTTTCCGCCGCCGTAAATTTTCAGTTAAACTTTCTCCTTTCACCTTTCTCTTTCACACCTCTCCTCCCCTTCCGGACTAATTTGTGTGACTGAGGAAAGAAATTTTTCAATATGATTCCAAAAGCTCGCCCGGAAAAGGCGGAAGTGTAAATTTGTTTACATAATTTATTCATTTTTATTTTCTGCGAAATAAATTTAAAAAGTTTTCGACGAACAACATTTCCAGTCATTTAAAAAGGAGAAAGGGGAAAGAGAAAGTCTTCGGAGGAGAAAAGAAGAGAGAAGGAAAGATGGGAGGAGGAGGAGAGAGAGAGATCGCGGTTTGAACTTTTCCCAATTTCGATTTTCCTACTAAAAAAATTTTTGTAATTAAACTTTTTTTCCCTTTTTACGATCGGAATTATGGTTGCTGACTTCTTGATTTACTGATTTTTATCGATGAGGGAGGAAATGAAGAAAGAAGGAGATTGTAAAAAAAAGAGGAAAGTTTCCTTCTTTGGTAGTAGAAGAGGAAGTGTGAAACTGTTGCTGTTGGGTGAGTTTTTCCTCAGAAAAGGTGCTATGTCTTTCCAACTGGAAGTGGTAGGGACTAAGGCTTTATTTCGCAGCCAGGGAGAAGGCCAAACTCATGACAACAAATCAGAGAAACAAGGGCTGTGAGGAAACTCAGTGAAAACTAGTCTTCGTGGAGCGACAACTCGAAAATGTAAGCCTCCACATGTTACAGCCAGAAACTGATGTTAAATTGTGTCCGAACTGCCACCAAGGAGAGTTTTACTATGTCCCTTACCGGATCTATCGCTAGAGACTGCCATAAATGTCATCCTATGATCGTGAGAGTCAAAGTCAACCATAAACTAACAAGAAGAATAATGTAACCAACTGACACGACTAACTCGACTAAAAACGGTCACAGTCAAGAACCTTTAACGAAAGAGGGCATTCCAAGCTCCTAGAAAGCTCCAAACAAGAAGACAAGGAGTCTGATCAGAGTTAGGAAGTCTCTCACTTCCAGTTTTGTTGTCCTCATTGTCACCGATTTTTGAAAAATTTTGTAATCTTCTGTCTTCCTCCTGTCAAACCCATCATTATTTGACCCCGGAATGACCTTTCAACCTTTCCTAAAGTGTCCTTTTACAATATCTCGGCCTTTAACATGTTCTTCCTCTAGGGACCTGATTGATTGATTTTCTTCTTTCATTCTCTTTTGCCTACCTTCGGGCTAAAATTAACCGGAAACTAACTTTCAAGAAAGGAAAATGAACTTTGTTAAGGGTTCAAGTTCTTCCCGAAATGTTTTTTTAGGCCCACTCGAACAGGTTTCTCCTCCCAAGAGAAACAAAAGCAAACGACCTTGAACTGTTACCAAACAAAATGGCGTTAGCTAGCGGTTTCGTCTGTCAAAAATGAGTTGAAATATCCTTGAAATTCACTGTGCTTAAGAAGGATGTTGTTAAAGGTCTGGGAGGTAGAGAAGCCACTGGTAGATGCTAGCAAAACTAAGCAGTACAGACGACACTGGAACGGGAGGAACAGTTTCGTTTGGCTAGGTCGTCAAATCCCAACCGAGTGTGACACGTGCCGCAAACTTCCTCCTCCTCCCGTTGACAGTTATCCTCAGGTATTCTCTCTCTCTCTTTGGCTTTCTGGTCTGATGAAGGTCTCTCTCTTTTCTAAACCTAAATTCCATATCTGACCCAGATATTTCTGGTCCGATAATGAGTTTTGCGGATTCTTCTGTCTCTCTTCCTCCCACGACACTCCCGCTCAGTAGGTGTAGGCGTTTGTCTCTCTTCTCTCTCATCCTCTATTTCTCTTTCTCCTTCCACCCCCAAACGAGCTTTTGGAATCCGAAACGCTTTTCGAGAAGTGAATTAATTAATTTTAGCTGAATTATTATATTGTGACGTCATCGTTGTCGTTCGTGACTGAGAAATTACAGTAGAATGCAAAGCATGTCGGGAAATTAATTCTGGGTTTAAACCGGATGGAGAGGGAAGGGGCAGGAGAGCTTAAAAATGAGTCCCGGGAATAGATTAAATAACTCCCGGAAGGGATTATGAATGTCGGAGAAAAAAAAGAAGTTTTTAAGGCGGTTTCTAGACTTTCTAAGCAATGCTGAGAGAGCGGGGGGAAGGAAATCGAAGGAAAATTGATGTAAATAGTAAGAAGATTGTCAATGAAAAGAAGGAAAAGGAGAAAGGAAGGGAGTAAACATGGTCATACCAAATAAAAGCGGTAGTAGAGGGTGAAAGACACTCAAAAGAGAGTAATTAATCAGAGAAGAAGGTGGAAGCGAAGAAGTCGGGAGTAGATAGGCAAAAAGATAACCAACAGCAGTGGCACAAGAAAAGGGAGAGGACATAAGAGCACCGACCCAAGTGTTAATATAAACAAAAAAATGAAGGAGAAGACATAAATTGGGTTAGACAGGTAGCTTGAAGGTGGTCAAGAGGTATCCCAAGGCTACCCAGCTATGGCAGACTCGTTCTTACTTCCTGACTGTCTGGATGTCTAAACCCAACGAAGGAGCCTACGAAACCTATCTTTCGACAACTGTTTCCGTTATTCATAGTTATTACTTCCTCTCAGTGTATTGTCTCTCAGCAGTGTGACCCTGGTCACATCCTTTCATTTAATTTCATGTTTCAACCTGTTGACCGAAGACCTTAGGACATCTGTCATTATTTATTCTTGTCTTCTTTTATTCAGTCGTCGAAGGCCGCCATTTGCTTTTCTGCCTCTCTCTCTTCTCTGTATATTTCTTTCCCTCGCTGTTATTCCTTGTCTCCTTCTCTTTCTGCTCCTTATCTCCTTTGGAGTTGTTTTTACTGTTTTGGTATGGTATACTCTAGGTTCTTTCTATGATTCTGCCTTTTCCTCTCTGATTCACTCTTTTCCTTTCCTCTTCCTTTCTCTGTCTTTTTTGCGTATTTTTCTTTCCATCTATTCCATTCTCTCTATTTTAATTTCTTCCTTTCTGTCTCTTTTTGTTTGTCTCCTTCAGTTCCCTTGTCAGTCACTCTTTTCTTCTTTGTCTTCCTCTTCATCTCTTCTTCTCTTTGTTTCAATTTCTATTTTTTCTATTTTCTTTCCTTTTCTCTACCCTTTCTGTATGTTTTTCTTTTTCTCTTTTAGTTTTTTTTCATCTCTACCTCTCTATCTCTGTCTCTGTGACTTTGTGTTTGTTCCGTCCCAACTTTGTTTTAAACTCCTTCTGTTTGTTTAGCTTTTACGTCGTTATTTACACTCCCCCCTCTCTCTCTCTTTCTCTGCCTCATCATTCTTACATACTGTATATACAATAAGTCAAAACAAAAATTTCATTGTCAAGATAAAATAAAAAATTTTCTTTCCTTGTAATGAAGGAAGCTTTCTAGAAGATCGTTATTTTCGACGACGAAGAAAAGAGAGGAAAGTGGGAGGGGAAGAACAAGTTTTTCGGAGTTTTAATAGCTGAAACGGATGAAGTTGAAAAGAAGACAAAGGAGAGAAATAAGGCAGGAGAAGGTTGTTCGAGAATTTCGATATTAGAGTCAAACATAACCGAGTTAAACGAGCTTTAGCGAAATTTTGTGCGAGAGAGTAGGGAGAAAGGAAGAAGAGAGAAAGAAAAGGTTAACGAAACCGGTTAGACGAAGTCAAAATTGTTTTTTTTTTTGCTCTCAAACTTTCTAGAAAGAGAGGCAGAGGAGAAACAACAAAGTTGGCTCGTCAGAAAATTTGTCGATGAAAAATGGGCGCCGTCGGACGTTTCTCCATCTTTCTCTTTTTCTCTCTCCTTTTGTCCTTGTTTCCTCTGTTTCCATCTTTTGTATTGATTGGCAGTTGAATCAAAAGTCGTTCCTGAGTTACTACCCCTCCTCCTCTTCCTCTCTCTCTGTCTCATTTTTATTTTTAGGATCACTCTTAACTGAGAACAAGGAGATGAAATCCTTCCAAGGAAGAAAATTTGTTTTGATGAAGGAATTGCGTGGGAGTGATGAGATAAGAGAGAGGAGATGGAGGAGAGAGGGGTTGTGTTATTAGGGAGTCTGTCGCCAGAAATCCGCAAAAACTCATAAAAAAAGAATTCCTAGAAAATATCTCTCGATTGAAGGAAAATTTCAGTTTCTTCTATCATCGTTGTCTGTTGTTTTCAAGATAACATCACAGTCACGTGGTGATCCAATTATTTTTTGCTGACTAAACCCCCGAATTTGATTTATATAAGATAATAGAACATGGTTTCTTTCAATCTTGATGACCTTCTGGAATGAGAATGTGTATACCAGACACATGAGTATACCGAAACACTGTCTTTCGCTGTAATTACTCAAGACAGTTGATAGTGAGTTAAGGATGACATTAAACTGAGTGGCAAGTGTTTGTTTTACTCACAGCCCCCTCTTCTTAGAATTTTTTTGCTTCAAATAACCCGGGGTCTTTTTTTACGCGAGAGAATCAGCAACAGCAAACATACCGAGTGTACCTAGGTAACACTCAAGAGGTACCAAGATACAATTTAGAGAGAAACGAGCATAGAGAGAGTCCTGGAAACCTGTTTCGTTTGTTCCTCTCCTTTCATTTATCTATCTCTCTTTCTTCTGACTTTTCTTCCCTTTCCGTCTCCTCCTCTCTCTCTTCGTATCCTTTTTATCATCATCATCCGTCTTTTTGAAAATTTCTAATTTAAAAAAAAAGAAAATAAATATTTGATGGAGGGAAACCGTGACCCATTAAGGTTTTCATTCTTCTCCTTCCTTTCAAACCGGAAATTGTATCTTTTAAAGGTTTACTACGTTAATCTCTCGGTAGCGTGTTCCATAAAATATCAGCGACGGATTCAGATAAAATGGTTTCCAAAAGAATTCAAAAACTTTTTAATTTTGTTAGGAAGCAAGTTGAGTCTTATCGGTTTTAGCGAACTGCTTGGGTTGACCTCTCTCCAAATATTTGAGTTAGAAAGGTTAGAAAGAAAGAGAAGGATGGTTATAATTAAAATGAACAAGAAACAAGGGGATAGGAATAAATAAAGCAGAATGTAAAGGGAAAAGCGCTAGAGGACATCGACATCTTAAAAACTTTTGCAGAAGCTGGTTGCCATTAAGGAGGACGAGCTCTAAAAACAACAGCACAAAATGAAAGGATAGTAACTCAAGTATGGTATCGAGGAAAAAGTTACTCATAGCCGAGGATACCGGAAAGTCATCTCCAACGGCGGTACTCTAAGACTAGATAGACACAACCAGATTAGACCACAATAAACTAACTTTCGCAACGGGATGATAGATCGGGAAAAGTGTTAGCAGTAGTGTGTTACATCAATGATCTATGTTTAGACTGCATAAACTTCTCTAACGAGAACACTGAGGGAGGCGGAGAGAGAATACAAAATTGAGACTAAGAGGTGAAAGGAAAGAAAAGTAGAAAGAGAAGGAAAGGTATAGAAACAAAAACATATGAACGAAAAGAGAAAGAGAACGACTGTAGATAGAAAATAAGAGAGAAAGTAAAACAGAGACACAGAAAGATATGGGGTAGAGAGAAAAGAGAAAAATTAAAAGTGAGGCTGGAAAAGATAAGAAGAGAGGAAAAGAAATAAATGAAGACAGAAGTCTGGAAGAGGTAAAAAGAGAGACAGAAAGAAAAAAGAGAAAAGAAAGAGAGGATAAGGTAGATTCAAAATGAGAACCGGAAGAGAACACACCAAAACACATCAGAAGATACTTCCAGCTTTCCTCCTCAAAATCACCAAATGACAAAAGCTGAGAACTTCAGGATAGCCAGCCTTCCGGACACGAACGGCAAAACAATTTTGCTCCTCTCCGAACGCCTAGTTCTCAGATTCAAAGGCTTCATTATTCCAAAGATGAAATAAATAAAATTTGATTTTCGGGAGACGACGACAGCGACGACGTCATTTGTATTCAGAGGGCAATGTTCTCCGAGGGCGAACCGCAAAGTCCCGTTCTCATTCCTTCGCTCTCTCTCCTCCTGTCCACCCGTTCACCCGTTCGCCCGCCGCCGAAACAAGGGAATTTCACTATAATTATTAAAAGTTGTTAAAGAATGCGGTGAAAAAGCCCTTTTGTTCATTCTCATCTCTCTTTCCTTTTCCGGTTTTAATTTTTTTCTTTAATTTTTACAGGAATGAAGTCTGGAATGTGACACCATATGCGCATGCGCGACAAATTTTTCTCGGTGGAAAGAGGATGGAGCTTTAAGGTCTGTGGCTGTTGTATTGAAGCTTTGGTAGATTTTGTTCTTGTGGTTGCTCTCTCGTCTCTTAGTAGGTCACCAAGAATCGTCTTCTTCTATTCTGTTTTGAGTTTCCCTTTCATATTTGTCCCGTTTATGAACTGTTTCCGGTTGTTGGATTAGTTTCTTCTGGTTGTGGCAGTGATCTGTGTCCTTTAGGCGTTTTTTTCTTGATCTTGTCTTTGTTTCTTTTGTTTTGCGTTCTCTCTTTCTATCACTTTTTTCTCAATTTTTCGTTTGCTTTCCTTTTTTTATCTTCTTTCTTTTCTTCTTTCTTTCTTCACCTTCTGTGATTTTTCTCTGTTCTCGTTTTGTTTGATATTTTCCTGTTTTGGTGAGCAGTGATCTATGTCGTTTGAATGTTTTCTTCTTTCTGTTGCTTTTATTTCTCTTCCCACTTTGATTTGTCTTCACTCTCTTTTGTCCTCTCTCTCTCTATGTCATTACCATTTGACTTCACATTGTGACTTTGTGATGAAGTTTCCTGCTTGGGGTGATCTTACCTCTTCTTTTCTTTTCTCTGATTTGTCCTCATTCTCTTTGTCTTGTTCTGCTGGAACTTCTGGCTGTTTCTTCATCTTGTTGATCATTTTGTTGTTTAGTCTTCCGCTTTTTTGTTATCTTTTTCCTTTTTTGATTTCCGTTTGTTTGAATTCACTTTGTGATGTCGGTTTCACATTCGGGATAATTTAGCTTCTTTTCTTCTTTATTCTTTTGGGTCTATAGCTATCTTTCAGCTTCCACTTTCTGTCATTTGGATCTTTTAAGCCCTTACCACTCAATTTTCAAATTTATTTCTCTACAGTTCTTTCTCTTCAGTCTCTTTCTTTGTTTACCAAATAGCTTCCTTGAATATTTTCAGCCACCAAACATAACTTTTCTTAAAAATTAGAAAATGGAACAAACAATCGCATTTTAAAACTTCCCTCTTCACCCTCCTCTCTACCTCTTTGACTCGTTTCTGCCCACATTTTAAAGGATTCTGTCAGTCGTGCGGTGTTTCCTTCCCCGGTTTCCTCTAATTCCTATTTATGTTTTTGGGAAAACGTCTCGCTTACAAGGGATTTCGTTTTCGAACGGATGGAGAAAGGAGTGGGAGATGAGAGGTGGGGGGGAGGAGGATAAGAGAAACGGAAAGCTTTTGCTGCTTCCAATTAACCACTGATAACAAGGATTTTCGTTTTTTCTTTAATACTAATCGGGCTTTTCCTCTTTTTCGCAAATGGTTCACGGAAGGAAGGCTTTTCTCTCCATTCTCTTCCCCCCGTTTTCCCACTTTTCCTTTCGCTCTGGAAGAAGAACAAACAATTTTTTGATATTTTTCCTCATAATGATTTTTGTGATTTACGGATGAGAAATTTAATGAAAGTGTTTTCTCCAGCCTCTTGAACTACCCTCCCACTCTTCTCGGATGGAGGATTTTGGGGTTGAAATGGTTTTCAAGGGGTTGACGGACGTTCGTTTTTTCCAATAATGGAGGTTTTGAAGAAAATCCTTAGCCTCTCTCTTTCATTTTTGGTTAGGCGCGATTCGAACGTGGTTTATGTCAAGGTCATGGCCAGAATACGCAATGAACTACCGTTCGCCGATACCCCCCTGACTACCAAAAGTTGTTAGACCCTTGGTACTCAAACTGCGGCCCACCAAGTTCTACTGAGTGACCCAGTGGCCCAGTGAAAAACGAATTGGTGGGCCCAGTGAAAATTTGTGATTTTAACATTGTTAAGTCTGAATTCAGGAACACAGTGCCTGACCATTACGAAAATGTTCAGGCCTGTGCCCCGAAACTGCTAACATTGTTTGCCTCAATATATCTTTAGGAGGCAATATGCAGAAAAGACCGACAGAAACAGACTGACAGATGATACCCTGAGGATGGACTGTATGAGTCGAAAACCGGACTTGTTAAATCTTTTTTTGGTAAGTCGTGTGGCCCATTCGCAATGGTCACAATGGAAATTTGGTTGGGAAGAAAAAAGCTTGAGTACTAAGGTTTTAGACTCTCAGTTTCGTACTTATAAGCAGGATATAGTTCGCGAACGGAGACAACTCGAAAGCGGAACTCAAAAACAAAACAAAAAACAAAAGACAGTGTGTCGGTGGGCAATATGTCAGAGTCAAAGTGTTTTTTCGAAAAAAATTTTCCTTTAACTTTAACACAAAAACTTTTCCAACCCTTAAGGTAGGTACGATCACTGATGACCTCACACAGTCTAAATTTCTTTCATTGATTTCTGTTGTTACGGGAAATGAAGCCTTTCTGTTGACAAATAATCATTTTAAATGACGAAGTTGACAGTCTACTGGTTCGTAAACAAACAACAAACACCTTTCTTCGTCAAGTTTTGATTCCAAGTAAATTTCCAAGAAGCCCTGCGGGGGTGAGAACAAAAGGGGGTTGTTTGGAATTATTGTTGAAGGTTTATGACTGTTAGAGAGTTTGTTATGATGTTGAATTTGCTGTTGGTGTGTGGGCATTAACTTAAGCTTAGATCCCGAGTCTGGTTTGGTTTGGTTATGTTTTGAGATCGTTTGCTTGCGTTTGTTTCCAAGTCGATAACCTTTAATGTTATTGTTATTATACACTATGCTGTAGTTGTATCTGTGGTTTGAGCACCTCTTTGTCTCTGAGCAGCAGAAAGAGCTTTTTCTGTTTTAGTTTCTGTAATGTAACTGAAGATTTTTTGTCATCGTTTTGTTCTGTTTTCTTCTGCTTTGCCATCTTTATTGTACCATTTTCCTCCTTCCTCTTTCATTATCATTAGAATCAGCTGTTTCTTTCATTTTTTCTTCTCCCGTTTCTGTCTTTGACTACTTGGCTTTTATTTGTGAAAACCTACAATAGACTTTATCAGCAGATATATGAGACATAAATAACACGATAATTAGTCACGTGGTTCGGGTGGTTGTGGCCAAACTTAGAAGAGTGTTATAAAGTTACTAATTGATAAGTTACTTTATCAACACACTGTGCACTATTTATGAAATGAAACACCCATCCGAGTCTGAAAATTTTTAAGTTCTTGTTGTAACCCCATTTCTCACCTTCTGGTAAAACAAAGCGTGAGAGAGGGCTCGAGCTCACTACCATAACTCCGGCAGTCAGACGATTTCACAACAGCACAGGGTACTCGATGGTGGACAAACACTAAAACAGTAACTACAGCCTAATTTTAAAGAAACCAAGCGACTTGGTCATATGAACACAGACAGAATCAGAGGATAGAGGGGAGGTGGTTCAAGAGCCATACCCATTACCTCTGGACTACGGTTCTTACTCTCTGTCCGCCTTTCTTCAGCACAATGCTCGAAGGTCATCCGACATTTCCGTTAAAACAAATGATCAAAACAAAAACTCGATCGCCTTTAACCATTCACCGAAAAAGGCACCAAAAAACCAGGCTCGCGGACAAGGAAATAAATCGCAGACTTCTCCGTCAGGGGTTCTTAGGTTCAGGTTTCGAAATAAATTTCAAGAAGGAAAAAACAAAACGAAGTCAAGCTCCGCCTTCTTCTTATTACGCCATCACAAAAGCTCTCAGGCATCTTCCATCTTCTTTTCCTTCTTCTTCTTCATCTTCCTCTCCTTCTCTAAGACGCAAAAATCTTACGAGGAGACAACCTGAAATTATACCTAAATCGATGATTATGAGCAATGGTCTAAATCCATATAATTATCCATCATCAGATAACAACAAAAAAATATCTTTTATTTCGGTTGCTTACTTCCAAGGTCACGCGACCAACGCTCGATTATTCTCTCATTTGCCCCCCCCTCTCCTACCCCCGGTCCTCTTAACAGTTTCCCAAATATTTCATGCCCTGCCCTCCTCCTCCTTCTCCTCCTTTTCTTTGTCTTGTTTGAAGGCTGAAGTTTTTGTGTCTGCTTACGTTTTTCCTTCCTTTCCAACGGTTTCGATTTCCAAACATTCTCAAGACTTCTTGACCTTGTCACCTTGACAATCCACTTTTAGGACCTTTGGAGTGTTAGTGTGTCTTGTTACCGAAAACATTGTTTATTCCTTTCGCAGGGTGGTGTGGTGACGGTTTGATAAGTTCCACCGAAGCACGCTTTGAAATTTTTAAACGCACAACAATTATTATTATTATTATTATATATTTAGTTGATTTATTTTACACACAACAACTATAAACGCACAACAAATATATTATAATAATTAAGATGGTTTTGTGATATTGTACGTTTATGTAGGTTTAGGTCTTTTAAGGATTCTCATTTGGGTTAAGTTCAAGTTTTTGAGTGGAAAAATGGGAGAATTTGAAATTTAGGAAGAAGAAGGGGTTTTGGGGGTTGGAAGAAACATTTTAGCATTCTCCTATGATTCTAAAAGATGGTTTTTGAAGTTTGATGGGGGTGTAAGCTCGCGAGGAAAATCGACCGGAAGTGCAAACATTAAGAAAATCTACTTTTCCTTTTTTCCTTTTCTTTCTTTTTTTTTAATATCCACGTCATATTGTCAAGATAAATTGCCCGAGAATATTCCACTTCATTCTCGACACGAACATCCATTTTCTCAGAATCGCGTTTTGCCTCCTCTCCATCCATCTACTCTCACCTCCTCTTCTCCGCCGCCACCGCCCGTTTTCTCTTCCGCACGACCTTTCCTCCCGGTTTCCTTATTCATCTCTCGAAATTTGTGTCTTCTTCTTCTCCTCCTTTTTATCTTTCAAAACCTTCATTCATAAATACAAAAGAGAAACAAGGAATGAAGGGAAGAAAGAACTCACCTTTGGGACAGAACTCACAGAACATGAGACCTTGGAGGCCTGGAAAAAAAAATTTCCGAGGAGGTGAGGTGGGGGGGAATGGGTTCGTGTTAACTTCATCCGTGACCTCGGCTTTTTGAATGGTCAGAAACGAGGTCGCAACATCCCAGAGAGAGAGAGACATAAAAGAAAAGATTTCTATCTTCTATTCTTATCTTTTGTTCCTGGCTGGAAAGATAGAATGAGAAAAGATGGCGGAGGGTGAGAGGAGGAAGACTCAAAGTTTAAGTGTTTGATTTGGAGTTTTCTTGTTTATTTGGTTTTGACCGCGAATTCGAGTTTTGAAAGTTGATATCCGTTGAGTCACAGGTACGGCCGTTTTAATTATAAAGGTTTTTTTCCTCTTGCGCCTGCGCAGAAGCGTTTAAAAATTCGTTTCATAGAGATTTGAGTGTCGGTTTCCTCGTCGTTTTTTTTGTTTGTTTTCTCAACCTGAACTTTGAAACTCTGACTGGATAACGGTTTATATTCCCGCATAGTCATCTGTGACCCATTCTCTACCCCGTTGTAAACCTAAACAGGTCTATAACACTACCTAATTGGTTTACCTTCAAATCTGATCAAAACTCACTCATCTGTATTCTCAAACGGATGTGTCATAAGCGGAGGAGACCCTTTAAAGTCGTCTAAAAGCTTCAGCTGTGGAAACCTTTCTAATTTTATTACGCCTAGACCAGGTGAAAATCGGAAAACTCTTCAGTTTCTCAGAATCTAATCGATCATACTAATCAATCAATCATTCTGATGGTTTTGTCATTTGAAGACAGGTCTACTCTGACAGTTTGAAACTTTTTCATTTTCCGTTTTTGTCTTTGATGACTGGGAGATTTGTGTTATAGTGGTCAAAGCGCCCGAGTAGAGAAGTTATAGTTCCTACACCGTTATACCCTAAAATAACAAAACGGAACTAAAACTCAAACTATTATCTTGACTAAGTTCATCAAAAGGGCTTTTAAGTTAGCTTATCTTGATTATAGTTATAGTTATAGTTGAGTTTTAATCTTGTTCTCATCCTTTTTTTTGGGTCTAAGAGGATACGGGAAGAGGATTTGAACTCGGGACTATAACTTCTTAGTCTGGCACTTAGCAGCTGCACCACAGACCTCTCACCTAACTTGATTACATCGCTAGTAGTGTTGAGGATGATACAATGACACAAAAACCGCCAAGAAGGTCATTGATGATGGTCTGGATAATTTATTATCTACAAACCTTGCCACCCACATCCCACTCAAAAGGTTATAAAAGACTACAACTGAAGAAGACCCATTCGTCCTAGACCATAACACCCACAAGTAGTCACAATAGTTGGGTAGATAGTCTCAGTCGGGGTCGGGGTCGTAATGTCAACCCTTCCAATCAAAGACATATTCAAAGTAATCCTTCGTGGCGCCCTTGATATTCGAGTTGCTACGCGCGGTCACTTCCTTGCCGAACCTGAAAACAGTACCTAACATAAAAAACAAGTCAAGAATTCCTTGAATTGGAAGCAAACATAAATTAAGCTTAGTTCACACTTATACAAAAGGGAAAAGACTGAAATTAATTGGCCGATTTATTACTCTTTATTAC
Source organism: Columbicola columbae (assembly GCA_016920875.1). Lineage (NCBI taxonomy): Eukaryota > Metazoa > Arthropoda > Insecta > Psocodea > Philopteridae > Columbicola > Columbicola columbae. The sequence continues at coordinate 15,015,829 of JADMLL010000005.1, forward strand.
CCTTCGCCTCTCTCTCTCTCTGTCTTCCAAACTCCACACACGCATTCATGTGCAACGTTCAAATCCGATTTATGTATCATTGGCGATTAATCAGGTTCTCTCCCGGATTTCCATGTAGGAGAAGGAAACCTGAAATCCAAATTTGGATTAGTTGACTGAATCGCTATTTGAACGGTTTCCGTTTCCGCCTTTTGCTCTCTTTGATCTCTTGCTTAATCCTTTTCCTCTCCCGTTCTAGCTTCTTCTTTGCCAAATATCTTCTTTTGTGCTTTTCCGTTTTGGTTTCATCATTCTAATACTTTGGGCTAAAGATTTAGCGAATTATGGATGATTTGTGGGTTCTATATCTGATAGAAGGGCCGTTTGTGGGTAAGCTTTTGAACTGTTCAGGTCTTTGGATAACCATGCTCATGATGTGCGGTGTCGCCATTTGAACGAACGTGTTCTGTTCAGAACCCTCTCAGTTTGAGGATAGTTTTGAGTTTGGCTCTTAATCTCGTTTTGCAGCCTTGGATACAACAGGATTTGAGAGAGAACTCAAACTCACGACTATAACACCTCTAGTTAAGCCCTTTGGTCACCTCACCACAGGCTCAGGAAAGCTCAAACTCAAGCTCATGCCTAATTTGCTAAAAATTCTGACTTTTCCATAAAAGTGTGCACTACTTTTGAAATATGCTTTACTCCTGTTCTCCTACCCTTGAGTGTCTTGAAACCAAACCTGTTCCATAATTATCGCACAATTTTGTTCAGGCTAATTGGAAATCCTCTTATCCATCCAAAAATTTGACTCGAGCTACAAACAGTGGCGAGTTTAACGAAAGTCAAGACACCAATAAACCCCCCAACACCCAAGCTCCTGTGGAAACAAGGAAAATCACAAACCAGGTCTCCCTCTTTACCTCAGACAGTCGGTACTTCTGTCTGTCACGGTTCATGACAATTAAATCCATGTGTAGGAAGGCATGCAGGCAGACAAGGAACCTACGCCCCTTCGAGAAGTCACCCGTTTCCAAAATTAATTAATCATTTTTTTAATTAACGAAATAATTTTCAAGGCAGTAGATAGATAGATAGGTAGATGGGTAAGTAGAAAGGATATAGATAACCTTAAACTAGGTCTTAGTTGGTATCTGAACCTCGGCAGGGGTTCCGCCGGAGGAAAAGATGGAAGGTGGGAATGTATGGTGTCAACAAGTCACAAAACAATTCTTTCATCTTCATCTATCTATCTGTCTATCTGTTTCAGGTGAATCAGTCGACGTGTTAAAACTCATTAAAGTGACCTTGGTGGAAGCCGAATCCATTGTTGAGAATCCTCCAAACCGCACCATCACGGCTCGGTGAGTTAGTTTCGACTATTTTTCTTAATTATAACCTCCGCGACCTTCAAACTTCGTCAAAGAACTTCACTTCGCGAGAGAGAACCATCATCGATTTGTGAAAGAATGCCATTTTGTTTTGTCGGGGAGCAGGGGAGGGGGGGTAAGCAAAGAAGAAGAGACAGTATTGTGGTGGAGTGCACCCAGGAGGCAGGGTGGGGACGACACTGACACAGAAACTTAGGTTCTAATCGGCGGCGACCTTGACGGGAATGACAGCGAAGGTTGGACACATCGATTGACTACGCGTTCGGACATTTCTTTGGTCAAAGATGGAGGAGGAGGAGGAGATGGATGGCGCGGGGGTGGTTAGTGGAGGAGAGGGAGGATTTGTAAATTACGATGAAGCCGGTTGTCGGCTTAAGATAATTTACGATTTGGTAATTGAAATGGTAAGGCGGAGGGTGGCCTCGGGCGGCGCTTTTCTCTCTTTTTATCTATTTCTTGGAGTAGACATTTTGGAGAAATTATATAAATTCAGGTCGTGCACGGAGATGAAGAAACGAAATACCTGATTTTGTTGGAAATGCCATTTAAAGTCTTCTAAAAGTTGAGCAACCAACTCAACTTGCTTGGAACTTTTTTTGTGTGTGTGATGGCTTAATTAAAAGAGGTGTTTGTGGCTCGGCGGTGGAGTCGGTAACCCAACCAGTCTAAGAACCCAACCAACTTGCAAAATTTTGGAAGGAAACTGGTGACCGAAAAAATCAAATAGCTTAAAGGACACGTGGTCTTTCAAAGGTTACCCGCTTGTGGTAATTTCTAAAAACAGAAAATGAAAATTGCTTTGCTTACTCCAAAACCAGTGGTCCCCCATGCTTGCCATCTTTATCCTCTCGTCTCCGAAATTCTGAAGCTTGGTGGATGAAAGACGAAACTCAAAGAATTCAAAGTTTTTAAAAGTATTGTTAGGTTAGGTCAGGCGGTGTTGTGTCTCCTGAGACTGGTGTTACCCATCCCATCAAGTTTGGATTTCCTTTCTCCATGTAGTCTGAAGGACTGTTCGAAGTATTGTTGTCTCGTTAGAGCCTGACAATTCTGGAGTCTCCTGTCTTTGACTTTGCTTTTATCTATTTATACATGTATCCAGCCTAAATTCATGTACTTAGTTACCCAATCATCCAAATGGTGACGTGTCTGCGAGGTACGAGCAGCCACATCAAAACAAGTTTATCAAACTAACCATCTGACACGGCTAACATGGTAGAATAAAAATAAGTTACAAATAGGATTAGCAAATCAAAGAGAATGAAAAAATTAAAGATTAGACCAACAGCTTTCCTGTAGAGGATAAAAAGAAGAACAGACACAAATACAAAGAACGAATGAAAAGACATACAGTAAACCGGACAGGTATTCCAGTACTTCTCCAGGCATAGCAGACTCAAATTAATTTCAAATATCAACCAAACCGACTGAAAGCTGGAAATTTTCCCAACTTCCTGTTTGTAAGGTTTCTCTAGTCTTTATCTGAATTATAATATTTAGTAAGAATAACACAAAATCGAAATATGAGAAGATAAAGAAGACAGAGGGGGAATGAAAGAAAGAATGGAAAAAAAACAAAATGGCGTCAGCATTTAATTTCGAAAGCCATTATGTAAAGAGAAGTTTAATAATTAATTATACATTTTTGAGCTTTTGGAATGTTTTCCAGTTGGGAGCTTTATTAATTCTGCTTTTAAACTTTCTCATCACGAGAGAAATTATTCATTAGAAAGTTTTCGTATTTCACTCTCATCTAAGACTTTATTCAACCGGATCAGGCCAACACAAGGTGAAGCTTAATAGTGTTAAGCGATGAAGTGGGGAATCCCCTCCCGACTATCTCCAGACTGTTGAGGGTGGGCAATGAGGAGGAGGAGGACGAGGTCAGACAAGGACGAAAAAAGTCGAGGACTGGAGTGTGTGGTGACGCAGTTACCTGAATGTTTGCCTCCGGACTGGGTGGGTATCTATGGTAGCTTTGAGTATGTTGGAAGAACTGTCTTGAAAGGGTAGTTTGTCTTGTTCTTCTGTATCCCTCGATTGTTGTGATATTTGTGTCTTTTTATATTGCTTATTAATTCGAGAATGAGTTGTCATGGCCCAAAATTGGTTGGTAACCACTGCTCAACACGAATGAAGACAGAGCCTGTCTCGAATTTTGAAAACAGCCTTAAGCAACAGAAGTAAGCCTATATTTTTAAAATATAAGAAAGCCTCTAAGGTTCTTCTTTCTTTCCCCTCCTCCTCCTCTCTCTATAAATCAGAATCAATTAATCAAAGTCCAGACAAATACGAAAATTATTTCATCATCAAAACGCAAATAATTAAACAAATAATTAACGTTTGGTGAGTAAATAGGAAATTTAATTAAAAAATTTGAAAAGCCCATCACATGGTCTACTGCTCCTCTTCCCTCCCGCCTCCTGTTACTCCTTTCCCCTTAGCGAGGGCTTGAAAGAGAGAGAAAGATGTGAAAGTAGCGATAATCAGCTACTAGTTCAGAAGAGTGGGGATTCGATACACGTTCCCTTCAGAAGAGGAGGTGCCAACCTTGCGTTTATATCTGGTAAGACACTGCTGATGGAGCCACTGTTCTTCGTGGGAAAAGAGATGGCGATTGTGTCCACATTAATGGTGAAAGAGGTAACATTATTGTTGAGCTTGTAGACACCTACCCTTGACTTTGGTATCTGGTCACTTTGTCTCCAGATTTTAAGCTTCTAGTTCCCTAGGAAAATCACGTACCTTCTTGCTATTCTGTCAATAGAGCGAAGACAAGTATTTCTGTCTAATACTAATGATGGAATCAATCCGAAAATTTAAAAAAATAGAAAGACAAGATACAAGAAAAACTCGCGTGGGAAGCTGAAAACATGAGAAAAACCTGCGAACGTGACACCAAACGAGGACAAACCCAAATCGGGAATGACGAAACGCATCATACAAAGAGAGCCGAAGTACCTGAAGGACCCAATTGTTATAAAAAGAAGCAAGGTCAAGGTTGGCTGGCATCGTTCCAGGTTCATCATCTACGCCGATGTCTTCCCGATGTTAGTCCTTTAAAAGCTTCCACCTGAAAATTTTTTGGTCAGAGGAGGTGGTTCTCTCGGGTTCGGTGGGCCAAACCTGAAGGTTTTTGAATTCCAATAACGAACGTGGGAACTTGGGTTAACGGAATTGTGGTTGGGCGTCGAAAACAGTTTCGGAGGAAAGCTTTCGCAATTGTGTGCGCCCGTGGGAGAAACCCCGAATCCTCCCCCCGGGTGGTGTAAAAAGGAGGACGTTCGATGACACAATATTCATGAATATTAAAAGGTCGAAAGAAGCGAACGGGTTCGTGAGGTTCCGTCAAGAAATGACCATTTTCCCGGGGGATAGGACGAAAGTGTTTGAGCTTTCGTGGGAAGCGTATGAATATTTAAAAGCTTTTAATGCGTTGTGAGTGTGAAAAGCTTCCGAAGGTTCCAAGACGAGATAAACTGACCCTGAATATTGGGCTCCGTGATCGCCGCGATAACCGCCCGCGGAGCCTTATCGCCCGAACTAATTGGTATGTGGCGTTACACCTTCCGACTCAGAAGTGATGACACCACATCCGGTCACCAGGTTCCCTTGTTTTCTGACACTTCGATCGCGGAATCTTTTCTCCAGATCTATCTACTCGTGAAACCGTGGAAGATGAATTTGCGAACCTTCTTTTGGTGTCCTTGAACCATTTTTATGAACTCTTAAACAGGTTTTTTCACTTTCAAGTTCATAGTTTTTATGAATTAATAACTATTTTAATGATTGGAAAATGAAATGACTACATTAATAAATAATTAATTGGTAGCTTTTTTATTAAAATAACTTCTGGCTGAGGATTCCTGGCACGTAACCTCGGTTTTATACCTGGCAGAGATTTTATACAGCCAACGGAGCTACTGTACTTCGTTGAGGCAGAAATGACGATGGTATTCTCATTATCGTCAAAGTAGATGATATAGTTTAGGTTAGAGCCACTGTCTGTGAGCAACTTGTCCCAAGCTTTTCCTTTGGTACCTTCTCCTATTTTCTAAATGGCGGTAGTTTTTTGGAGTCTTAATGACTTAAGTATGACTTTAGACTTAGTATGACTAAAAAAGACAGAGATTCAGTGATAGGAAGATCAGCTTTAAAATTTTTCACCGTTTCTTCCCCGTTTTTGAGGTTTTTTATCTGAAGCTGATCTTCCTGTCATTTCATTTCTGTCTTTTTTAGCCATCAAGTCTTTTAGCTCCTAAACTAGCCTCTTGGAGAAATTATGTCATCAACCTTTTAGCTATCTGCTGATAGAGAACTTCATTACTTAGTCTGCGACTTCTATCCAATTTGTGTTCCTTTTCATCCAATTTCCATTCAAGGTTCCTTTAACATCGTTCAACCGTTTCCATCCATATTTAAGCACTTATACGGGGTTTAAACCATTTTAAGTGCTTTGGAAACTTTGCAGAGAATCTCAGCGACGTTGTATTTCAGCTAAACCACTAGCTCAGCTCACATATACTCACACAAACAATCTAACAAGTCAGAGTTTGTAGATTTTTTTGAGTGTCAGGACATAAATATCTGTCGAGCAATGTTTCCTCTCAAGTATACATGTATTATAAGTACACGTCACAGTACACACAAGTATAAGTCAGTATAAATTACACATATACATGTAATAGTATACGTTTCGAAAACCCATGTTTCTAACTTAACCCAGCCCAAACTCTGTTGAAGAATGTTTTAGTATAATGTTAATATTTTAATGCAGTTAGTGGAAGTCCTCTTGAACAGTGGTTACAACCTGAACAATAATTCGTCGACCAATGAAAATTCTGTTGCCATTTCCTCTTCCACGGATGATAGTGCCTCCATCTAAAATCTTCACCCGGTATAATAGTGACAGGAATCCCGAGTCTGCGGAAGACACCCACAGCAATCAAGGAAGACAAAGCTTTAGTTGATACAATTTTAAAACAGTCACAGTGTTCCTTGTGTTTTTCAATCTATGCCCGCCACGTTTCACCCCAAACTATTTTAATCCTTTTACAAAAGTGACGTTTAACCTCGAAAGCTTAAAAATAAATAAAATAAACACCAGTAACTATGTAAAACTATGAAAAAGTAAATAAAAGTAAAAGTAAATAAAAAAATTAATTAATGAAAGTGCATCGTTTATGAAATAAAATATTAATCGTTTCTTCATTATTATTTAAATGAAATGCATTTCTCAAATGAAACGTTTTAATATAATAACTCTCGTGCATCTTACTTCACTGCATCCAGTTATAACCTTTATTTATTAATAAATTCAATTTCATAAAGCGGGTTTAAATTATTAAAATTCACCCACTTTAAGTTTACGCGTTTATTAATGTTATTGTGGAATCAAACGTATATGAGAAAAATTTCCGTCGGTCAATAGTATAACATATATGATAAGTCCTTTTATGCCTCTGTTTCATATAGGGGCATAGTCTAAAAACTCGGTTGAGGGCTGCTTTTGTGCTGCAGTCCAAGTTGTTCCTGTTACAGTTAGCTCCTATTCGATTGTTCGTCGATTTTACAGTGATTGGCAAAAAAAAGGAATTGTTAACTTATACTAACCGGAAGTTAAATTTATGTATCTTTAGTCTTCCTCTGTTTGTTACTTTTCTTGATCATTTTTTCCTTTCCTATGTTTTGTGTGTCTTTCTTTTTCTGTGTCACTAAGTATCTCTCGTCTTTTCGAAAATCTTAATGGTTTTACACGCTGCTATAATCTTCGATGTCTTCCTCTCTCATTCAATTTTCATTCAAAGTCTCAATGTATCGTCATCGTATGCAGCTATGATCATAGAGTTCTACTCTTTTTACAGTGCAGCTTCCTTACCATATTCTTCCCGCCTCTGTCATTGAGCAGCTTGTTATCAGTTTGTCTCTGTTACCTTCCTGATACCATAGTCCCATCTTACGTGTAAGGGCTTGAATTTGTGGCCCATGCTAGGGTTGTGTAGCGTACCTCACCACGCTGCCCCAATGTGGGTTAGTAAGCCTGGTTGGGGTTTGACAGGAACTCAGGGTAGGACAATGGTTTCCAGGAATCGGGAAGTAGCCAAGGCTCTATTACCTATTTGGGTTACAGATGAGTATTTACTCTATTTACAACCTATATTAACCCATTTATACCAGAAGTTCGCCATTTAACCACTAACTCAACGAACTATTTAACATCCTCACGAAGAATTCGCGAGTAACAAAGTCCATATTGGATCATCCTGTTACACCAGTGATGTCAAAAACGGGATTCAAATTCAACAAACTCAACCTTGATTGTGATGGATTGGAATGAATGAAAGCACCAGACACCGGGTCTTATGTTCAAACATTGACTTAAATGAAAGATAGCGAGACTGACAGTGACTTCTTGCATTCGCGACAGGAATTTTTTTCTTGGTAAAATACTAACACGATTCTGGAACCGCGTAAAAATAACTCGCATAAATAAAATCAACTAAGGAAACTACATTACCTAATTAGTACCTACACTACCTATACTCAAAAAAGGGGTCACGTTTTGTGGCGTCTAAATGAAAAACCTGGATGGTGTTGGTGAAACCTGACGAAACAAAGAAACGAACCAAGAATCACAGTTCACATACAAGAAAAAAAGCTTTCGAGCCTGACAAAAAAAAATCCTTCAAACAATTTATCACATGAAATGGCGGAACCTTTGTACCAACTTCTCATTACCCACACACATCCGCCATTTTCCTTTTTTTATTATTTAACAATTTCTCATTCAGTCTTAAAACTCGTAAAAAGATAAAACGAAAAAAACAAGACAAGACAATAAAAATCGCGAGTTTGGCAAATGACTGGAGGCACGAAGACCGAACGGACGGACGGACGGACGGACCTTCAAAGGAGATCATCATCTAAACCTTAATCACCTGACCTTTCATCTTCTTCCTCGGGAGAGAGTCATTTACAATTCGCAACAACAACAACAAAAATTTTTTTGTTTATCTTTCGCGGTTCGGGAGAAGAAGATGAAGGATGAGGAGGAAGGAGGAAGATAGATCCTTGCCAAGAAACCTTCAAGAAGATAACAAACAAAAAGAGAAGAAGAAAAATCGTTTCGCGGGCGCCTGAATACTTTGCCGCGGCGTTCGTGAGGTTTTTAGGTCGGGGATCTTTTCTTGAAGACCTCACCCATCTCTCGGACCCACGTGACTTCGACCTTTTTCTTGCTGGTACCTCCTTCTGAATCACTTCGCTTTTTAAGAAAACAGGTTTGAGGTGAACAATCGACCTTAGACAAAAATCGAAAACCTGTATAAACGGCGGAATAAATTATGAAAATTTGTTTTTGGGTTGCTGGGTATGCGCGCGAACGTGTGGGTGAGACACTTGTGGGTGAATTAATGGCTAATCTCATCCATCTCAAGTGCTTTTGAATAAGTTCCAAAAGAGACACCACACAGAAGAAAAGTTTTGTTGTTTGTGGTGGGAGGGAAAGGTCGGAGAGAAGAGGCAGGAAGGTGGAAGTAGCTCAGGCTGGCAGGTACGGTCGATGTGATAATTGATGTAATTTCGGTTATGCAATCCGCCTCCTGCCACCCATCCCCCCTCCCGTCCTCACCAGACATCTTTTGGCATTAATTCCGATAAGATATCAAGGAGCACTTGAATTGAGAGTGGGCCTCGTGCGCATGCGCGATTTCCTTATAAAATTCCCAACAATTTAAATACTTCATTTTCATCGTCATCTCCATTTTTTTCTTGTGGGTTCGGATGATAGGTTGTCAGGTTTTCCTCGGATGACTTTCCTAGTTGATGTGTTTATCATCTCGTCTTCTTTGATGGTCCGTCATTTAGACGAAGAGATGAGTGCAGGTGTAGATCGTTTCCTGGTTTTTTCTGTCCCATTTTCCTCTCTCTCTCTCTTTATCTCTTCCGTTGGTTTTATTTTTGGTTTTTATCTCCCCACTGACTCAGTCAATATTTCTTGTCTTTATCTACTTATCCATCTCTCTTCCTGTTAGTGGATCTTTAGTATATTTATCTCGTGACCTTGCTTTTGATTATGTTTTCTGTTTTTTTCTTCTGCCAATCTTCTTTGACTACCTTTTTTCAATTTCGTAGATGTATAGTCTACTCCTCTCGACTGTTTTGGTGTTTTGGTCAGTCACTCTTGATTCTATTTTTCATTTTTGAGTTTTTCCTTTCAAATGTGATTGTTTCTGTCTTTGTCTATGGAGTCAGTTTGGTTCTTTTTTATGTGTTTGCGACTCTATTTCTCTCTCACACTATGTTATTAGATATATTTGTCGGTTTTTGATGTTTTGGCTCCTCTCCTCTTGCTTGCTTTGGTTTCTATTTGTAAACTGAACACTCTTTTTCATATTATATGGCTGTTTAGGGTCTGTTTTTGTGCAGTCTCTCTCACCCTCTCTCTTTCGTCTGTTTTAATTGTATCTTTGTCCTTCCTTGCTTGTTTCTATTAAATTCTATTCCTGACCCTGATGATCCGTCTCCTAGGAACCGCTAGCAGGGATTTCTGACCCTCTGGATAAATCCTTGAACCAAACACCCAAACTAGCTCATTGTACCCCTTTCGCAAGTAGCAACTACTCGACCCGCACTCTCTCAATCCCAGTTCCACGATTTACCAATACGTGGGTTCCTCTGATAGAAACTTGAACGAAGAACAGGTACGAAACAATCGTTAGGATCTTTCGGGTTACTGAGGTTTCGGTTTCACCATCGCGATGATGAACGACATCCCTTCCATCTCCCATTATTCCTTAAATAACCTTGAAACCAAAAATACTTTTTTGCGAACAATACCTAAAAAAACAAGGTCAAGCCTCCGACCGGATAAAAGGTCCCTCAGGCTTTCCTTAAAACTTTAAGATGTGGAAACGAGATACCGCGGATGTGGAGAGACCAATGAAATATGGTTCCCGTAATAAAACGAGAGAGAGAGACCGGAGAGAGAGAGAGAAGTCGCAAGTGATATTTACGCTTCTGGCTTGAGGTGGTTATAAGACGGTCGGACAGTCAGTCGACACAGGCTTGCCAACCGAGAGGAAGTCGTTTATTTTCCAGATGGTCAAGGACTTTTGAGTCAGGATGCATCGTAATTTAGGGATAAAAATATAAAAAAAAGTTTAAAAACATTAATGAAAATCTTTGCTAACCTTAAAACAGGTTTTTGTGTTACCCCAGGAGCGGGGAAAGAAGGCGGAGAGGAAGGAGACCTAAAAACCTGCCAAACCTGGAAGAAGGGAAAGGAGAAGGGAAATCACTTTTAAAAAATATCGTTAATTGGAATTAAATTTTATTTTTTCGGTTGAGAAATCACACCAATGATTGCTCCGTTTGCTCCTAAGATTTGTACACGACCATAGGGTCTTCTTAAAGTCTGTTTTGTTTCCCTTTAATTTGGAATTTTTGATCGAACTAGGTTTTGAAAGCCGTTTCGAACTTGGTTTCAGGTCGTCGGGAAAATTCAAAACAATTTGTTTAGACTATGGAAATCTCTTAATGACAACTTTAAACGTCGTTTTCCTCCTTGATCTCGTCAATTTGTTTGTTCTTTCAGTTTTGTACTAGGACAACCTAGTAGGTCAGGTACATCGAATGAAAGAATTGATTTTACTCTTCTAACTAATTGACGTTTGCCTCCAAGTTCAGACAATGAGTAGTTGGTGTAGTTTTAAGGAGATTATCATCTAGAGAGGACCACTGTCTTAACCGGGATTGAAAGAGAGGATAAAGTAAAAGATAAAGTAGTTGGAAAGAAGAGAGAGGAAAGTTAATATTGAGGAGTGAGATGGTCATAGACTTAGAACTTAGGAAGTGTGGAATAAAAGAATGGAAGGTAATACCACAGGAAAGAAAAAGAAAGAAGGTGGGTCGGAAGGTGAGAAAGAAGTAGATGGATGAGATTAAGAGAAGCGCCCTTGTGATTGTGATTTCTATGTCTGAGTCGAAGTTTTAAATATGCTTTATAGAGAGAGAATAAAATAAAAGAAAAAGAGAGTGACAGGAAGAGGAAGAATAAGTGACAGAGAAAGAAGGGAGGAAGAAATGGGAAAATAAATGAAAGAGACCAGAGAAGAATACAAAACAGAGAGGAAAATGGGAAAAAACAAAAGAAGAGGAATAAAAGACAGAAAATGAGAGAGAGAGAAAGAGGAATAACCAAAAACAGAGCAAAAGAGGAAGAGAGAAAGACAAAGAGAGAAAAAGAATGATAGAAAGAGAGAGTCTAGAGGAGAAAAAGGTGGAATAAAAGAAACGTAAAGAGAGAGGAGAGAAGAAGAATAGGACAAAGAGGAAAAAAGGAAGAACAAAAGAACGAAAGAGAGAGAGAATCTAGAGGTTTATGCCTCAGAGGACGCTGTTGTACATTGTCGTGTCTGTAGACGAAAAATATTTCAGGATATAGAAGTAAACCTCCCGATAGCAGGTGTGCTGGAAACAAGTCAGGAAAGCTAATTACATAAACAATCTCCTGCTTCCTTCAAAAAACATAAATTCACTTTCTTGTCTATCTCTCGTACCTTAAACGAAAACCTGAATTGTTTAGTAATTTACGTCAAATCCCTCAAATTTAGCGGGAGACGTTCGACCGGGGGGTTCCGGTTGGCTTGGCCTTAACGACACAAATTATGTTTCCGACTCGAACGATTAGCCCGGGGTCAAAACAAGGTTCAAGATCAGCATTTTTTGGGAGATTTTTTTCTCCTTTTTGATTGAAAATGAGGTTTAACAGAAACATAAATTTCAAAACCGGGGGTGGATGGGGGGAAGAGAGAAACAAACATTCGGCCAAAGGCAAAGTGTTTCATTAATACCTGATTGATAAAAACCTGGAACTTAATTTTGGAAGGTTTTTTGGCATTTGGCCAAACGAGGCGTCCTCTCATAAAGAAGATGGAATAATTGTTCAGGTATATACTCCCCAAGGGAGGGGAGGGAGGAGGTATAGCAGAGTAAAAAAATCTGTTCTTGTCGTGATTGTGATCTTTATATCTAGCTTGAAGCGGTGGGGGGGGCAGGTTATAGGAGTTTGCTTTCGGTTTAGGCTCGAGAGAGCGAGACTGAAAGTTTTGGTCAGTATAGCTACAAGAAGTCAAGGACGTTCAGGGTGTTCTGCATTTGGAGAAGGATTGAATGAAGGTGGGAGAGACCACTAAAAGGTGAGAGAGACGGGGGAGGAGGTTGTTAAACCTGATTGCGACACATCACCGATTGATTGATCGAAGTTCGAAAAAAAAATTTCGTAAGGCTGTCTGTCTGGCCGTCAACTCGTGCAAAACTCAATTTAGCGAAGGAATTGATTTGAAACTAATTCAAATTTCGGCCTCTCCCATACTCATTGCTCTACTCTTTCATTCTCCTGATTCCCTTTCCTTTAATCCGGATACCCGTGTACTAAGGTTCGCTTCCACGATCACATCCTAATCTCCCAAAGATTTCCTATCTGTCATCACCCGACGCTTTATGGTTCATCTTCTTTTTCGTCTTTGATCATTTGGAAGAGGAGGAGAATTTATCATCGGGGAGAAGGAAGAAAGAAAGGCAAAGAGATATCTTTACAGTGTTCAGATTTCTTTCTTTTCCTCTGGTGCTTCCGCTCGTATTTATCTTCATTCTCCAATTCCACTTCTTTTCTCCTTTTTTCCCTGCTCTTGATTACATCAAAAAGCTCTTTTTCTGTCCGGAAAATCTTTTTTTTTTGGTTCTGTTTTCCCAGAGGAGATCATTATCGTCATCATGTATCCACTCCCCTGTTACAAGTCCAACCTACTTTGACTTTTCCATTTCTTGATTTTGACATTGTCCGAATTCGTTTTCATTCGGTTCCGTCTTCATCATTTCATATTTCTAATTTTTTATCTGTTTACTGTTTCTTGTCTTCATTTTCATTTCCCTTCTTTTCATCTGTTAGATTTTTCTTTTGCCTATCTGTAACTTTTTGTGCCTCTTTGGAGCATTCCTCTTTAACCTTATTTTCACTACCAAGAATTTGGATGAGTAGTCAATCTTAGTAAACATCTTTTGGTTATATCTACTCACTTTGTTTTGTCCCATTGTTCTTTTTTGAGAATAACAGCTTTCTCTAGCTATTTTTATCTATAAAATAATTCGCCGGTGCAATCAGGTGATTGAATTTACATCCATAGGACTCTGGTAGCAGTGGTAATCTGACTACAGCATGTGATAGAGAAAAACCTGATATTTCGTTTACCTGGAAGGTACATAGCAAATGTTTTGCTTTCTTTATATATGCGACATGTTTAGGACATGGTGATTCGCAGCAACTGAGGGACTCAGGTCATATAAACCATCTATTCAGCTGTCTGTATGCTAAATTTCATCTTCATACCAACATATGAAAAGTTGTATTTTTGGGGACTGTACTCAAAATAAAGCACTAGAACAATGCATGTTTGATGTCTTAGGTGAACGTCAGCAACACAGTATCACAGATTCAGAATCAAAACTCCTTACAGAAATTTTTCTTTGTCATCTTCCTTCAAAACAATCGTTTTTGTTTCTTTCCTTTTCTGACATACAGCAAAGAAAACGAAAGGAAGAAGAAGAAGAAGAAGTCGACGACACGAAGGGAATCCAAACATAAATTTTCTTCATTCCGTCTAAAAAAGAAGGAAAAAAAGAAGAAACTGAAACGAGATTAGTTTTATTTTTTAATGGCGGCAAACTGATGGGAAGAAGAAGAAGAGGAGAAGATGGTGGTGGTGGTGATGGGGAAAGGGAGAAGACAAAAAGAAGACGAAGAGGAGAAATTGGGGAGAAATAAATGGCGAAAAGGGAAATTTTCTTTTTCCGTATTCTGTTTCGCCCTGAGAGACAATTTTCGAGGAAATTAGGCGTTCGCCTAGGAAACAATGGCGTGTCAAGACATCGTGAAGCCTTTTTTATCGTCTTTCTCCTTCCAGGCCTCCCGACTCCACGCCACTCCATCTCACTTGCTCCTACCCTGCTCTCCTCTGCCCTGCCCCGGCAACGTAATTAATGCTTTTGTGTGTAATGAAGTTTGCATATAAAAATTTTGTTTTTTTCTTTTTTTATTTCATTTTATTTTCTGTATTTACATATTAATGGCGAAGTGGGGAAGGAAGGAAGGAAAAAAAAGAGGAAGAGAAGGGAGAGAGAGAAAAGCTGTTGCGAATTTTCACCTTAAAAGAAACATAACCAACAAGGTTTTAAGAAGAGTGAGAGTCTAAACTTACAACAGCAATTTTCCCCCGACTTCCTGCTACAACTAGGTAGTATTTGAAAACGACAGTATATCATTTGAGTTATACTTACTTGAGACCAAAACTCCCCCCAATGAGCTATAAATATCAACAAAATTTCTACGGAAAATTTAAGAAAGTTCTATTATCCAGCGAAAGATTTGGTTTGAGCGACGTAACAGCCAGAAGACTAACATCACTAACACGGTAACAAGCGAAAAAATCTGAAAACTTACTCAGGTCACAATTGATTGCTGATTTTTTTCAGTCAATATGTTCTGATGAAGATTTGACAGTGACTAACGGTGTCTGATTATACCATTGGACTATTTGAAGTATGTTCCAAACGTTCTCACTCCTTATTCATCTTCAACTTCTTTTTATAAAAAATTTGGTTAGTTTCTTCCGGTTGCTTGGCCCGCTTCCAAGCTTTTTTGGGCTCTTTAACCCATAGAGATTTTCCCGTCGGTTTGCGTTTCCGTCTTTTGATTCCGTTTCCATGAAATATGTTGCAGATTTTTTGGTTTTTCTAAAAGATTTGGCTACTTTTTTGATCTCAAATTCTTTTCCCGGCTGGCGAGCTATCCAAATCCTACCACTATCTTTCTCCTTGACGAACTCCAGGACCATCGACGTCTAGAACGATACAAATCACTTGACTCAGCAACACGCTTCTCCTATTGCATCTAGTTTATCCCGTCTTCTTATCCATTTAACCAACTTCCTATCTGTCTATGTTTCTACTCTTTCTATTACTTCTCCCCTCTGATCTTTCTTTTTGGTCTACTTCACTCTCTTCCTATCATCTCTACCTATCATCCATATATGTATACTTATCATCCTATCTCTACCTTCATCATTTATCATCATTTTCTTAGCTCTTCTCTTTCCATTGTCCCCACATTCTTTCTTTTTCTCTTTTCTTCTTTCTCCTTTTCATTCATTCCTTTCTCTTTCTTTCTCTGTCCTCCCCATCCCCTGTGGAAGTTACGATCATACTCCATACCTCCAAGTTGGAGACTGGTGGTAGTTAAACTTTTCTGATGAGTAAACTGAAATATCTGAAAACCGTCTTCATCCATCTGAATCCAAAGGCGTGAATGTTTTCAATTTTGAACGACAGAGGTCGACGAGTCCTCTTCTCTAAAGTTTTCCCAAAAATCTTGTTACTACCTTAAAGTCCAGCCTTTAAACACCTGATTCGTGCCTTGAAATCACCCGGGGGGATTATAAATTTCCTGTTGAAGGAACCGTCATTTTGAGAAGCTTTTATAACAAATCTAATTATGAGTCTCTTGAGGCTTTTGTTTTCGATTTTAAGAATCCCCGCTTCTCCCCTACCAACCTTCCTCCTCGTTTATCCTTTTTAATGACGGAAGTTTAAAACCAAAAGTTTAAAACCTCACCTTCAACAACGTGAAGCCAAAAAAAATGTGAAAAGTGGAATGTCCACTGAACGGATTATTCGCTTTTAATTAATGGGACCACTTAGCCAATTGTATCTGGGTACCTTAAAAGAGTTGTTACGCCCTCCCCTCCCAATCCCACTTCCGATAAGCTCAGGTTCTGGTATTGGTACCGTACAGGTTGATGGTCTCTTTTTCTGTCCTTGAGTTCTCCCTTGACTTTAGGCTTTCGCGAACATCTTTTGCGGTTTTTCTTTTTATGTACTGGATGGTGTCTTCTCTCTACAATTCTATGGCTCCCCTGACAGAATCTCATCCCATTAAACTTTCTCTGAGCTCTTGTTTTTAAATTTTTCCTGTGTTTGAGTCTTTCAAATAGACAGAGACTATTTTTATACTCTGGGTTGTACCTGGATTCTATTATTGTCTTTGAACTTGTCTTACTTTTTCAACTATCAGATTTACTATATCATTCTCGTCTTCTGGTAATCTTTTTATTTCTTTTACTGAGGCCGTTCGCTTCATAGAACTTTCTTCTTTGTACTTTCCACTTTGTTCTGCCCAACTCTAAACTTCAGCCCCATAGGTCATGCTGGTTTGGACCAGTATATCAAACATGCCAACATTCTTTCCGCTATACTCCATGTGGCTTTCTTGCAAATTTTCTGGTAGTGTCTGTTAAGGGACTGTCATATTCGACATTTTTTGGAATGTGAAGCCCAAATACTTGTATTCCTCCACCTCTTTTATTTCTTTTCCCTTCCATTTCCATTTTATTTTTCCTTTTTTCTCCTTCCTCTTTAAATACCACAATTGCTGACTTCTCCCCATTTAAATTTAGTTTCATTCTCTCTGTACAGTTTTCCAATCTGTTAATCATTTCCTTTATTTCTCTCTCTTCCCTGGTCAAGCTTTGACGACTTTTTGCTATAATAAATATTACTATAAGCGAGTGACTTATTGGAGAAATTTTGAAAATTGAAAGAGGTTTTGAATCCCCAAAAACTGCCAAACTAAGATGCTGAAGGAACCACGGAATTTGAAAAGTGGGTCGTCAGCACAAAACCATCAACAACATCTCATGTTATAAGGTCGAAATACAACAGAAAAAAAGATTTTAAAAATTATCAGGATCAAAAATGAGAAGAACGGACCCTGCAAAATTGACCAACAGGATGTTCCAGAATACCTAAAATCATAGGGTCTAGCACACCCGAAAAGTCATCCAACCGCTTAGCCACCATACTTAGGATGACAGGAGAAAACTCATAGTAAAACCACGTGCCAGACACACGTTAGAGGGGAATAACCGTCACAACCAACCAGTCCAACATCGCAGACAGTCCAGAGAAGATAGATGAGAGGTAGAAAAGCAAAAAAAAATTTTTTTCTCCTTTTCCAGCCGAATTCAAAAGAAATCATTGTGAAAACATAATTTACGAGTTTCAGAAGCGATAAATAAACCGGACATTTATTCAAAATGGGTGACCAGACGGTCCATAACAATAAGAAAAGATGTAAAAGACGGGGAGGGAGAGGAAGGAGGAGAAGAAAAGATCGGTCGAAGGACTCTTTTTAATACGAAAACTAAATTTAGGACGGAAATAATTTTAGAATCTTCAAATCAACGGCCGGCCCAAATCTTCTCCGTTTTCTTCCCTTCTTTTTCCTCATATTCCATTCTAATATTTTTCATAAATACTGCACACTCTTCTGAATGATTTATTTCATAAATACTACCCAACTTCTTGAAGATTACATTTCACACTATTGCCCATTCTTCTGAGGGTTTCGTTTCATAAATATTGCACATTTTCCAGGAGAATTAATTTAATAAATTTTGAAACTTCCTTGAAAATTTCTTGTTAATAACAATGCATTGGAACAATATTGTTGGGAATTAATTTCATAAATATTGCACACCTCCTTGGGGTAAACATAGTATAAATATTGTACATTTCACGGAGATTTCATCTTATAAATATTGCACATTCTCCTGATTTTTATAGTTACTGTATTTCTCATTCTTCTGAAGGTTTTTCTTTCATAAATAATGCACACTAAAATTGATTTATCTTATCCTTTCCTTTTCCGGAATCAATTAAAAACGTCTTTTCGTCTTCTCGATTCATTATCTTCTGGGAAAAATATTGTCAAAGATAGATCGTATTAATGCAGAAACAAATTTTCTTCTCACCTGAATCCGGTTCTGAGCTTTCCCAAATACAAAAATCAACTATAAAAAGAACAAAAAAGTTTTTCTTTTTTAAAAAAAGCTCGCATGCTCGGCAGGTATAAAACAGTTCGGCGCCGTCGAGTCGTTCGGTGGACGCCGAGATGTCCGCGACCCTGTCATCAAGTTACGCATTGACCTCTGCAACGCCTTTTAAAGCTTTCTGCACGACCTCTAAGTCTTCTTTAGGCGCACTTACTAAAAAAAAAAAGAGTCATTTATCACAAGGAGAAAGCTTTCAATAATATTTACATTTTGAATCGAAGCTTTCGACCGGAAATCACTTCTCCGTTTGGAGAAAGGCTTCATTTGAAATTTCATTTTATAGCTTAAGAAAATTGGCTGGAACGTTTTTTGGGCTCATTTAGAGCTTTTGAGTTCGCACAAACTGCCAAACTAAAATTTTAAAGAAGCCACAAAGAGGAAAAGTGGTTGTCAGCAAAAACACCAACAGCACCTCATATTAGAAAGTCGAAAGACAACAGAAAGACGAGAAACAAAAGAAAAAAAAATTATCAGGATCAAAAATGAGAGGAGCGGACCCTGGAAGACTTAACAACACAATGTCCTAGAACTCTTTATAGAAGGGGTGGAGTAGAAAAAAGACCAAGAAGATTGGCGTGGTTTAGGAAGACGTGGGAAAAGACAGTAACACGAGAAGAAACGACCAGTCGAACGTTCGAAGACTCTACAGCAACAGGAAAGTGAGCCAAGATGTAAGAAAAAACAAAGGATACCCAAACAACATGTCTAGAAAGTCAAAAGATCAAGTAGTAGATAATCAAGTAACAGAACATACGCCACAACCATTCGTGTCTGATGGCTGAGGATGGCTGTCCACAAACTCAAAGCCTCAACCAGTCCTCAGGATACCAAACAGAATAAGTCCATTAAAGAAGAAAAGTCCCGTTTTAGTAAATTAGGGTTTTGAACTTATTAGTCTACCTTATTAGGGTATCAAGGTCCCGTCACGAGGTAAAAAGCGAGAAATTCCAATTAGAACAAACCAAAGATGGCCACCAATTAAGCGAGGAGGAGAAATCAATTCGAAAATGTCACAATCCAGACAAGCGATTTCGATAGCTGTGACACATATCGCGTGTGCTCGAATTGAAGTGCTTATAACAGTTCTGTAACCCCTGAAACACTGAGCACTCATCCATGTCAGATGAAGACAGACATCTAGTCAAAGGCTTCGATTAGTTGAAGCCATCGTTGAGTGCCGGAAGTTACGTCAAAAGCAGGAACTAAAGTGTAAAAAAGAAGTCGATAAAGAGGTACTACCCTTCTTCTTAAGACCTGTCCCAGTCCCAGACGGTATGACAATCCACATAGAACTCACTCTGGCAAGAAAGCGTCATCAAGCCAACAAGCAAACAAAATGGCGAACCAACTGGTGACCTCATTTAGGAATTAAATTTATCAAATCTCTCCGTTTTAATTATGAAGGCACCTAATCGGAACGAAACGAACCGGATGTCGGATTAAGGTCGTTTCAACAACACTTATTTCCGGCGATGGGCTCTACTTCGTTAACGATTTCCATGACATCAAATCGAACGTACCTCCGTCTTCTCTGGTAGACCTGACTCCTCACTGTTATTCAAGATAGCCTGAAGGATGAGGGGTTTAGATCTAGAACAGAAGATAGTTGGCCTCCAATCCAGTCTTTTGGTTCCTTTATTGGGAACCTGGGTCTGCATGTGTGTGGGTGACCGGTTTCAACAACCCCCCTAGGCGTTCGTTTCTTCATCTTCTGCTTGGCGTATTCATCTACATCATCCAACATGTCTTGCTTGGGCTGTTGCTTTTTTAAGTCTATTCAAAGGGTTGCCTCAAAGAGCTGATGGTTATTCGGGTGGTGTCTGTCTCCCTCTTCATTTCCCATTTTGAGAGCTTTGATTTCAAAGATAGTTACGGTTTCTTAACTCATCCAAATGCAAAACTGGAAAATTTTTAATTAAAAAACGCAATCACATTTCCCCTTGATTTCGGAAAAGGGAATCAAAAGGGTAGCAAGAAGAAAAAAATTTCCTTCATGCTTTCGAGTGCTTTTAAAAATTCTTAGTTGGAAAGCTTTCGAAAGCTCGACAATGGAAACTTGATTAAATGCACAAAGGGGGTGAGAAATTATAAGAAAACATTTCCAAAGACATCCCAGGTCTTTCTCTCTCCATCTCTCCAGGGGTTGAATTTCTTTCTTTCAGAAAAAGAACTTTCCTCTGTCGGAGGAGCAAGCATCGTCCCCATGGCTTCCATCTTTCGTCCTGTCAGCGTTAATTATCGATTTCTCTACTCGTCCATCTTCTTTTTTCTCTCGAATCCTGGAAGGAAACTTGGGGTTTCCGTTCGACCTCCACACAACCTTGTGGAGTTTCCCGGGCTTCAGGGAATCATCATTAAAGTTTTCCGCCCACGTCGGGTGGGACCGGCTGGGAACCGAACAAAGGATCAAGGTCGTGCTTAGCAAGAACTTCCAAAGAAGTAGAAAGTGGAGGAGGAGGAGGGACTTGGCTTGGAGTCATCATAATCAAGAGGATTAGGGTTTCTTGGTGCCTTATAAGATTCTCTCACGCTGTGTTGTGTCTTTTCCAGGCGGTATTTCCGGTTCTGTCTGACTGCATCAACTTAATCTGACTGTTTGGTGAATATCTTCTTCCACTGTTCTGATTTTTGAGTTAGCTTCTTCTACCATTGATGACTCCCAGTAACTACTTCCCTCCCGTACCGTCAAAAGCTTTTCTTTTCCAATATGACGTCATTATTTTGATGAATCGTCTCGTGACTGATGACGAAACCAAAATAAAAAACGCGCGCGCACTTCACTCACGCAAATTTAAAATAAATAAAATAAATTTAAATCCTGAAATGATTTCATTTCCGGGAGATTCATCATCATCATCTCCCGCGCATGTTTATATCACGTTGGAGTGTTGATAAAGAAGGTGGAAGAGGGAGAGGGGGGTGGAAAGAGGAAGGAAAACAAAAAACAAAGGAAAAGGAAAAGATAAAGAAGAGAGAAAGAGAGGAGGAGAAGGAGGGTAGAAGGGAGAAGAATTGACAAAGACTAATTAATTCGTTTCAAATCTTTTTTCTTCTCATTATCATCTTCTTTCTTAATGAAGAAACCGCCAAACTTTTCCGTCCGCTTAATCCGAGTTAATCTCGACTAGAAATGACGGTTTTCCCAAAGAAAATTCAAATCTTTTTCCTCTCCGTAAAACCTCCCGCTCGCTCGCCAAGAAGAGATCAGTAATTTTGTTAAGTGGAGCTGTTATTTCTTCCTTCTTTCCACTTCCTGTGTAATTTTTTAAATTTCTTATTCACTTCCGGGTTGTTTTCTGAGCTTTCTAATCTTCGCTTTTCCCTTTATGTCTTTTTCCTTGTTTTAACGTCCTCTAGCTAACGACCACTCGTCTCCATATTTGTAACAATGAGTAGATGGCATGGTTTTAAAGAACTAGGGAATAGACCACTACCTAATCTTCAAGAATTGAGTGAAGGATATAGCCAGGAATTTGGTTAGAAGAGAGAATAGAGTAGTGTACAGTAGTAAGAGGAAAGTAGAAGTCGAAGTAGTTAAAAAGAAGAAGAGAGTAATATTCAGGAGTGAGATAGTCACAAAGTAAGAAATGTGAAATCAAAGAAAAGAAGGTAATATAGCAAGAAGAACAGGATTGAAAGAAGAGAGGAAAGTAGTGAAGAGTAAAGGTAGAGGAAGAGCAGATGGACGAGTCTAAGAGAAATGTGCTTGTGATTGTGATTTCTAGGTCTGTGTGGAAATTATAGAAATGCTTTTGTATTTGTGACACGAAAAAGAGAAAGAAAGAAATAGAGGATAAGAAAAAGAAGAATAAGAGACAGAGATGGAGAGAGTGAGGAAGGAAAATCATAGAAAGAGTAAAAAGAAAAAGAAAGAAGAAGAGGGAAAAAGAAAAGAAAGGAAAGAGAAAGACAGAAACAGAAAAGACAAGAAAAAGAAGAGAGAAAAGAAAGAAAAGAAAGAAAAGAAAAAGAAAGAAAGAAAACAGAGAAGAAGAAGAAAATCTAACTGAGAAAATGGTTTTGGTTAGACATGACAGAGAGAAAGAAAGAAAAAGGAAGAATGAAGGCCAGGGACAGAGAAGGAATAATAGAAATAGAAAAGGATAGTCCACAGCTTTATGAGTGTCTATACACAATCCCTATGTAAAGGAGACATCTTATCACAAATCAATAATTAATTGTATTCAATCAAAAGCTCCCGAAGCTTTTCCTTTTGTTTTTGGTCTTTCGTCCATTTTAAGGCCTCACTCTCAGTTCCGGTTTTCGCTTTTGCCTTTCGTCAAGGCTGGCGCCTCATTGTATTTCCTCATTCCGACCATCCTGATGTCATTCGCATTGTTAACTCACTCAAGCACCACTTTAGAGCTTTCAAAGTAACATTAAAAACTTTGAGTCGAACTAAAAAAAACTCAGAAGTCACGCATCCAATGATTAAAAGACGATTAGAGTAATTAGAAAGAGGAACAAAACGTCCAGCGACCAGAACAGAACACCAAAGAACCTCAAAAGGTTAACACCAAAATGGCAGACGGGAAATAATCGAAGCAAATCCTCCTCGCTTTCGGTCTCTGGAACCGTTTTTCATTTTCGAATCCAAAGGTCAGAACAGACAAAAAATATTTATTTATAATTCTCGTTCGTTCGATATATCGTTCGTTCAAGGACTTTTCGATGACAACACTCGTTGCCGACTCGATTCTTCGCGGAGGAGGTGTGGCTGAGTAAATAAATAGGTAATATTTCTTTTCGCATTAGTGTTAAGAATTTTACCTTCGCGTCCTCTTTTTGGCGGAGCCATTTTTATGATATTTAACCGGCGCGGATTTAAGGATTGATTACACGTGTGCTGTCTAGTTTTATGATTTTTGTCAACTCTTATTTTTAATATTTTTGTATGATAAATTTGAACAGTGATACTAAGCGCCCAAAGACTCGTTTTTGATTTACTGGAAAGTATCGACATGGAGGAAGGAAAAAAAGAAAGGATAGAAGAGAAGAGAGGGGTAGGTATACACAAAAAGACAGAACGGGAAAAGAAAAAGAAGCAAAAAGAGAGTAATACAGAAGAAATAAAAACTAGAAAAGCTGAGAGTAAAGAGGGCAATAAAGAGACAAGAAAAAGAAGAAACAGGAAAAAGAACAACAGAAAGAAAGTAAAGGATAAGACAGATGAAATAAAAAATGAGAAAGTAGAAAAAGAAGAACGGAAAAGAAGAAAGATGTAGGGGTGTACAAAGAAGTAAAAAAGGAGCCAAAAGAAAAAAAAAGGAGAGAGTGAAACAGAGGAAATAAAAACTGAAAAAGCTGAAAATGAATGAGGGAAATGAAGAAAGAGAGGAGTAGAAATTAGAAGAAGATGGAGGAGGGAAAGAGTGAAAATATATAAAAACAGAAGAGAAGAGAAACAGGAAAAAGGAACGGAGGAAATAAGCAGCAAAGGAAGAAGAGTAATATCAAACAGATTCAGAAAAGGAAAAAGAAAGAAAAAGGAAAAAGAGATTGGAATCAAAAAATTATGCAAAACGGAAACTTGGCAATGAAACCGGAAGGAAAGCTCTTATAAAGACAGAAAACCGAGGAATGGAAGGTCATCCAAACACCACTCGAGGATCATGTCACCCAACAGACGAAAACAGATCAGGGAGTCAGGTGATCAAGTCCTTCCGCCATTCTAAACGAGAGATCGTCCTTGACTCGGATTACTTTCCTGGTGACCTCGGGGGCCCCAGAGGCAGGACGGAAGATTCAAACTCCGTGACTCCAACAATTTGGCAGAGATGCCAACCGAAATTTTTATTTCCCCCCTGGCTTCCTTCCAACCTTGACAAAAATTTTCTTTGCTTTAAAAACAAATTTCGAAACCCGCGAACGGATTTTTCTCTCTCTTTCTCTCAAAGCATCCTGGGGGTTGAAAAAAAAATCAAAGCCAAAACCGACCTCCATTTTGTTTGTTTTTTTTTCTGTCTCTCAACTTCCCACCGTCTACCACATGAAATTAAGATCATAAATTTCGTGGGAAAGGAATGAAATGACATATATCATCGAATTGGATCCCTAAGAGCATAAATTATGGTTTAGAAAGCGCTATCCTATCAGACATTACCAGGCTACGTTTTTAACATATTAATGGAATCCGACAGCCTGTCGTCTTGCCCCCTCCCCCCAACAACACCAGTGGTTTTCTTAAAAGGTGAGAGAAAGGCTCGGATATTGTCCACAAACCTGGATGAGAAATAGATTCTGACTTTTGTCCCTTCTACTGGAACTGTTCTGTTCGATAACCCTTCCAGTCGTTCTTGCCTCGGCAACATCAGCAGGCATTGAAATCAATGGACAAATTACTGAAAGGAAGAAGAACAACAACAGCAAAAGGAGAACAAAAAGCTAATATCGGTACCTAGACCTAAAGGTGTACTACTCTTTACTTCTTAAAGCTTGGATACAACCCCGAAACGATCAAGACTATATAAAGAACAGTATCACCTCTCTTGCTCCGAGAATCAATTTTGAAATGCTTTCCCAAAGTCTGGAAAACTTTAGTTAGGTCAAAGGAATCCAGGTTATGAATGTGGTCGGCGGCGTCGAAGCCCTTAAGCCCATTTTGCTTATTGCTTACTAAAGCTCTTAAGCTCGAACGAAGCAAAGATCGTTTACACCTAATTTGACTTTGGAATGATTTAATTAAATTTTTTAACGAAGCTAAGAATCCCTTTGATGTCAAAGTTCCCGCAGGATAGTAGAAAGATTCGGAAATTACACCAAAGCACTATGACGATAGAGCTTTGTACCTGCTGTCTCGAACCTTTTCCAGTGTCGGTGTGAAGTTAGTGGGTATGCTAATACTAATCCTTCCAAATCTCTTTAACACTAATCCGCCAGTTCTAATCCCACGACAACGTGTTCACGACTATGTAACGGCTTCCTTTTCAAATTTTTGATCTTGTTTATCTATCTGTCTATCAGACTTTGAGAATGGATTCTGTGATCTAGTTGGTCGAACCTTTTGAATTTCTTTCCTTTAACTTTCAAACCTTCAGTTTGGTTTTTGGGTTCAAGGTTGTTCGCTCTTTTACTTTCATCGACTTCTTTCATGACCATTTCATCTTCTTTTGTCTCATTAACATCATTATCTCTCACTCTCCCAGACATTAGAAGACTTGAGGAGGATGTTGAAAGATTCTCAGTGTGTACACCCACCGTTGGAAACGTGTGTTCAGGTTCGAAGGGCAAAGCAATCACGAAAAATTGAGACCTATTGACGGATACCGTGTTGGTGTGTGTCGTGAATGGTTTTGTCCTTATAAGGTACGCGCTGCCATTTTCTATGTCATTTGTCTTCAGTTTTGGGCCACGTTCTTACGGACGGACTTATTTTTCTTTTGTATAGTTTGCCAAACCGCCCAAAATCATTTTGGGCACTCCTTCTTGCGTCTTATCATAAGTCGTGCTGTTTCCTTTGAAAGTGGTAACAATTCATGGTTAGTTGGCGCCCTCAGTGTAATAGTAGCCACGGTTTTGCTCACACATGTTGAAACCTGTTTAGATACAGACCGTCGGACAAACTTTAGTCGAAGTTTGTTGTATTGAGACTCTCCGAATTTCTAGCCATATCCAACCTCTCCACTATAATGGATGCTTCCAATTTCTTCAAGATCATTTTAAGATGTCCTTAAGTTATATCACTCAATTTCCGGTTATATTCCCAGGATGATTTATAGAATTTAGTTAAGGACTTTTTTTTACGCGAAATACACCCACCAACATGATCAATTGAGAAAGGTCAAATTGGGATTTTTATATATACAACCTCTCTGTGATGATAGAAAGTTCCAGTATCTTCAAAATAATCATAAGATGTCCCTGAGTTCATCTTATATCACTCAACTTCCGGTTGCATTTCCAATAAGAATAGGAATATAGGCTTTTTTTCCGCGAAATGCACCAACACCACCAACTGCGAGAAGTCGTATTTGTGTCTTTTATCGATCCTTAAGATCAAAAAATATTAATTCAAAGACGTCATGTGAACATGGCACGAAGAACATAATACAACAATGAAAATGAATTCATCAAGATATACAGTAGGCCTATACAATAATGTTCATACAGAAAACAAGAAAAAAAAATTTTTCTCCTGCGACCTCACCTTTCGTATCGATTCCACTAATTTTAGATCCATTAAAAATGACCTGATTTCTTTCTGCTGTAGTTGGCTCCCCGATTTTCCGAGGGTGAGGAGAATCCCCCGCCCTTACCCCCGGATTTTAGTAAATTGGAGTAGTGTCATTCAAATTTCCCTTCCTGCCGTCCTCCCATCATCGTGCTGCAGTCTTTAATTTGAGTTATTCGTAACAACAGCTTTCGAAGAGTCATGGCCCTGTGGAGGAATAATGGTTGATAGTTTCGGGGGGTGGATTGCTGTGGTGGGAGTTGCGTTTGATGACGTTTCTTCGAATCGAAATAATTCTTTTATTGGAATTGGCAGAGGGTGGTGAGGCGTGGGGGTAGAGAAGGGAGGCTAAACCAAAATGACGTGGCTTCTTCCGACGATAATTTCGAATTTTCCGTCGTCTATTCTGGAGCCTCTGTACATAAAATTTTTTAATTTTCAGAAGGGTGGAGAGTTTAGGGGATGGGTTAGGAGTAAGGGATGAAAACTCGTAATTTTTATGTCAGCTAGCTTCTTCTTTTTTTATTACGAAAAACTGGAAGAAAACTTTGAGGAGGAGGAAAGGGGGAGAAGGGAGGCTACATTTTTTCCTTTATTTCTCTCGGAGTTCGTTTAATTCAAAAAAATTGTTTCGAGGTATCGGAAAGAAATGAGGATGAAAACGAAAGATGACAAGCCATGACAGTTTCAAAGGATGACCGGATCCATTCCCGAATAAAGCACATCCGGACTTTTAGCACTAAATCCACTGGACAGCAGAATTTGTGAAAAGTTTTTTAAAACATAATTGTATTATGATGAGACGGCATGACTTTTCCTACGCAACTGGGAAGAAATTATGAGTCAAAATTAGATTCCGTTCGAATTTTTTACATTTAATCGACAGTATTTTAAATAGCACAACTTAAGAACCGATCAAAAATTACTCGCATAAAAAAAACCCTATCGTATCTTACATACAAATTTCTTCAACGGACGCGTTCTTACATTTTCAGAATTGATGCAATTCAATACATGTTGATGACAGTTCAACATTAAACTTTCTTGACCG
This sequence comes from Columbicola columbae, assembly GCA_016920875.1. NCBI lineage: Eukaryota > Metazoa > Arthropoda > Insecta > Psocodea > Philopteridae > Columbicola > Columbicola columbae. Next base: position 15,043,366 of record JADMLL010000005.1, read on the forward strand.
GGTTTTAAAACTTTTAAAAAAAGCTTCAAACAACTTCACGACTTTTCCAAAACACTGATTTTTTAATAATTAGAAGTTTTCGTAAAGATTTGAATGTTGGTCACCGGTCAATTGACCCATAACATGATTAAAATGTGATTCTTATTGAATATGGTAGAAAACTCATCTCTGAGACTGAAATTGTACCTGACAATATGCCTAATCTCCGCAATACAGTATGTATAAACAAATTCCATGGCAAAGTGTGCAATATTTATGAAATTAATTCTCTAAAAGACTGTGCACTACTTACAAACGAATTGTGTAGTAATATGTGCAACAATTAGGAAATGCACACTGTCTTGAAGAATTCAACATTTGTGAAAGAAATACATCGAGGAAGTGTGTAATATTTATTAAATGAATATTCTATGAAAGTGAGGAAGACAAAAAAGTAGAAAAGTACTCTTAGAACAAAAAACATGTCAAAGAAGATACTGTAACGAGAACAAGACAATAAATAGTCCGTTGAAAATGTAAAAAGTGCCGCAAGTTACTTGAGTCCTTTAAAAAATGCCATCATCAAGACTAATATATTTTAAAATCAAGAAAACCACATTTATATTATACCTTATATTATCGCCTTCGTTCTGTACTAACAAATATACAACTATTATGTCTACGGGAAAGTTACGTGCGATATTGTTACAAGTTTGCGTATATTCATTTGACGCTTTTTTGGTTTCCTCGTTTTATCACCTATACAGTATACATACTGACCTAGTAATTGAACTAAAACGAATGTGACTCGTGTTAGTATTAACCCAGATCGGATGGGCTGATTATAGATTGGAAGTTCAAGAAACGTCAACCACGTGGTTTTGACTTTTCTGATGAGCCTAGCTCTAACTGGCCATCTTTTAATTAATGACGATACTGTCAAGATCATGTTAAAGCAAAGCCTTTTCTCGGACATTTCCGATATAAATAATGATGGCAATTATATTATTTAATAAAGATTATGTAAGGTACGATAAATTTATACTTTTATATTATTATATACACGGAGAGAACTTTCGGTCGCGATATGTCAATAAGTTAAATGTTATGCCAAGACCACCTCATTTCACCATTTTGAGTTTTTCGACTTCATCACCTTAGGGATCAAGAGATTTTTTACGAGGAGAAAGGGGATGACGGGGGAGGGGAGAAGGGGTTGATAGAACCCGTCGGCTGCTATATTTTCCTTTTTCCCTGCCTTTCTCTTTTTACGATTTTCCACTAACCCGACCGGAGGAAAATAAGTCGTCAAAGATATTTACGACTAAAGAATTCATAGGGTGGTTAGGAAGCAATAAAATATTACTTGGTTTTACATCGACGTTTTACATTATTTTATTACTTTTTATTTTGCTGCAATAAAAAAAAATAAGGAGAGAGAAGGAAGATGAGAGAAGTGGAGGGAAGATGTGGAGGAAAGTCATTTCCGTAGGAAGAAGGATGGGAGGGAAAACAACACTGATCAAGTTACATGGAAATGAGTAAATGGTGAGTTTCTTCATTAATTATGACCGAACGCGTTCATAAAAGCGTCGCCAGTCAGTCCTTCTCCTGCCTCCATCCCTCCTTCCTCCTTCTAATGTCCCTATTCCTCCACTTCTTTCTGCACTGTCACTTCATCCTTCTACCTGGGTGTTGTAGGAAGGAGTTGCCATTTGGGATATACCCTCTTACACATCATGTGACTCTCTTCCGGTTTTTCAACTTTCTATATACAATAAGTCTCTTGTATTATTATTATAATAATATTAATATATTTGTAATTGCATACCTTTCTCAGGTTTAAATATGACTTAGAAAAGCCAATTATACAATAACCAGATACGGACTCAAACCCAACTCGATGTGTAAACCGACACCAATGACTAGATAAAGTATACACAGCAACAATACATCAACGTAAATAATTAACTAAACTTTACACCGCCACCTACATAAGATAATAAGTTAGTGCCCAGGCTAATTCAATAAATAAATAGATAAATAACTCCTCCTTAGTTTTAAGTTTCAGTCCTGATGTATTCTCCCTTGGGTATAACAGGATGTAGGAGAGAGTTTGAATTGAAGACCATAACTTCAACAGTCAAGCGCTTTGACCATTATACGACAGCCCTCGCACATAAATAGATAAATAAAAATAAACAAAACTGACCAAAAAATAAATAAATCAATAATTTTTTTGGAATGAATTTGTCCTTCAAGTGTGCACTAATTTTTGAAAGAAAATTTCCACGAAAGTTTGTAAAATTTTGAATTAAGTTATTCGTACCAGTGTGCACTAATTTTAAAAACTGAATTTTGCTTTTTATTTGTTTGGAAGAATTTTCCTAGAATCGTGCGGTACTTTTGAAATACATTTTAAATAAATGCCTCATGACAGAGTGCATCACTTTTGAAATTAATTATCCGTGCAATACTTTTGAAAGAAGTTATTGGTCTAAGTGTGCACTAAAATGTCTGATTCTGAATAATATTTGGCAAAAATGTTCACATTACTCATCAAATGAATTCTTCATTCAGTGTGCAATATTTTTGAAAGGATTTTCCTAACGTCGTGAAGTAATTTTCCATTGGATTCATTTTACAAACAAGCAAATGAAAAATGACAGAAATAAATAAATAAATAAACAAACTAGACACTTGATAGGTGCAAATAAATAAATACATGCAAATAAAGGATACAGTGGATACAGTTCTACGATACAGACAATTTTTGTAGATTATCTTGTAATGCTCTTTTCTCTTCTTCCGTTTCCGCAACTTCCGACATTATTCTCTTTCTGGAAATGTTTGTTCTGCTTTTAAATTTTAGAAAGCTCTTCCCTTTGAAATTAGGTTACCAACAGAAAATAATTTTTTGTATCTCTGAATGGGAAATAAGAAGAGGAAAAAAATTTTTTTCGAGAAAGAATTTGGGGATGAACGGACAGGGTGAGGGAATGATTGCGAGAAGAAAGGAGAAGGTGGAAGGTTACTATCTGGAAGCTTTATTTTTTGATCCGATTGCGGTTTCCTTTCCGAACTTTCGCCAAACTTACCCCTTCAATTTCTTCTTTTATTTCTTTCTATCTCCAGCCACAAAGCCCACGGGTCAAACCCTTTTTCCCACTCCTCAACCTTAGAACCCTTTTTTTCTCCTAAAAGAGAAGTCTCACAAACAACTGTAGTTAATTTTTACAGATGGTATAAGGCAAAAATATTTTTTTTCGGGTGGTAGTGCCGTTATTTTGTCCTTAGGAACGACAGGATTTGGGAGAAGGGACAAACTCTTAACTGTTACTTTGGTAGTCAGGCGTTTTATTCACTCAACCGCAGACCTCCAACAGTGAATAATAAAAAGCTAACATCAAGTCCGGGTTTCTGACTTATTTTTCAAGAATTTCTGTCTTCTTCATAAGTGTGCATTATTTTTGGAATGAATCCTTCCTAAAAGTGTGCATTATTTTCGAAATGAATTGTAAACGAAAGTTTTTATTACTTTTCAATTGAGTTCTTTGTAGTACTTTAGGAATTAGCTCTTCGTGCTACTGTGCAATACTTCTGAATTGAGTTATTCGTATAAGTGTGCAATACTTTAGAAATACGTTGAGTTTTCATTTCCATTTGCCACCCTTAAGCACAAAAAACCTGGTTGAGGGCTCAAACTCTAAAACTGTTACTTTCATAGTCTTTACCGCGTTTTGAGCAAACAGCCACAGACTTCCACAAAATCCTCCAGAAATAAGTCACCGCGATGGGTAGAAGCTTAAAAAAACGTTGATTGTAAATCCTTATTTAAGAAGATGAAGAATACAGAAGAGAGAGGGAGGTAGAAAGAGTACTGCGGGGAGGGGGAAGGCAATCCTCAGTTGGAGAAAGTCATTAAGATAAAATATTTTGCCAGTGCTAATCCGGGAGAGAAGCTACGAGAAGATTATAAGTGGTAGACCAATTAGTTTTAACTACTTGAAATTAACTAGGATGGAAGGAAGTCGAAGAACAGTGATGCCAACTAAAACATCCATCCCTCGAAATTAGTCTTTCGTCTCAAACTGACGCCGAAACCAACAGCAGAGAAAGAAAAGAGGAAAAGCACGACAAAGATTTTTTCATAAATTTTCCTGAATGACGTCACGATGACTGGAACAATTCTGATGAAAAAATCATTTCCGGCGTGACAAAAGTTACTAGTTTTCGTTTCTTGTTCTTGTTTCGTCTTCTTAGAGAAGATTTGCTGATTCATTGCTGTTTTCTTTGGGCTTTTCATCAGAACGTCAAGTAGTAATCGGTGTTTAAACTCACCGTTCGGGTATTTGCATCAACCAGATGTCTTGCACTCGATACCCGAACGGTTCTCCTCTATCCCGGGGATTCCCCTTTTACATTTTCCCCGTGTCTTCGCCTAAAGTCCGCTAATTAATTACCAACCATTCATTACGTCATTTCTCAAGTTATGATTAATAAGCAAAACCGTTCGGCATCGCAAAAAAAGCTGGAAACGCGAACGCGGGTCTCGTGGCCACATTAATCGTGGTGGTCGTTAATGTATGAAGGAGGAGGAAGAAGAAGGAAAGGTGGGTGGAGGCGGGGGCGGGGGTGGCGGGGACTTTGTCATTTATTTTCATTTTCTCGCAGGGCGCTCCTCTTTCCCGAAAAAGGCCGTTCGCGTTACTTTTCCCACTAATTTATAAAAATTTTCTTTTTTAATCCCGGACGGTGTGAAACGAAGAAGTGATGCCTCCTCTTCTTCTACTACCCTTCCTCCGCCCTCTTACCCGCTAAAAATCATGGAAGCGTGGAAGGACGCTTCTGGGAAATCCGTTGACCTGTCAAGATGGAAGCTTTTTATTCCATTTTTTTCTTATTTTCTCTTTTCCTCCTCTCCTCCTCCTCCTCTTCTCTCGCGTCAAATTTCGCATACCAAAATATTTTTTTCTATATATATTATATATATTCCTCTTCCTCCTCTCATTCTTTTCACCTTCTTCTTCTTCTTTCACATTTTTTATGATGATAGGAGAGGTGAAAAATTGCGAGTGGGGGTGAGGGGATGTCAAAAAAGAGGATTTCTATTCTGGAAAATTTTTTTCTTCCTTTTTTCCGACTGGTGGGCAGGTGGAGGCAGGGGGAGGTGGGAGGTTGAATGTGAAAATGAGATTTTTACTCGTTCGTGTATTCATTGCTGTTCTGTCAGTCTCTCTACCCCTCTCTCCTTTCATTTTTAATTTTATTGCAAGGTTCCAACGTGCCGCAAGGATTTTTTGTATTTTGTTTCTTCTCTGTTTTGTTTTTCCCTTTCGTTCCTCCTTTTGTTGTCTCCTTGCTTATGCGAACCTGTTGTTGTTGTTGGCTTTTCTCTTTTGTTTTCCGCTCTTGTTATTTTTAAATTTCCGTTCCTTTGTTCTGATTTTAATTTCAAGTTGACAAACACGGACTGGGATTCGTGGAATTCTCTCTCGAAATAACTTGCCTGACCCAGCTCAGAAAAAACTCTTTTTGCTCTAGAAAAAAAGTTATCTCTGCATAAAAGCAAAAGATTACGAAAGTAGTTTCTCACTGTAACGAAGAGTTATCTCAGGAAATATTGAACCTGATAAAAAGAAACGAAATCACTCAAGCTAAACAATGATGATAGCAATAATTGGTCCTAGCAAACATTAAACCTCTTTTAAATCTAATTGATGTACAGTATAAGTTGTAGGGGTCGACCAGCAGGTTATCTGGTACATTTTGACGGTGTGCGAGACTCATTACGGTTTTACAAAATATATACACCGATTACGATGTGCAAGAATCCATTTTAGCCAGTACAAAAGAACGATTTGAAACAGTGGTGGCCAACCTGTATAGAACAAGAAACGCCAGTCTGCGACTACTGCAGAACCGAAGATGACACTACACAACACATCCTAACCAAGTGTCCAGCTTGTATCTACACCAAAGGTAAAAAATCTCACAACTCGACTTGAAAAGCATCATTACTGACCTGCTAGACTTTCAAGACAAATGGCATTCGAAAACTTGCAGACAAGTCCTACTTATAGAAGAAGTATACGCCATTTAACTAACGTTTGGTAATTGCGCTATAATTTGGTAACCCCTGACTTAAGATATAAACATACCTCTCAAGAAAACCAGAGGTCGTGAAGAAGAAGAACTGCTTCCTACGTACATCTGAGGGGAATGGACCCAGGAAGACTAGCCAACATGATTTCCAATACTTCCTAAAGAAGAAGATAAGGTCGGGATGGTTCCTGGAGACGGAGGAAGATTAATTGGAACTAGAAATCAGGCACAAAGACCTATAACAGCGTGACAGTCCTAAAAAGAAAATGCAAAAAGAACGATGAAAGAAAGAGAGACAGAGAAGGAAGTATTAAAAGTCCATGGTCTGTAGACGACCGAAAGGAAATATCAATAAAAAGTGTGTAGTATTTATGAAATGAACTTTTCACTGGAAAAAAATGAATTATTCATGAAGTAAATTAGGAGATAAAACTGGAAAACCAATCGGAACTGAACATGGTTTAGGGTTAATAGCAATTTAATTATTGATGAGAGACACTCCACATGCAGACAGACAGTATTTCCAGCTCAATTTCAATTAATGAGAAATTTGTTTGCTATCGATTCATCCGTGAGGTTTTTCCTGTACACACAGAGAGAGAAAAACAAATTATCTTTTATATATATAGTTTACATTATCTACGTGCTCTCTTTAAGGCTGAAGCTGATTCCAATAATGGCATTTCTCGCACACTTCTTTTGTCATCTCATTGCCCTTTTTTGTAGTTAAGTGGATATAGGTTGTAGTTTGGGTTGCATCTCGGTTCTTGTTTTCGTGAAACTGTCTCTGTTCCTGAATTTCCTCGTTCTTTTAGACCAACTGCTGTATAATTGACTAATTTTCATAGTCCGAAACATACTTCCATGTCTAGTGCCTGCTAGATATCTACATCTGTCTTCCTCCCATCAATTTAGCGGCCTGTGTTTCCTATACAGCTCTTATATGGATTCAGCTAATAGTTAGTCTCACTCAGCACTATCTCTTCAAGGTTTTCTTCCATTATTTCTGAAAAAATTGTTTTGCACCGAATAACACTTGTTATCAGCTAAATTTTCTGATTTTGAAGTTACTCCTAAAAAGTCTCTGATGCAGCAAACATATTTAGGTCATTTTGAACCGGTTACGAGTAAATTCGTCATCGGACTTGCATTTATTTGTTTTTGCCTTCTCAAGTAGTTAACTGCCACCTGCCTACAAACAAGGCATTGGCTTGAAGTTGGTCTGGCATTAAATGGGCTTTTTATCTAGGGAATATTATCTATTTAAATTTATGAAAACCAGGGACACGACTGAAACAATATCCTATAACGCTCTGGGACTCATAAATTGAAATAGATCACGCATGCCCGATGACGAGTTAACTCGTAACCGGTTCACCATGTCCTAAATATTAATACGTTTGCTGCATCACTCAGAGACTTGTCAGAAATAACTTCAAAATCAGAAAATTTCTTTGGGACATGCTGATAGCAAATAATATTCGGTGGAACTTGAAAGTCTGAGGATGAAAAGGTTTCCCCTCAACTAGATAGGCAATATGGGCAAACTAGATGCAAGGATAGACATCTAGTGAGTACTAGACATGGAAGGATTCCTCAGGTTCTTTCTTTTGAATCTCCTTGCATGCCTATCTTTCCTATCAAGCTATTTCCGTTATTAACATACTCTAACATAACACTACTATGCCAGTAACGATCCAAGACATTTCCACTTACCTCGTTCAACTTCTACAGATCCATTCAAATCCTGTTACATCTTCACATATCATGAGACAAGTTAATCCTTCTTAAAACCCAAACTAGATGTTCTCCTCTGGTCCTCCTCACTATAGTCTGCAAAAAATTTCCATTCCTATCCCCTTCTTTTTTAATTAGGATTAACATCGCGCCTAAAAAAATGATAATAATAAAAAACAAAGTTAATTAAGTCAGTCGGAAAACAATTGAACAAACAGACATTCGTTGATTCATTCATTCACTCACTCACTCATTTATTCACTTTCCTTTTTTTTGTTTTGTTTAAATTTTATTTATTTACAATGTTAATGCCGGCCATGAACGCCTTTTATTAAATTCAATAATAAAAAAAATTTTTTTAATTATCTCATAAAAATTTTTATTTAATTATTACATAATTTTTATGCGATTGCGCGTTCCATTCAAGAATTTCTGCAAAATAATTTTTTTTCCTTTTTAATTTTAATTGATAAAATTCATTTTCAGCTTGAAAATTAACGTCTTCTTATACTACCCCTCCTGCCTCCGCCCCTCACATTTCTCCATCTTCTCTACCTCCGTTTCCTCTCATTTCTATTATGTACTCCTTTCTGCAATTATCTTGCTAACGCCTTCCAGTTTCTCTCTTTTATCATGGTGTTTGATTTTTATTTTTATTTAAACTTAGTGTCTTTAGTTAAATTTAGGATAAGAACAAGAGTTGGAAGAAAAAGGGAAGAAGTCTTTTGGAATTGGTGAAAGCTGTGGTCTTCTGATTGACATTAAATAGGAGTTAAGGATGAAACCAACAGAGTGTGCGCACACTACCTTGAGGATGTCATTTGCCCTAAACCAGGGTGAACTATTAGTCTTATGACTTTAGTGTGTCATGTATGATTGGTTTAGTATGTAATATTAATTAGTCACATCGTGTTCGATATTAGTATGTGAGTATGTATCTATTTCCGAACGATTTTCGTTTCTACCTGAAATCTAGCAGTTAAAGAGATCGCAGCACACTCAAAGCTATAATGCTTCCCCAAAAACACGAAATTTGTCCCGAACACAGACTGTCGTTTGTAATAAACCAAATCCTTACTCATTTCTAAAACTAAAATCCACCCAACCTTACTTTCAAAACACTAAACTAACCCATAACGAAGATTCCAACTAACAACCAAAGCAACCCAAAAGCTAGTTCCTTGCAGAAGAGACCTGAAAATCGTTTGATGTTCTCTACAAGTGCTTGAATTCTTACTTCTTGGAAAACGAAAGCTTTTCTACAAGCTTTCTACTTTCAGTGTGGATCTTATAATGAATGCTTTTGTTTACTATCTCTCTCTCGCTCATACTATTTTAAATTTCCATAGATATTGTCTACGTTTTCATTGTTCTCTTTCAGTCTCTTTACATATTTCTAATTGGAGTATAATTAGAAGCACGCGTATCGTATTTCACATGATGGTCTGTTATCCGAGTTGGCTTCTCAATCATTCGATCTCACACTCGCAAGAGGATTTTGATTCCATTCCATTTTCTGGCTTCCGTTCCGCTATAACTTAACTCAGACCTCTCTAAAGTGGTTATACTATTAAACATCTCTTCTTTGGTGTCAGATTTATACGTAAAAGATTGTCTTGTCAGCATATGGTTTCAAATACTCAAAAACTTTCGAGATAGAAATTAGGAGGACAATAAAACGTACAGACTTGTCTTTCCTATATAGTTTTGTGATTTTTTCAAAATTAGTTTTTTTCGGTTTATACTAATTGTCAGCTGAAATTTTAGTGCTTGTCTCCAAGCTAAGATGTAGCTGGGGACACCAAACTCTACTCCTAGAACTAGATTTTGTGTTTGTGGTATGTTTAGTTTCAAGAGAGCTTTTCTTCCTCAGAGAAACTGGGCACTCTACCGAATTACACTTGGCAGCAGCATGTCCCAAGCACACTTTCTAATTTCAAAGTTCATCATCATCAAATCATCGAATCCTGTCGCTCTGTGGAGAGCACAGAGCATTCGCAAAACAGCGCCAGCTGATCCTGTTCTTGGCGAGGACCTCTATTTCTTGCCAGGATTTGTTTCCTTCTTCGGTTATGACAGATCTTCTCTACAACATTCTCGGTCTATCTCTCTTCTTTTTGCCTTATGGGTTCTATCATTCAATGGTATTATACTGTTTCCGCAAAGTGTATCCGAGGCACAGCGCTTTTCTGCTTATTATGTGAAAGTCGACAGGTTCTTCGCCCGTTTTTTCCCAAAGTTTTTTATTGCAGATGACGTCGGGCCAAAACACTCTTAGAATTCTCCTAAGACTTCTGGAATGACTTTCCAGAATTCACACACGTACAACAGGATAGTTTTCACATTTGTCCTGAAAATATGGGGTTTAGTCGTCAGCTGTATTTCTTTCACTTTCCATAAAGGAAGAAGTTGTTCAAACTTCTTTGCTTGATGTAATTGCTTTCTTGTTTCTTCTGAAGGAAGCCTGCTTCTTTTTAATCAATTTGAAAAAGAAATTGAAGGTCCTGAAAGTGAAAAACAAAAGTAAAATATGAGAACAGAACCCGAAAGCGAAAGAATCGAAACATAAAAAGAGGAGAAAAGTTTTCTGGAAATTAAAAAGGGGACACAAGAAAAGTAAACCGTGAAAGCAAAACATAGGACAGCAAAAATAAAGCAGGATCTCAAACTTAAAGTATAAATTATAAAGAACTGTTAAAAACCACCAAACCGGAAATAATACAAAACAAACAATCTACAAAAAAAAAGCGGACAAATCGGTGAATAATTCAAAACCCTGAGAGTTAAACGAGAATGGTCCTCGAAAGCTCTCAAAGCTTTACCTAACAAAAGAAGACCTCACTCAGGACAGTTGAACGACAACAGGATCCGGGAAACGAATTTCCAGAAAGATGGATGAAGTTATCGAAACCGCGCCTAAAATAAGTCACTGAATAATTTATTTAAGAAAATTTTTTTTTTTTTCTGTTTTCTTTCATTTTTACTTAAATGTCAAGCAGGTTTGCCAACATTTCCACCTCGTCTCGAGATAAAATGCAATTTTAAATGAAAGTTGTAACCAAGTGTGACACGTCTAAGTTTCTTTCTCTCTCTTTCTTCTTTCAAATGCATTTAAGAAAAATGAAAGCACTCATGTGAAATAAAGACTTGGGAATGATAAAAGGAGACGAACAAAAGACAAAGTGGAAAAAATGTTCGGAATGGTAGAAGGAGGAAGGAGAGAGCGGGTGGGAATGGGTGGGAGGCAACTGACGTCTAATTTGACTTTTGAGGAAGTCGCCAAAAGTTTTAAAGAAAAGTATACAAAAAATGGCGAACGTGTCTGAAAGATGGTAAACGGAGCCAATACCCCCTTCCATCTTACTAGACAGTTAAGTCCTGGTAGCAAGCTACCATGCCATTCTGTCTGTGTGTTGTTCCCTCGATGAGAACTTGAAACGGTTTTCGGTGTCAAGGTGATTTTAGGATTCACGGTTGAGTGGGCTGTGATTTAGCAAAGCCAGTCACTGACTGGGTAGAAGCGTTGTTGCGTTGCCCATTATGTAAACAAAGGAATTGAACGCATACAAACGAACTGACGCGCGCCTAGTTACCAGGATAAAATGCTTTGACTTTGAAATTCGTCGTAAGAGTTCTTAGGTTTTGTTTGATCATCCACCTTCCAGTCACTTACCGTCTTGTTTCGTACTATAAACCAGGTTCTCGCTGGCAGGAAACAGGAAATCTGTGTCGCTTTAAACTAAATTCGACCCTGAAATGTAATTAATAGTGTTGTTGACCGTTGAGGGTTTAACCAAACACTTAATTGTTTTCCTTTGTCTGTTCTCTTACCTATTTGATCTGCTGTTCTACGTCTACCACACAAAACAAAGGAGCTGATGATTCCCCCACCTTTCTTCGTCAGTTTTTGTTTGAACACAACTTACTAAAAGAAGTTTTAAGGCTAAATGAGCTTCACAGCCATTATTTATTCACTTTCATCGAGTCTTTGAACGATTTAATTCTACATCTTGGAAGAATTTCCAAGAGTTCAAAGTTCATATTTAGTGATCTGAATCTTAAAAAGTCATCGCTTCTCAACGGGTGTGAGTCGTGAAATGTGACAGGGCATATAACCCGCAGAATCTAATATACAGTGAACAGGTTCCTAAGAGTGGTCGTGGGTGCAAGGTGATTCAATGTCATCTTCAACGAAGAATTATGACTTCGGACGCACTAGAAGCCCTTGAAAACACAAGTAAGAGCGAGGAAATAAAGATGCATGGGGCACACTCTTCGCCGAGGACAGGATTAGATCCCAAAACAGACACTTGACTGGAATCCTCCTAGAAAACCGAAAAAGAGGAAGACTCAGAGGACGTGAAGACAAAGAGTTGAAGAGAAGCTGGCTGCAGCAAAGACAGCCCTCAACCACGTCCGATGGCGGATCCCTGTAGACACTCTATGTGGTGTGAGGAATCTAAGCTTCCAACTGTCATCACAGAGATTTCAAACTTTCATCCCCAAAGACACGGACAAAGCGGAAATCAGTACTAAACAATCCTATTTTCCAAACCATTTCTGAAATATCCACTAACCTCTCATATTTATGTATCTCTCATCGCCGGAAACAAACAACTTTTTGAACCTTAAACTGACTCTAAAACTATAATCCTGATAAAAAGCTAAGACGGGTGTTTCAATCTTGTAGAATATGGCACCGGTTAGAAAGCTCTCTCTTTTTCTTTCAACCAAAGTCACTTAGTTTTTTATTTCCAGAGGAAAGTGAGAAAGGAAGGGTTTCGATTTTGCTCCCGTCCCCCATCCCCGGAAAATATAAACCTTCTTGGAAAACGTTTATGAATAATAAATCATACCAGAAGATGATGGAAGAAGAAGGACAAACAGAAAAACTTCTTAATGAAATAAATAAATCTTCCAAACGGGAAAAATGAAGGAAGGAGAGGTTTTTCCTTTGAGGAGGGGAAAATTATTTTTTAAAACTTTTTTTGAATTCTGAAATAATTTTTTGAACGACCCTCCGCGCGATAGCTTTTAAATAAATAAATAAAAGCTTCAATTAATTAATTCCAGAAGTGATTTATTAAATGAAGCTGACTCAATAAACCAATTGTTATCCGTAATTCGTGTGTGTTGTGTATGTGTATGGCGTGTGAGTCATGTACGCAGGCGTTGCGTTCGAAGGTGTTGGACCTGCTAATTTTAGTAACGAGATGGACGACGATTTTGGCGTAATATTTGGGCGGATGAACAGGTTGAGCTTTCGAGGGAGGAACATCAGAAGAGCTTCGAAGGAGGTTCAGTAGGTTGATGTTGTCAGCGGTAGGATGTTAGTGTGTTTTTGGAGGACGGAAGGTTGAGTTTTGAATGACGGGTGTTTGATTAGGTTCTTGAAGGTGGTTCAGGTACTAGGGATGGGTTGGGTTAAGTGAACTGTCTTCTTCCGTCGCTAAGTAGCATGCCAAGGCTTTCAAACCAAAGCCACTCGTCAGCAAAGCTGGATTCAAAGCCAAATCATTCTTTGGGAAAGATTGGAACAGTCAATCACTCATTTTCAATCCTTCTTGACAAATTTAATCGTACAAACAACAATAGACTGAATTATCTACGAGTTTATCTGCTATAGAACAATACCAAAGAAGGAAAATAAAATTTGAAGGCCATAATTAAAATCCACAATCGAAAGCCGTAAAAGCTCCCGTTTCGCGAAAAGGTTTCCCTCGACAAAGTCCTTGTGTTCCCAAGGACGAAGTGGAAAAACAGGGATACGACTTCAGTTAGAAAGAAATTCATTTTTCAGTGGTTTTGGAAGGAGAGAGAGGGAGGAGAGGGAGAGAGATTGAATTTTTCTCTTTGCTTTTATGACTCGCATAAAGAATGAAAGAGAGAGAGAACCTAAACGAGAATGAAAAATCTGATTTAAATCTGACCAAAATTTCTCTTTCTCTCTTCGTCTTCCTCTCATGCCTCTTCCAACCGCCCTCCTCCACTTCTCCCTGCCACGTTCGTCGAGCACAATTTGAATATGAATGCTTCCTCCCAAACCTCTTCTCTTATTCCAGAAAGAAAATGGGAGAGTCACAATAAATAAATAAATAAGAATAGAAACGTTCTTCTTTTGATTTAATAGTAGGGGGGAGTGGGGTTAAACGGAGAGTCGAAAATAAAAATTGCTCACAGTCGGGTGGATGTTGTTTTGAGTGATTCAGCAGTAGGAAAATGTATAAATGTTTAAGAAAATCGAATAGTTATGTCAAAAAATCTTCTGTATAGTAAACAGTGACCAAAACGGGTTGGGTTATGTTGTAATGAGTCTAATCCTCATCAAATCTCACCCTCATCAAATTAGGAAATGTTAACCGAATGGAATTAGTTCATTTTAGCAAAACCTAAATTCATTTTATTATATTTTTTATTATTATATTGTATTTACCAGCGGGAGGTTTGTGGTGTGGTGGTTAAGTGCCAGCCAATAAAATTGTAGTCGCGAGTTCATCCTCCTTCCGTATCATGTTATACTCCAAAAAGATAAAATAAAACTACACTATAACTATAAATATATTGTATTTACTACATATTTTAAAAAGCCAAATCATTTATAAATATAAGACCTGATACTTAGGCTGACAGAGGTTTACCTTTAGAGGACATAAAAATCTCCACGGAATTTTCATCAAAATTTGGGAGGAATTCAGGTCACGACTAATTAAAAGCCAGGAAATAATGATTCTACCAGATTTATTTCCGGTTTCAAGTTAGCCCATTTTCCCATTTATTTCAAAATAACAGGCTCAAATGAAATTCTAAAAACGACGAGCCTCTCTATCATTACCAATCCAAACACAAGGCACAGCTCCTAGTACTGTGTTCAATACAAATAGTAGGCCTAGTGACCGCTGAGTAATTCTTATCCTCCCTCGTCCCTGTCCCACTCATGTAGTAGTATCTTGTAAGAATTATGCTAATGAAACTTCGGTTGATTTTATTACCGAGCAATTACTTCCAAGATCAATGTGACAGTGAATTAGCCTAACTGATTTGTAGTTGTTGTAGTTGAGTTTTAATCCCGTTTTTCACCCTTTTTTGGAAGTAACAGGATACGGGAAGGAGAATTTGAACTCGCGACTATGACTTCTTAATCTGTCACTTAACCAATACACCACAGACCTCCCGCAACATTCGCCTAACTTATTTAAGAACCACAGGCAATTGAATAGAACTGCTGAAATGAGGGTCCGACAACAATACCATCTCATCCAGATCAGCTTTTTGTGGTTTCAAGTTGATTCCTAAAATTCAAGTGATGACACCTGTTAAAAGGTCTTGATTTACGCGATTCATTTCATACAAAAGGAAACTGTAACATCTAAAAATACATTGTTAGCTTGTTACGATTAATTTTTAAAGAGTAGTCATCTTATGACTATGATATTCTACATTTCTTTACTTTTTGAATATACAAAGGTACCTCATTTCATAGAAGTAACATGAAGAAAGTGGTCATTTTTTTAAACAAGAAGTTTTCAGACTTTTAACTGGTTCTGCGGATCATCTAATAAAATGTTACTCCAAAAATATAAAATACAAACAAAATTTAATAAAGCAAGAGATCATGAAGTAATTTTATCTACGTGATGGTTTGTGGAAAGTATTTGTTATACAGAACAATATCCACTGTTGGTATAACTATACCAACCATGTGAAAAACGCATAAATGAAATCTGATGTCTTTTCCAAAATATATACTCGATTGAGAGAGAGGAAGATACTTTTGGAACAATCCGAGAGAGAGATATTAGCGAGCCTAAGGCAAAAAAGAGCATAAATTCCGGCAAAATGCACTTGCATAATCGAATTTAGGGTTTCCACGAAGGGTCAGAACGAAACGGATTCACGAACTTTTTATTTTCCTCTAATCGAATCAAGCCAAACGGGTAAAAAAAGTTGAGCGGATAGGAGAGAGAAGAGAGAGAGAGAGGGAAAACGGATACGAGAAAGAGAGAGGGATGATTTTGAAACGAACGTGGCGACCGTTCGGTGCGGTGGATTAGGCCCACGGCCAGAGAATTTTATGTGGTTGTTAGGATCCAAGCGGAAGCCTCTTGTACCCCCAACCTTCCCTCCATGAGCTTTTATCTTTAAATTTTTATTTATTTTTTATCTTTAAGTTTAAGGTGCCTTACAGCGACCAGGGATAACCTTTACAAACACCGATAAACACTCCTCCTCCGCCTCCTTTCCTCGGACTGGTTCGTGACTCGGAAACGTTCTGGGATATTGGTAAAGGTTCATAGCCTCGAGTTAGGCTTTTACTTTAAAAGGATATGGAAAGGGAGGGAATGAAAAAGTCAAAAATTTTCCGAATTTTAAAATTTTCCTTTCCAAGTGGAGCCCTGGGGTGTGGTGGTCAAAAGGTCTGACCAACAAAGTAAGAAGTAAGAGTTTTAAAAAACATATTTTGTGATATTCAAGGATGGGAAATGGAATTAAGACTCAACTCAGCTCAATATATTTCAAAAGTATTGCACACCTGCACGAGTCACTAATTCCAAAAATTTTGCACGCTTGCACGAGTCATTCTTTTCAAAACTATTGGATCCTTCCAATAAGTATTCCTATGAAACGTAATGCATACACTTGTCGGAAAAATTCATTCCAAAAATGTTGCACACTCATGAAGAACTAGGAACTTGTAGAAAAATCAGCCAGAAACTCGAGTTCGATGTTAACTGTTTATTATATACTTTGGAGCCCTGTGAGTTGAGTAACTACCAAAGTAGCAGTTAAGAGTTAAACCTTCCTTTCAGATCCTGTGGTACCTAAAAATAAAATAAAAGAAGTACAACTCAAAAAAGACTTCTTTCCGTCCAAAAAAATGAAGGATGGGGAGGAACTGAAGAGTATGCATCAGACAGTTGAGAAGAAAAACATTTTTGGAACTATTACTTAACCTCAAATAATTATTCCAATCAGATTTTTAGGTTTTTACTAGGTTCAGTCATAAATCACGACAGCAAAAACCATCCCACCCCTGCATAACCCATTAGCAGTCGAAGAAAATTGTTTTGTATTTTACGAATTTGAAAATTAAATTTAAAAGCTTCCGGTAAATGCACTCTGCACAAAGCTATATATGAGGGTTGGTATAAACTGCGATGGAACGGGTCACGTGATCAGAGTGAGCACTAATTAGTAATCGACTAATCTATCCTAAGAGAGGAGGGAGTATTAGTTCCTATTAATATCAATATATTTTCACTATAACCATGAAGTGACTTTTGTAGTGCATTTACTTAATCAAATCGATGATATCGGACCATTTTGTGAGTGGTGAGTTTCCACTGCAGTCAGTTTTACTGCAGCAAACTGCAGTGAAGATTTCACACTCGAGTTACGCCACTCTCACGTATTGTTAATACACTACGAGTACAGTTTTGTTGTGATCGCCGTCTTGCTCGAATGATTTTTGGCAAGTCCAACGATTTACTGAAATAAATTTTTTACTACAGTAATGATTTGTTGATTGGTGATAGTTAGCGCCATAATTAACAGATAAAGACATGATACCAGCGAGAGATTTGATGCTATGGTCATGAGGAAGAGAAGGATAGCCTTCTACGGATACATGAGTAGAATAAACCTGGGAAGACTCGTATATCTTCTAAAAATGTTGCTCCTGCAGACGGACGAAGACTAGCTGCTAAGGGAGCTGGGAATCACACAAAGAGACCTACAGCACTGGAACTGTAAAAGACAATACCAGAGTAAGAATTAGGTGAAAGAAGAAAGCAAAAAAAAGGCAGAGAGGAAGAGAAAGAGGCTAAAGATACACTCAATATCAGAGACACAAACTTGAACCACCCCATCGAGAAGGAAGACAACAGACGTTTTCAAAAAAAGATGGCGGACAAAGGGAGGGGTAAAAAACAGAACTTACATGAAAATGGAGATTAATAGATTAACATTAAGCAGAACGCACAAGAGAAAGATGAAATTAAATTAAGAAAGATGTATTTTGCATGAGAACCTGCCTCGAGGCTCAAAATCTAAATTGAATTGAGATTTCGGACATCCAACTTGGAAATGTAATTTACGCGGGACTTGAAAGTTTCACAGGGGCCGTCTTTTTATACGCGAATTCCCTCGAACCCTCCTTTCATTCAAATCTATACAAGGGATGAAGAGCTTTCACTATCACCAAGGCCCCACCAAGACATAAAGCTTTGAGTAGTGGGGGTGAGTCTCTGGGAACGAAACCGAGGAAATAAAAAAGAAATCAGCTGTGTAATGTGTGCTAACCTTCTCAACTTTAAGGGTTGATGCCCTCGGGGGTGTGCCTTCATTCGCTATCCTCTTAGGACTAAGGGAACAAATGAGTAAGAGCTAACAGCAAACACCCTGAAACCAAATTCAATCCTCAAACTTAAATCAGGATTGTGAGCAAGTATGAAGTCCACAAACGCCAGATAGACGGCAACAGCAGGGACAAACAGACACATGGCGGAGGAAAATGGTGAAGGATACAAACAACGACAGAAACAAAAATTACTCTTGGCAGCCATATTGGTTTTTAAAAGGATTACATGAGAAAGCGGAAAACGCCGCTGATGGATTAGGGTCGTCAGTCAACAGGGAACATTCTTGAGGGCACAGCGGGGCTGATGATGTGGATTTCACGTGGTAGAATCTCACTCCCCGACAGCACGTGCAATTTTATTAAACCTCAATTCAGATTATTCTAACGTAATTGTATTACTTTGTGAACTTTTAATAAAGATTTAGGATTTGATTCGATGAGAATTTGCTACGCTCAATATGGCGCAGAGATTTTGACACGGTTAATAATTCCACAAGTAAATCTTTTGCTAGGGTTCAAACCGGACTCGGTTTAAGCACAAATTTTTGCTGCAGTTGAGGTTTTCAAAACATGAAAATTTTGCTACGGTTAACATGAATTTCCTCCGGTTGAAACACCCAGGATGATTTTACGATATGATAATGATTTGCTTATGATTCAACATTTTTTAAATTTCGCCATTTTGCTTTGGTCAGGATTTATTTAAAGTGTCGAAGCCACGCCTAATCCGCGACTTAATTATTTTTTTTAGCCTAAATGTTTTAATTAATTAATTTTTCAATTTTTAAGAAAAATCAAAATTTCGAAACGCCATTAATGAATTAAAAATTAATTAACAATCGATCTCCCGTGTAACCAATTTTCGGATCGTTTATGATGACGGTGAGGGACCATTGGCCCCTAGGTGATGGGCACCCATGATTTAACCTTACCAAATTGAAATTAAAAGATTACCACTACTGGCTAATTATAAAAGTGGTGTTAGTCTGTTTGAAACCTCAAAATATATATTAGTTTAGATAAATTTGCAAATCATTTATACAATCTAATTATTTATTGTTTTGTGTCTGTGTTAACTTATTCTGTGCTGATGTCGTGAACAGCGAAAGATCGCACTTGGTAGACTAGAAGTTTAGTTATATTTGCGTTTCAATCCCGTATTTCATAAATACTGCGCAATAATTTAGTTTAATTACTGTTTACATTACTAGTTCAATAATAATATAGTTGTTTAGTTTAATTGTTGTTATTACTTATGGTGTATGATCTACAAGAAAGTGTGCAATATTTATGAAATAATTTATTGTTGAAAGTGAGTATTACTTATGAAGTACATATTTCGGTGTGTAATATTTATTTAAAAAAAACTGTGCAATATTTATGATATGAAATCTCTACAAAAGTGTTCAGAATTTAAGGAATAAAATTTCATCCAAAATATGATTATTTAGCAAATCATTATCCATATCATATGTACATTTTTAAAGGACCAAAATACTTAAATCACTTTCAAAATTGACGGACCGTTTTATTTTTAGCGTACGAACGAACGGAACCAGACCCAATCAGGATCAGGATTTCATCATGTTGCGCAAAAAAATCATAATAATAATAAAAACTCAGCCATAAACAAAAAAAAACACATTCAAACGAGGATTAAGTCATCGTTTTGAATTGCAAATTAAAATCGAATCCTAACTTACATACTTTTTGACTGCACCTCCACAATAGGCTTATCTGTCGCAGCGTTTATCTTCGTCACACTCGCGGAAACGCCCGATCTCTCTCTCTCGCTCTGCGTCAATTTACGAACTTGTCCGAAGTTAACCGAGTCTCGGTAGAGAATCCGAGTGGAACCGAGCAGTAGTTTTCTGCTTCCATAACTGGTTGGTTGGAAGTTTTTATTTCGTTTCTGTAAAGTTTTGTATATATTGTTAAGAAAAGATAAAAAAGTAACAAAAAAATTTTTTTTCTAAAGGAAAATAAATCGTTCGTTTTTCTAGTTCTCCGTTTTTCTGTTTTTTATTTATTAATCTAAATAATCTTTTTGTTTTCTTTTTTTTGGAAGTTTGTTTTCGTGTAAAATCGAAAGCTTTCCGGATTAATTTGATTTTTAATTTTGGAAGACGAATCATAATTAAAACCAGTGGAAATCGCAACGATATTTTGTTTTGTTGGTTAATTCACACAATTGGAATAACAGGTTAGTTACAAGTAACAAAATTCAGTGTGATTGAGTGTTTTATGTATGTGTAAATGGTTAACAAAAATAATAATAATAAAAAATAACCAAAAGGAAAAAAATAATTTTTTTGTTGATTCTTACTCTACCGGTCGGTGGCCTCGCGTCTGACGCCATGTTGCCATTTTTACGTGCCTGCTTTTCATCCCAACACTTTAATTTTAATCACAAATATTATATAAATTTCGGGTGTGACATTATGAAAACTCCAAATAATCGAAGAGAGGAATCCTCAAGTCATAAAACCGTTTAACAGTCCCCGCGTTACAAGTCTTTCAGCTTCCTGAAGTTTTTTTTGGTTTTATCACATGCGTGGGTGAAGGATTAAAAAAGATAAAAACAGCTGCAAAAATAATTAATTTATTGTTTTTCTTTCCTTACCTCGAAAGAATCTGTAAACAGAAATTAATTTCACCTAGTCAGGATTTTTACTTTTATTTTTCATTTGGTTCGCATAATAATTCATTTTTGTCGTTCCTCTTATCAGTTTTTTCTTTTCGACTTTTCAATCCGACCATTTTTGTTGTTGTGTTGTTTTTTTTTCGTCTAAAATGTTGGCAGCGGTTACTCTACGAAACAGGTGGTAGGAGTGATAAGCGGAATTCTCGAACAACGCTTTTAAAAAAATTTTAAAACGTTTGTGTGACTTATTGTTAAGTTCTTCGGATGTTTCAGAAACAAAACAAAAAAAATCAGTTCAATATTGAAGTTGAATTTGAAATTTGTCACGTAGATATTTTTTTTCCCTTTGTCAAGGACATATTTGTGTAGAACGATCATAACGGAAGTCGTTTCAATTTCGGGTACGTTCAGAAATTGCCGGCCGCTTATTTTTTAACGGATAAATTTGTTTTCGCCAGCGTTCAAATTTAACAAACAAGAAAATTGATTATTAATAAATAAAAATGTTTGCGTGGGTGTGTTGTATACGTTGAAGAAATTGTTTTTTTTTTAATTTTGAAATAAATTAATTGGAAGATAGCGAAAATTTGGCAGGAATGCTCATTCTTTTTGAAGATGGCGGTGTAAAAAAAAAATGAAGTCTTCGAATCTCAGGAGATTGAGTTTTTACATTCCATTCTTCCTATTTTTTTTACTTAAAAAATGTGTTTTTGTAGTTGTGATTGTTAAAATGTAAGCTTCAAACTTAGAACATTCCAACTACAGTGTTATAACTGAAGTTTAAGCTTTTAAAGGTCGTTTAATGAAGCTTGTTGCAAAAAAAAATTTTTTTTAATTAGATGGTAGGCTGATTGAAAACAAATTTTTAAATTAAATGATTTCATTAATAAAGTATATTCCCTGCTAACTGTTTGTTTTTTTTGCATCTCATCTTCAAAAAAGTAGAAAAGTCAACATTTCAAGGTCAATGTGTTGATTGTCATTTGAACAATTTTGGCAAAATGTGAAATTTCAGTTTTTTACATGAAAATAAAAAAAGCTCAAGTTTATTTACTTTTTCTTTCTCACACACACATGCAAAATGGAGATTTGACTGAAGAAATTCCTTTGGGTTTTGAGGAAGAGAAAAAATATGTCTGAAGGCAATGAAAAAGAAAAAAATTGTTTACTTTTTCATTGGATTGCATCCAGACTGTTCTCGAAAATTGTTTACTGCTTCATTGTTTTCTTTTCTTTTTCTTGCTATGCTCTTGTGGCTGTGATAAAGGTTGTGATTGCTCGGTGGAAGTGTTTTGTAAATTTTTCAAAGTCTTTGTTTTGTCACTTTTCTGCAGTGTTGACATTTCAATACTGAAGGTAGTGAAAGAGATGATTTAAAATGTTGAATTGGTTTAATTGAAGTTTCGAATGATTGCTTTCCAAGTTCATGCAATCAGGTTTTCTCTCTCATCTTGAAAATCTCAACCATCTTTCCCTTTTCAATTGTGTGTGTTGTATGTGTTTCCCTTTCACAGGTTGGGTTTACCATCAAGTTTCACATTCTTTGTTCATTAATTGGAACAAAATTGTTGTTTGGGAGTGATTTTGACCTTCTCGAGAATACCACAAACTGACTAACAAGTTTTTTTTCTTGCCAAAAAGTAAACATCTTATAGATAACATTATGTATGTCATTTGTGTCATAACTTAACATGGTGAGTCTCATAAAAGGATTGCAAAAATGGTTGTGAAGTTTTAAAGTCAAAAAAAAGTAAAAGTTGACTCGATTGAAGTTTTTAATTCAGGGTTTTAAAATTAAATTGGATTCTGTTAAACATATAAAAAAAAAGAAGATGGCGGTTCCATGGTGTTTTTATTTGATTTCTTATTTTTATTATCCATTTCCTTATTTTATTAAAAATTCTTTTTCTTTTGCCTCTTGTAAATTTTATGTGGGAAGTTTTTTTTTTGTTGGTGACTGTTAAGATGTCAAATTTTTTTTGTTTATGTTCAGTCTCTCTCTCTCTCTCAGGGAAGATTGAAACTTGAGAAGTGGGATTAGAGATAAGAGAAAAACCATAAATAGATTTTTAAGGAGATGGAGGAGTTCGAACGTATTATAAGAGCGTTTCATTTCGAATTATGGTAAAAGGCTAAAAAAAGTGCGTTCATTGAGGGAAAGAAGGAGAACTAATTTGGTTAGAAACGATTGGAAACGCTTGTCAGTCAGCAAATTTTCGACATTTTGATGAGAGAATCGCGGGGGAGAATCGTTATATATATGACGGGAAAAAAAAGGAAAATTTCTAGAGCGTTCATAAATATTTTATCAGTTCGTGTAGTCGTTTTCGGGTTGAGGCTGGAGGCCATCTTTAGTAAACCTATCATCATTCGACGTTATCGTAGTAAATCGATCGATTTCGAACGTCAAGTGCCGATGATTGGGATTTTTTTTTGGTGGTAGTGGTGGTGGGTGCGAGGGTGTATATCATGAATAAGAGATTTTTTTTTAGGTTTCGGAAGGGTGGGTGTTTGAAAGTTGGAAAGAGGCAAACCATTTTGGAGAATTTGTTTAAAACCGGCATAAAATATGCACCCTTAATTCCCCTCGGATGGGTTTGAATGTGCATGGAGAACACGCACCTGACGTAATAAAATTCATTCATGTAAAACGTAGTACCAACACGGTGGTGTTGGTGGTGGTAGTGGTTGGGGTGAAAAGGTAGTCGATGAATGATTATACCTCGAAATTGTAGTGTTAAGGGTTTTGAAACGGGACTAATAGAACAATTGAAACCACCCTGAGTCTGGGTTTTGGGTTACCTATATACACTCTCACACAATGGAAGGTGGTTTTGCTTTCATTTTTTGTTGTCGACTACCGAGGAAAATATTGAAAGTCAATCAGTCGCTTAATTTGTCGACTATGCAAAAGTACTCTGTTAGCGATCACGTAACTGCTTACGACAGTCGAATTTTATTTTACTTCGTTTTTATGCCACCATGACGTTTGCGATCGACTCTATAATCTTTTGCTTAAATAATACTCGGTTAACAAACTAGAATGAAGAAGAAAAGAAAAGAAATCCGATCCCCGCGGATCCTTGTTTTAATTAAATCGCGTTCCAGGTCATTAAGAGAAGGCAGGAGGCTGTTTTGGGAAGATGGGAGGAGGAGGGTGGGGGCAAGGAAACGATTTTTTCGGGCAGACTTGTAGATATAAAATCGCGTACAACACCCACTCGATTCCGTCTGGGTAATTTGGCCTTATGAAAGTTTCACTTTCGTCGCAGGAAAATTTAGAATTTCGTGCTGTGAAGTAAAAAGTGTAGTGAGGAGGTGGAGTGGGGCAGAAGTGGAGGAGACCAGAATTAAATAATCTTTTGAGTGTCTTGTTAAATATTTGCTCGTGATGACATATATATCGAATGTGATTTTCTGAGTTTTCTCATTAAATCTAATTCTAGCAACTTTTTTTGAGAAGTGGAGGTGGGAATGGTAGAAGAGGGGGTGGTGGAAAGGATATGAACATTTTTTTTAAAGCGACATCAATTAAGCAAACAGCCAAGTTTAATTAATTGATAAAGCTGAGAAGTTTTTATTATTAAAAATAATTTTTATTTTGCTTCCCGACTTTTAAAGCTAAAGTTCGACGGGACGAAATCGTTTGGTTGTTCGACATCAGATAACTTATTGGGTTAAATTTTCCCTCCTTCGAATGAGAACCATGTCGATCAAGTGCCATCGACCTGCTCTTCCCACACTCAGCACTTTTTTGGGTTTAGTGTTTTCTGGGGTTAGGGAGAAGGATTTCACTCGTTTTACAAAACGAGATTCTGAAAGTAGAAGACAGAAGAAGGGTAGTAAGGGAGGTGAAGGTTTAATTTTGGAAAGGGTTACGAAACTGTTTAAGACTGTCATTACGAATTTGAAACGGAATAATTTTGGCGAAGACGGAGACGGTTCGGTGCGGTGGGATTTTCATTCGTTTTAAAGACAAATGGTGTATTACGTCGTGAAGGCGGGGGCGGGGTAGGGAGTGGTGAGAGGAAATGGGAAGATTGCTTATCATAAAAATTAAGAAAGTTCGAGAGGATGGGAAGAAATGTTGATACGTTCGACTACCGTGGGACGATATTGATGATTTCGTTTTAGCACATCAGAAATGAAGGAAATGAGATACCCCATCTTTAGAGGGAATAGAGAAGAACTCTTCCTACCAGGGGTAGTCGGTTTGGGTGAAAGCAAATTGTAGTATATGTGATGTTATAACTATTTGTATGTTATACCGACATGTTCTCTTTCGCAAAACTTGATAAGGGTGTGCAATAAATGAATATTTCTTTCAACCACTCGTAACTAATCTGCTACCACCTTCGAATCCAAAAAAAAGATTATACTCGTTCTTTTTAACATAATCATGCCAGGTTGTGTAATTTAATGAAGGTCATCATTCTCATCATCATCATTATTTATTAGCAGAAACTAAAAACGAAACATGGGTAAAAATCAGAAAATTCCACAAAAAAAGAGAATGGATGGTAAGGTCGCACGCGCATGGCCAATGATTTTCCGCCTTTTCTGAAAGCTTTTTGGAAATATTAGAGAATCAGATTTGTAAACCAGAAAAATGAACACCAAATGGCTGGAGGTTACAGAGGTAGAAAGGGAGAAGAGAGGAAGGAAAAACTTAGAAAAGGAAAACGGAAGTTGGCATTTGAAGTTTTGAAAAGAATTTAGGATATTTATTTTTACGAAGGAAAGTGAAGAGGGGTGAAGGAATTTTCTTCTGGTTCGTGAAGGAAAATGGAAAATGAAATGAGCAGAAAAGAGTCAAGGTCAAATGGAGTTGGTAATTGGGACGTTCTGGATTGTTATATCTGTTAGGAGGTGTGAGAGGACATAGGAAGATCAAAGTCAAAGACGGAGGCAAATTGCACAGGTGAGGGAAGATCCAACGACGAGAAAGTTTCTTAATTGGGTGATCGAAAGTCGAGCTAATTCGAAAAGGGATTTTGAAAGTGGTGTGTATGCGCACTGGAGGCTGGGGTGATGGTGGTGGTGGTGAGGTAGAACTCATAATCCTGTTGTAACCGAGAAATATCAATTGAAATTGTTACGATTTTGGGTTTTGAGGGAGGCTTAGACAAGAGATGAAAAAGAAATTAGACATTGGCCTCGATGCGCGAATAAGTTTGGTGAAATTGCATCACTCGGATTGGTCGTTGCATGGACGATGATCATTATTACAATTATCCCTCTTCCTCCTCTTCTTCATCCTGTCTACGGTTTTTTTATTGTTTGACTCGATGATTTAGGAGGAATAAACGTGCTCTGAGAAAGATTTCAAGGTCGTCAAGATTCATCGGAAGATATTGTCCGGAACGAAATCATTTCTAAGTCAAAAAAGAGAGCGGAAAGGAACTAGGAGGAGTCACCACCATCGTGCCGGGGTGTTAGGTATGGGATGGATTCACTTGAAAGCTTTTAGAAAAGGAGTCAGGGGGAGTGGGGCCAGGGGAATGAGAACAAAGCACGAAACCAGAACTCTAGATGTTTATCATCACCGCCATTTTTCTTTTGTTTTATTTTTCTTCTCTTTTACATATTTTTATTAATGTATTTATTAATCATGAAAACGTAAAAAACGTGATTATGAAAATCAGCTGAACAAGATCGCGAAGGTTGTAGCTGACAGAGCAGAACGAAGACACCGGTTCACGACACGGGATAAAAATTCAAAATGGCGTGGTCATCGATTGATTTGAGGGTTATTGGAAATCGATCGATTGGGAACATGGCTCTTCGTCATGGAAATGGAATTCACGATGCGATCGGATGTATAAACTTAGAATCGATGTACTGTAATATAGAATAAGGGAAACTAGAGCCAAAAGTGAAGAGCCGCGAACCCGAAGGAAGGTGGAACAGGAGAAGTGTGGAGAGATGGAACGGGGGTCTAAGGGAAAAGATTGGGTAAAGGGTTACCTAGCAGCCGGTTCAATTAAATTATTCTCGACTTAAATAAATTGCGACGGAGGGAAAATTGAAAATTACACGTCTAAGTTGAAGGCGACGACATTTTGAAAATTTTACCGGAAGGAATATGGCGGAGGAGTAGGAGGAGGAAATAAATAATATAAAACAGAGGGAATTTACATTTTTTTAAATGCTAATAAACATATTTTAATGACGTTATTCTTTCACTCTCGCTATTTTTTAAATAAAGGAGCTTTTAAAAGTTTTCTCTTTGAATCAAAGCTTTGGGTTGGGCGTTTGATGAAAACATTTCCCTCTCCCTCAAATTTAGAAAGTGTTTTATTTTATTGTACTACATAGACAGCCGTGGAAGAAAATTCTTCTTTATTTTCCTAACCCGAAATTGTGCTCATAAAACCCCTCACCACTTTCTCCCAGTGTTCTATTCACAGTTAAGTTTTCATTCCCATTTTTTGGGTGTAACAAGATATGGCAGGAGGATTTAAACTCACGATTATAACTTCTTAGTCTGGCAGATAAACCACTACACTACAGACCTCCCGCCCAGTGTTCTGTTTGAAGAACTGTTGGAAAAAATTTTGCTATTTTGCATATATTCGTGTGAATTGAAACTTTTGAGATGTGGCTTTACCGCCGCAATCTCATAATAGCCTAGACGAGACGAATGACTAACGCGGAGGTGCTAATACGTATGGGCAAAGAGGAGTTGCTGTACGAAGTTAAGCACCGGAAACCACAATACTTGGGACACGTACTGCGGGACAACAAATACAAACTACTCAAGACGGAAAACTTCGTGGCTCAAGAACCAAAGAGAATGGTTCGGCGTGACATCCGATGCACCGAAAAATTTCTGTAGGCAAAAAAAGCTAGAGAAAGCTGCTGTTTTCAAAAATAAGCAGTGGAATAGAACAGGTGACGGCGATTGAGTGTTGTATGAAGAAACAAACACAACACTTCACTTATACTTAATATGATAACCACAAAACCACGTACAGGTGACATCTATAGTCGTGATATACAGTTAATAGTAATGCATTGACCTTTTTATTGCATAAGAGCATTAAAGGTAGAACGTGTATACATATAAAATTATACGCATTTATTAATAGTATATAATAAACGACATTCAACACACAATTGATGTACACAATACCCAACCAATCAATTCAGACTTGGGCAAATAGACTAAAATTGGGTATATATATATACGTAGTGTTGTTTTTATTTTCTCTTCTCTCTTAAAATCTTGTAAAAGGCTGCAGGAAGAAGAAGAAAATGGTTTGGTGGTGGCGGTAAGATGAAGGAAGGAAAGCAGTAAGAGGGAAAAATTGGAGATTTATGGACTCGTTTTCAGTTAAATTGGATAGTTCTGTTTTTGCGTTTCGTACCGCTCTCTCGCTCTGTCGTTTTCTTTCTCTGTCGGAGTAGATAAATAAATTAGGGGAAAAGGTTAATTTGTCTGAGAGTGAGGGTTGAACGATTTCGAACGGAGGCAAATGAACAGTGTTTGGTTGCAGTTGTGAGAAAAGTGAAGTTGCGGTTTTCTTACGTCGCTCCCAAAATCTCTTGGTTGCTGGTTGTGCAGACATCCATCCAGTTGTAACTGGAATTCTTCCAAACGGGCGGAGAGACACCAGGATCGGTGATTAGAATGGAATTTTTGTTTTCGGAGAGTCAGAGAACAATGAAAAGGTCACGACCATTGTTTAGCATTTTCAAACTCCCGTCAAAGCGAAAGTGATGATTGGAAATATCAAATGTGGAGCGATCGATTTGAGGTTATCGATCGATTATTGTTTAGATGAAGTTCCTTGAAGGATGAAAGTTGAGAAGAAAACGGAAGCTAAATGGCACAATGCGAGAGGGATATATAAGTCTTGGAGAGGAAAATGGAAGGGAATTAAATTTTTTGAAAAGGGAATGATGAAAGAGAAAGGCGAACTGAAGAAACAAAACATCTAAGACAAGACAACATCTCCATCTGTTTCTTCTCGTTGAAGAAGAATGCGATTTACCAGATCCGTTCGCGTCATGGCAGTTTTCCGTCAGTGGAAAATTGATAAGGACGTTCGCTTTTTAATCGGGTATTTACTCAGCGGTGAGTCACGAAGAAATTGGTGTCATTTACTTCTCCTCGACTCACTCAGACAGGATATAATTAAGAGGGAGAGAAAATTTTTTGAGAACCATGACCTAGAAAATTCCCTTTGTCAACAGTTTTCACGAAATTTTCGCAATGTCTCCTCCTTCTCCTAAAAATCTTAAAGGTTTTCCTCGTGGTGGGAAAAGAGATTGAATGTTTAAACACACACCATCACTATCATTGTGTGCTCATGTTTGCTCGATGTGTGCAAACGTGTGTGAATAATACGACTCGGGTAATTATTTGTTTCTGTTAATGTTTGCGTGAGTTTGATATTACACAATCGAAGGGCTGACACATTTGTTGAGAGAGAGAGAGAGAAAATTAATTAATTATTAAGTAAATTGAAGAGGAGGAGACAAGAAGGAAAGATAGTAGGGCGGGGTATCGGGGAACCACGTTATTAATTATTTTTTTTAGTATTAAGCCATTTTTTTTATTACCACGGAGGACCACATCTGAACTGTTTTTCTTTATTGATTCATTCCTCCTTTCTTTTGGTCCAATATATCTGGTTGGTCTCTAGTCGTTGTTCTTAATCCTGTTTTTCACTTTCGGAGATAACAGGAGGTGGGGAGGTGACTCGAATTCTCAACTGTTACTTTGCAAGTTAGGCGCCTTTAATATTCAACCACGTGTGGGGGTGGTCTTTGATGTAGTGGTTAAGTGCTGGACTAAGAAGTTATAGTCGCGAGTTCAAATTCTCCTCCCGTATCCTGTTATACCCAAAAAGGGTGAAAACGAGATTAAGACTACTATAACTTTAACTATAATCCCGTTTTTTAGGTTTGGATTTAGTACTATGTAAAGGAGATCAAACTCTTAACTGTTACTTTTTTTCATTAGACCATTTGACCACTCAATTACTGGCCTTAAAGATTCTCGGGCTTTAGGAATTTATGTGGTATCTAGAATATCCTTGAGTGTAGTGGTAATGGTTCCTCATCTTAAGATCTGCTTCTACTTCGTACCTCTATCCCATTCATGAACTGAAGACACTGTTCTGTTTTTTGTATGAAAGTAATCTCTTAAAACCAGGCCAACTTGGGGACCGGTGGCAGTTAACGGGGACGTAAATTTGATATTAAAAAAATTTTTTTTCGGGAAGGAGGCTCGTAAGGTTCACAAATTATCATAGTTCCGGAAATTAAACAGTTTTTGTTGCAGTTTGTGTGGTTTTTTGTTTATTTTTCTCTGGGAATGTCTCTGGCTTTTTCCCGCCGTCATAAAAGTCGGGTGGTAAACCTTGACCTCTCCGGAGGCCTGCCTGCACCCACATAAAACCCAACTAACTATATCTCGCTACCGTCGAAACAATAGACAAAGAAAGACTTTTGTTTACTTCTAATAACCATAAAGCCGAGCGAGGGGACATGAATTTCTCGAAGGGAAACGCCTCGAAACTTTTTTCACAGTTTCTTTCATTCTTCTAAATAATAGTTATAATAATGACAAAAAGCCTTTCTCGAGAAGTTTCGTCGCTGTTGTTATTTTAACAACGTGGCTGGGTTAGAAAGGGGTGAAGAAAATAAAACTCGTGTAATGGAGAGGTACCATGCCTCGTTCAGTTGAGGCTCGAAATTTAAATTTTTTCTACGATTTCGTTAACTTATTATGAAGTTTCTACCTTCCGGCGGGATCGGGTTAACACTGTACTGTTTTTAAATATTTCGTCGCTTGGCACCGGCACCACTAACTCTATTACTTCACCGCTGTTGTATCTGTGGTGCACTGGTTTAAGTGCCAGGCTTCAAATTCTCCCCCCGTATCCTGTTATGCCCAGGAAGGGTGAAAAACGGGATTAAAACAAAACTATAACTATAACTATAACTATAATCAACACTGTGGTGCCGCCGGACGTCACAGTTAAGTATTTCCTTTTATTCGAGCTGTATGGTGTTGAGGGGTGGGAGTTGGGGGTAGTTAGCAAGTCGCGATCGAGATTCGCTTTCCCATCAATTTCGTGATTTTTCTTGAATCGGCATGATTTGAACGGGAAGGATTTTTTGTGTTTGTTGTTCTTTCCTTTCTATTTTCGTGTCGGGTGTTTTTTCCCTGGTGTGGACGGAAATCCGGTGGGAAAAAAGGAAAATAACACAAAAAAATAAATTAAAAGTAAATAATAGAGTTGAGATGGAGGAATGGTCGTAGGTGGTGGCTGCGGCGGGGGTTGGGGGTTGGAGTACGAGGGCGGTTGGTAGGAAGTCGTCAGAATTAAGCTCGAAATATGGGGAATCTAACAATGGCAATTCAAATTAAATTTCAACCTCGTGACTTCGCATTTTTATCGTTTCAGATGAATCTTTTTAAATTGCCTCCTTTTTTTCCTCCAAACACTTCCCTCGTTCTTTTCTTTTTATTTCATTTGAAAAAGCTTCTTTTCTTTAGAATTTCTTTTTCTCTAAAATTCGATTTCTCACTTCGTGCCGCCGCCACGGCAGGAAAAAATTGTTCTGTTTGGTGGTGGTGGAAAGAGAAAATCGTTAACCCGGGGAGGTTTAATTTTTGTGTTGGGAGGTGGTGGAGGTTGAGGAAATGACAAATAACTTTTCTAGTTGCCACCGTCCTCCTCCTCCTCCTATACCCTCTGTCGGGAAAGGAATAATAAATGCGGTTGGGAAGTCTTTGAGGCGAAGTCGTTGCGCCCCCCCTCTGAAAAATATTTTTTTTTGCTGTTGTGTTGCTGATGATTATTGCGGATTCCCGTCGAGAGAAAATTGCTGATGGGTTGTTGCTAATGAGAAACGCCCCACCCATTTTTATAAAGCGAGACTAGAAAAGAATTAGTTTATCTAATTTTTCTTTCTCTGGGGTTGGATGGATGGTGGTGGTGGAGGTAGAGGAAAGCCGAAGGTGTTCGATATGATTCGCTTTTTTCGATTCTCGTTTATGACTTCCCGTTGGAATAATCATTTGTAAACTTTTTCTTCTATTTAGTTTACTGAGTTTCATTGTCACGATCGTTATCTATTGTCAGTGTAGAGAAGACCCCAAAGTCAATGACTCTTCGGGTATTATTTACCTTGAAGACGCTTCGGGGTTTTCGAATCTTCACGAGAGGAAGACTCCCAATTTCTTTTTGTTTCTTGGAAGTTTTTTTTCCCTTCTTCTCTCTCTGTTCGAGATGAAAATGTTTAACTACTCGATCGTAATAGATTGGATTGTTTGAATCTTTCTTTTTTTTTATATTAAACCCTCGAGGAATGTTCGTGTGGAACCTTCTAGAAAAGGGAGGGAAATCTTAATTTAGAAAGCTTCTTCCCTTCTTTTTTTCTAGAAGACATTTCGGAGATTCCTCTCTTTTCAAGGGAATCTTGGTTTTTGTCTAGATCCCAAAATAAGACAAAGAAGGAAAGCGAAAAGAGAGAGTAGGAGAGAGGAAAAGTCAATAAAAAGGGAATTCGTGTGAGTTCTTGTTTGGAAATGACCCCAGGAGTTATTACTTGCATGCAAATGTCACATATCATATTTATTTGACAGTGGAATCGAAGTCGATATGATGGGATTTTCTTTGTTTCGAAAGAAGGACAGTGGTGCTAGGCGAAGAAGGAGGAGGAAGGAGGGATCGGGTGGTAAATATTTTTCGATAGTATCAAGGTTATTCGCTTGGTGTACCTTATCTCTTTTCATCCCCCTTCTGTTTAGGGAAAATTCGTGTTATCGAACGTTTTTGTAGTTTTAAACGGAAATTTATAATAATTCGAAGAAATTCAGTAAGACGAGAAGTTTGAGAATAAACGGAAGAAGGAGAAACGGGGAGGTAAGATGAGAAGCTTGGGTAGAGGGTGAGAGAGAAAGATAGAGAAAAAGGAGAAGAATCGAAGAAATTGAAATTTAAGTAAAATTGAAAAGAAAGAGACGGGGATGTGAAAGTGCAAGGATAGAAAGAGAGAGAGAGCCAAACAGAAATTGAAAGAGAGGGAGGAAGAAAGAAGGAGAGAGAGACGTACATAGACACATACACAACAGAATTTAAAACAAATTTGAGAATTTTATTTTGAAGTCGCACACCGTGTACTTGTTGTTGGCTGTTTATAAATCGAAAATTTCCGAAAGAAAAAATTCGAAAACTAATTTTCTTTTGAGTTCTGTGGAAAGAAGAAGGAGAGAAAGAGGAGGATTGTGGTGGTGAAGTTTTCATGAGAATGATTGTCAGTTCGATCAAGCAAATTGTGGGAGGAGGAGTAGTGAAAGGAAAAAAAAATTTTTTAAAGAAAGTTCGAGTTAGGAAATTTTCTAGATTCTGGTATTGGAAAGAAAATGAATATTAGAAGCTGGAAGACTGTATAAGAGCATTTATACAAAAAAATAAAAGTCCTGGTGAAAAGAACGGCAAGGAAAAACTGGTTTATAATAAAGACCAAACTTATTGAGGGCGTGTGAAGGACGAAAGGGGACCACGGAGGTAAAAGAAAAGGGAAATTTAAAACGGAAAAAGGTTATGGGAAAAGGTTTGACCCAGGGATAATTTTTGTCTCTTTCTCTCTCTTTGGGAGGGACCTGAATTCGTACTCTCTAATCGACCAAGTTCATTATGTGACACCTTGAAGGGATAAACCCGTCTGGAACGTGGCACTCCCGAACTGTTCCATTTATGGTCGGTTTACTTCGTGTTAGTTTAGGTTTTTTAGGTTCCTGCCGGTTTTCCTTTATAATCTGTATAATTATTTATCTATGAACGTACAATTATAATGTCAGAAACGCATGACTCTGGTTGTTTAACAGTTAACCTAATCAAGGCGCAGGTTTTGCAAAAGTTTTTTCCTCAAAACCGCTTGCTGACATCATCCAGGATGGATTTAATCCGTTATAAAACAAATATCGACACGCAACCGGAAGGGTGTATTGAGTTGAATATGACTCACGATTATCTCTTTCTGGTTCAAGGTAAAATAAATATGCGATTGCTGTGGAGCCTGATGGACGGACGTGGCTTCTGGATTTTTTATATAGATAAGAAGTGATTACGGAGAATGAAAGAAAGAGACAGGGAGAAAGGGGGAAGAGGAAAGGATTTTTGATTACAGGGAACAAGATTGCAATTAGATGAGAGATAGATAAATAATTCCCCTTCGAGATTGTGAGCCGTCACTTTTTATTCTCCATAGAAATCAATCGAATTAACTACGACAGTTTTTGGATTGTAGATTTTTATTGGAGAGAAGTGAAATGGAAAGATTGGAAAAATGAGAATTCTTTCTTTGTCGGGGAATGGAGGAAGGAGAGGAGTGTTGAGATGATCACGATACATAATAATTAGAAAATTACTGAGTGTTGGAAAAAAGTTTGTTTCATACTTATTCATGTCCAAAAGCAATGTTTACTCTGGTGACTAATGAGGCATCTCATATGTCAAGAGTATCAATAGACTTGTATAAAATAGTTATATAGCTATAGTTATAGTTGATTTTAATCCCGTTGTTTATCCTTTTTGGTATAACAGGATACCGGAGGAGGATTTGAACTCGCGACGATAACGTCTTAGTCTGGCACTTAACCTACTACATCATAGACCACCCAATAGACTTGTAAAAAAAGTTTAACCCTCTATAAGTGTTAGTATTAGTTTGGTTTTAGTCTAAAAATGTAAATTCTTAGGAGAATTCACAGGAGAAATTTATTTAAGTTAAAAAAATTTATTCGACCGCAGACAAAGGAAAGTGTGGGTGAAGGTGTGATTTAATGAGTATAGGAAGCATCAAAACTCTGTTTTAATACTTTTTAAAGCGGAAGTGGGAGGCGATGAAGCCACCATCCAAACAGCTTCAGTGAAATGAAATGGTTTTCGTTTGACCCTCAATTCAGAAAATATTAGGTCACTTTGTGGCTTTGAGAAATTTTATAATCGCCACAACTATTCGCTGGTGATATCCAGTACAACACTCACGGAAAGGATTGGGTTTGTAGCAAACTCTTGAAAGAATAAAACTTCAGCAAACTTTACCACTTCTCGACATAATATACAGCGCTTGCTGGACTCACCAAAAAAGTGGCAAATCTTTTAAAATTTGGCGGACGAGTCTTAGAAGACGACGAACGCGCCCGACTGGAAAAACCAAGGGAGAAGAGAATACAGAGATTATAGAATAGAAAAACAAAACCACGGAAGAGTCAGAAAGACGCAAAGCCGAGAATCCCTGGAAAGTATTGTGGGTCTTCCAGAACCTCAATGGCAACATCATTAAGAAGATTATCTATAAAAAAAAAATACAGTAGTACATTAATCTAATTTATCAAACACTACGAATAGAGAATGAAAGAAGGCGGTGAAATTATTTCTTGGCAAGTGGTCTTGGCAATGTTCTTTCGCGACATTTTCGGGCGATTCGTTCGAATGCACAAAAACAAGAAAAACTCTGTTGTGAAAGATTTTTTTTTCTTTGCTGTGGAGGAAAGAGGAGAAAATTAAAGCGAATATAAGAAGGGATTAGAGCATCAGTAAAGAAAGCCCAAGGATTTATTCCAAGAAAGAGGAGGGAAAAAACTTAGAAGAGAGAGAGGTAAAAAAAACCTCTGAAAAGAGAGAGAAAATTCAGAAAACTAAGCCAGTCAGAGACCAAGCGACAGAGACAAATACAGGAAATAAAGGAAAAAGAACAGGCAGGCAAGGGTCTTAACTATGACGCGGGCGATAAAGAAGAAAAATATCAACGGAATTGCATAAAAACTTCGCGGAAGGAAGGGAAAGCACAGCGTTTTCCTTGGCGTTTTTCCGCAGAAAAAAAGGAAAATCTTCTTTTAAGCTTCTTTTTATACACCTCGAACGTTGAAATTTATTTTTTTTGAGGGATGGAACAGAAGAGAAAAAAAGCAGAAAAGCAAAAAGAAGGATAAAATATGGCCGATGGGTGTTATCAGGAGGAACATCCTCATCCAAGTCAAGATATCAGGTTGGTGGAGGAGGTAAGGGTTAGGGTTGGCAATAATTTACGGATTCGCGATAATTAGAAAGATCGGATGAGAGAGAGAGAGAGAGAGGAGCAGTTTTCCAGGCTGTGAGATGGGTTTACACAAAAACAAGGATTTTGGGAATCTCTGGAGGTCGTTGGTGTGCAACATCCCAAGATTAATCCAAATTATTTTGGCCTCCAGGTTCTTTTTCTTTTTCTTTCTTTCTTTTTGGTACGCCATTTTTATCCGGTCTCGGGGGCTCGGAAGGTTTTACCTTTTTTATCCCTAATTTTAATTGAAGTATGTTTTTCGAGTGCGCGAGGTTAAGTCGGGTTTTAATCTTCCAATTTCCTTTTTTCGGGAGGAAAATGAGAGTTTTTTCTTTCTTTTCTTTTAGTTTCTAGAAAGAAACTGAGCTTTTTGTAGTTTAGATAAGTTTTTCCTTTTTGCGGGGGCGGATTAATATATATTGTAACCCTTAGGGATTACTTTGAAATATTAAGTATTTGATAGTTTCATGGATGTATTGTATCTATATTTTATGTTGTGTTGTATATTTTTACCGTTGAGAGATAATTTTTACTTTGTTCGCCTTCTCAACACAACTCTTCTTCATATGGTTAATTACCACTCTGAATAGCGATTCTGTGGTGTAATGGTAAGTGCCAGTCTAAGAAGTTATAGTCGCGAGCTGAAATCCTCCTTCGTTATTCTGTTCTATTCAAAAAGGGTGAAAAACGGGATTGGAATTCAACTTTTTATTAAAACTCGAACTATATATACTATCGACTCTAAATTGGTTTGTTGGAGGACTTGGCAACTGCCTCTGTAGATGTTCCATCAAATCGTTGTTGTAGCTGACCTCAAAGCCAACATGTTGCGGAAATACCGTTTTTCTCGAAATTTTTAACTGAAATTCAACTAAGTTTTCATGTATTCTGAAATTTTTAGGATCCTGATCCCTACAATTCTCAAGTGGTCGATCATGGACCCTTGGTAACTCGGATGGAAGTTCTAAAACTGCTACTGTGCTTTCCAGTTGTTGTTCTAAAACTGTGTTTTACACTATAGCCTCTGTTATCATGTTATCATGTTGTCTATAGGGCATACAGGAGAACAAACGGGATTAAAACTTCTAAATTAATAAATAAATAACAAAAATAATTTCATGGAATTGGAGGAGTGTTATGTTTTTGGAGATAGATAACTGCGAGGAAATTGTTCTTGTATAATTTCAATCCCTTTTTGAAGCCAAATATTTGAGAGGAAAGGTTTTCAGTGAGTGGTTTAGACGAATACAAAGGTGGCAGAGAGTATTGGAGAAGTTTTATCGAAACCCGAAATAAATTGACTGGATTTGAGAACTTCCGTATTTTCCGATAATAGGACTAATTTAAAGCTGTGACGCTTTTGCTGTAGTGTCGATGAAATTATTCGTCAAAGATTATCATTTCAAACTGTTCTTAAAGAAGGCTTAACTCTGTAGTAATTAAAGGGACTAACTAATAGAGTTTCACATCGGTGGAAGGTCGAATTTTAGAATGAGCACGAAACCGTACCTGTGGTTTCCAAATTATGAACTAAAAAGGTCAGTTTGTTCTATAATTACCAACTATAAATTTGTTAATCCCTTTGCATAAGAGAGAACGAAACGTCGTGACGTGTCTTCCTGACTAAATGAAGGATACGTGTTTTCGGTACGAGGAAGTAAATTTGAAGATGCGGAACCGGGAGGTAAAACCCAAGCGACAGGTCTCTCGAGTTTCTTCCTTACCCCGGAAAAGGTTTCTTGTCATTTGATTGCATTTAAAATGGGTTTCAAAGTCAGGTCTTTCATATAAGCTCTGATTTAA
This sequence comes from Columbicola columbae, assembly GCA_016920875.1. Taxonomy (NCBI): domain Eukaryota; kingdom Metazoa; phylum Arthropoda; class Insecta; order Psocodea; family Philopteridae; genus Columbicola; species Columbicola columbae. The sequence continues at coordinate 15,081,057 of JADMLL010000005.1, forward strand.
ACATGGTTATTCCCTCTCTCATTCTCCTGTCGTTTCCCAGATGAGCTCGTTCGATCATTACCCGGGAACCCAGCCTTTCGTTAATCATTTATACGGTTTATATGAAAACCCCAGAACACGTCCTGAATCACGCAGTTTCCAGAAACCATTAACAAAAAAAAGTTTGTTTACTAGTAACACCTGAGTCCAATTTGAGCTCTCTCCTTTTTCCTCTCTCACACATCTTCCATTTCCGGTTTTGGAATTGGAAGGCGTCGAAAAGTCCGAAAGCGATCGAAGAACCATCAAAAGAACACTAAAAAAGAAATTGGAAGCGATAAATTAAAAGAAGCTTAAAAACATTTTCTACCTTTCGCTAAACAATAAACAACTTTTTTCCTCTTCGTTTCCTCCTTTAACAGACCTTTTTTTTGTTTCTCTCTTCCTCTCTCTCTTCTTCCTCCATGCTCTCCTTTTTTGTAACCTCTTTGTGAAATTTTAAAATGGAAAGGAGATTAAATAAAATTAACTAGAAAATAATTTCGCGAATAAGGGAGAGAAAAAATGGAGATTATAAATAAAGTAATGCGATTGGAAAAGATGGAACCGAGAATTTGAGATAGAAAATGAGAAAGAGAGGAGGGAGGAGAGGGTAAGGGCAGGGGTAGGTTTGGGTTTGGTGGTGGCAGGAGTTCTCTCTTTGATGGAAAAACGAATTTAACGTCTAGGAAATGAAAGCTTTAGGTTTCGTCACTGAATTTCCACCGTATCATTGCCAAAATTTATGACAAGACGTAAAATGTGAGATATTGGAGACGTTCGTGGGAATAAAAATTGTCTGCACGACGCATTGCCAGAAATTGAGAATGTTTAGGCGCGTTTGAATTATCTACTTTTGGATTAATTTAAGTTGGATAAATGGAAGAGTTTTCTCACTAACATAAAAGCTGGTCGATTTAATAACTCATCAAACTGTTTATTTTTTATTTATTTTTAAAGACTAGTTCACGCGATATATCGTTTTGGAATAATAATAATATGATATATATTCAGTAATTGACCACAATAAGACTCGTATGAGAGCGAAATCTGGGTGTTACCCAAGCAGGGAAAACATGTTCTAGACTCCTGGGAAAGAATCTGGGGTCAAATGTACAACCAATAGCTGTATGACCGATACAAAGGAACACTACTGTCGACTGAGATCAGAAGAGCTTGCCTGCGGTGGGCCGGTCACCTGGCCAAAATGGACTTCACCCAAGTCCTAACAAACACCCTGAGGGCAAACAACAACCCCGCAAAGATGGCTAGAGGAAGTAGAAGAAGACTTAAAACTGCTTGGAGTTCGGGGCTGGAGAAACTGGGACAGATGGAGACGAGTGACTGTGAAGACCAAAGCTCTCACAGAGCTGTAATACCAATGGATAGACAGTTATTCAGTGTTACTCATACGCAGAGTTACAAAATCTACAGAAAAGTACAGTGAAACCTTGTACTTTCTTTTTACCATCACCCAATGCGTAGTAATAACACCCCATCGAACCAGTGGTCAGTATAAAAACGAGCAGACAAACAGAAAATTGGTTTGGGACGGGAAAGCCTTTTCTTCCCAGTAAAAATCGATTTATAATCAGAACATCTGCTAACGGAAATGGATTTTGGGGAAACCCACAAATAAAAAGTCATTTCCCCGTCGATGAGAAGATTGGAAATTCTAATTGACAAGTATGCGGGACGTGTATTAAGAACAAATGTTAATTACGTCAGAATGATAATGGTTCAGGGAATTATGAAAGAGAGAGAGAGAAAGAGAGAAAGGAGGTTGAGTTGGAAAGTGAATGAGGAGGATTTTTGGTCCGTGGGACATTTTGATGACCAATGAAGTGGGGGTATTGCCATCGAAAAATAAAAGATGAATTTTGAAAGGCCCCCTCTCGTGAGATCTACTTCCGGTTACAATGTTATTGTTATCGTCACTTATGGTTTATTAGATAAATCAATATGGAAGGACACTAAGTGGACTCTCAGAGGCGGTAGATTGGAAGCTTTTTCGGTTGTTATTGTTTCCACGTGTATGAACCTCTTTAATAAAATCAGGTTTTCGCTTTCCTCCCCCACTCCCTCTCCTTTTTCACTCTCAACCTCGAAAGTCTTCTTAATAAATTAAGTTGCTTGACTCAGGAGAAATTTCAAACCGCACACTGTCGAGAAAGCTTTAATTTAGTGACGCCGCAAACTTACGTAATTTAAGCCGCAACTTTTGAATCGCAATATTTTACCCTCCCGTGGCCTTTCTCTCTCTCTCTGTCTACTCCTCTCCAATGAACTCGGTTTCGGTCCCCTGGGAATGCCGAAAAGAAATAAAAAAAAAGGAAAGCAAAAGCTCATTGCTGGAAAAGCAAGGAGACAGAAACCGGAAATAGAGAAAGAGAGAGAAGAAAAAAGTTTTGATATGGTTTTCCCTGAGGGGTTAAATAGGTATAAGTTTTGATCGGGTGGGTTTTTGGGGGGTAGATAGTGGAACAGGAGAAAGGGGTAGAATTGTCTTCAAATGAGGTTGACCGGAAACATGGGTCGTTCATAGGTGTCGTTTAAAATTGATGGGTTTCAGGTTTTTGTGGCCTTTTTCCTTTTGGTCTTTCACCTTATTTAGGGTCGTTGTGGTTTCCTTTGTAAATCCTCTGTTTACTCTGTGTAAGCAACAGAAAACTCGGGAAATTTTGGGAAAACGATGTTACATCAACTGGAATTTTTTGGGGAGTCGGACTGATTTCATTTTCCGATTGAAAATTCATTGATTTTCAAACTTTTATGAAAACTTTTTTATTTTTTTGCTCATCATAAACGTCTGGTTTTATCTTTCCTCGAAACGACCCGAGAGTGACGGTACAAAAAAGCTCTTGTTTCGGTAAATATCGGTCTCTAACCTCCCTCTCCTCCAGCGGAAATGAAGATTTCCGATAAAACAAAACAACAGCGGAGCAGCAGAGAGATGGCCAGTTTTATTTGCGTAATAATCGTACTCGTGGACTTATCGGAATTGGGCAAAGATAGGAAGGTTTGTGGGGGGCACAAGATTGAAAGCTCATGGAAAACTGCAGAGTTTTTTTTTTGCGTGACATGTTAATTTATTATTTTTAACACTGTTTGTTTTTCTGGTTTCAGGTGAGTTATTTGACTTCCGATTCTGAGTGCGAGAGGTTAGGTCTCTTAATATAAAATTCGAGATGACTTCATATTCAGGTAATTGGAAATTGTGGTTTGATTTCGTTGTAGTTTCCTTTGAGAATTTTCCGCCTTTTCTCGAAATAACTCGAGTGAGGTTAAACATTTTGTAACCAACTTAAGGGCTGTTGTTGTTTAATGAGGTTTTTGATTTTGGTTGGAAATGAAAGAGGTGGAGATGAAGGCGGCGAGAAGAAAGGTGCTGCCGCCCACTTCATTTCAGAGTGAAATAGAATCAACAACCCTTGAACGATTTGTGGGGGTGTGTATATGTATTTGGGGAGCAAGATGGAAGTCGTTATATTGTAAACTTCATTAATCGCTGACAGTGAAGTACGTGGAATATTGGGTGATACCTTATAGCGATTCCAAGGACGGAACGAGCAGGTGATTCCATAGACACTTGTATAGCCAGGCGAGTCGTCGATACATCACTCGTGACAGAAATGCGGGATAGGGCGGGATAGGATGACAGTGTGATGTCCTCGCTGACTTTGAATGTCCTCGTTTCCTTTCTTTCATAGTCTGGGTGTGAGCGTTGCAGAATCAGATACACCGAGACAAATCCCCACCCTTAAAAATTCTAGATATGAAGTCTAACTCGGCTGCGACGTAGTGAGGCTAGATCCGTCACGGATAGAATATATCAATTTAGTAGGCGGTGTCTCGACGAGAAACCCGAACCAACCTTAAATCATTGTAGAAATAGTCGCTGAAATTCCGGACATATTTTTCGCACTTGAGGTAAACTGGGAGGGAGTTGCTCGAGGATGTAAAAGACAAAGCCATCATTCGGGGGATGAAAAGGTTGAGGGTTGAGGGAGAGATGGGAAAGAAGTAATCAATTCCCGCTCTTAGCATTAGTTCGAATTTCTTTTCCATCATGAATTATTCATGGCGGTTGGAGGTTGGAGGGAGGAGGTAGGAGAGAGATTCCATCGGATGTATTGTAAAGCTTTGCTTAATATTCCGAAAATATCGTTAGCGGCATTTTTTCCTTTTTCCCTTTTTTTTCCTTCGTCTTGGGAAAGTTTCAAAAGAGGGAAAGTAATAATTTAGGTTGGAACGCGCGAGCAAAAAAAAGTTCGGAGGTCAAAGCTAATAATTTTGAAATCGAGTTTGAAAGCTCCTCCGTTTGAAAGAAAATTCCCGCTTTCGAAATCGATAGAACGTGGAAGGAGGAGAGAGAGACACAGGGAAGGGAGGGGAAAAATTTTCGAAAGCAAATCAATTAAAACTTAAAGGAGGAAAAAATTTTCCGACAAAATATTTTCCCATTTTTTCCTTGTTGAAAAGCTCTTTTTGAATTTTCATCTCATTACAATGCGCATCGTGAAAACTTTCTCTCTACTAGAAAGAAGGCCAAATGTGAGGATGTAGAAAGAAGGAAAAAAAATTTTTAGGAGGATGGGAGTTAAAAGAAAATATTTTTATATCTCGTCCGGAAAATAATTTATTTTCTTTTTTTAGGAAAATAATTTGGCGGGAAATTTGAAAAATCTTGTTTTTAATTTTTCTTGCTGTTGAGTGTTTCGAAAGTTGTAAAATCGTTTAAGGAGAGTTTAATGTCGCTTTTCGCCGTGGCATTATTACGGAACGTAGAATGTTTTTTTTTGTTTCCAGTGCCTCCGGGAAAAGGTCAAATAAATGTCAAAGTCGTAAAATTGAAGATCCCGGAGTTTTTTTTTTAAGGACTGCGGCGTTTCAAAATGAAAATGCTGTGGAGAAGGTTTTTTGAAATGGGTTTTGCTCAGGTGAAAGTCGTCGAAAGAAGACCGGTTTAGGTTTTCATTTTATTTTCCTTTCCTCTCCAGGATTTTCGTTTAAAACGAAATATGAGGATGATGGGTGGTTTTGTGTGATGATCTTAGGGCTTGTGAAAGAAAGTAGTGTGACGACTAAGGGTGTAATGATTAGGCTAAAAGCACTACGAAATGATGACTTGGATTAGAGTTCGAGAATACTTGTTAGAAAATGCAAGCACGAACATTCTCAGGTGTCGTGTAAAAGCTCATCAGGTTATGAATTTCCAGAGCCTAAAGTTTAAGATTTTGCACCGAAACGGGATTCTTCTTTGTCCCATGTTCTCTTTTTAAGGACAAAAGCTGTTTTCAGCTATTTTTGTCGTTTAAAAATGCACCGGAGTGAGCAGAAAATGAAATTTGCACCTACAGCACTCTGTATCTATCTGACTACAATATGAAATAACCGGATGTCTTGGATGTTTATGACTTAAAGTCGCATTTTTGGTTCCTTTATGTTTGATGGCAGGTTTGGACTTGTTGTAGTGGCTTGCAAGTACTGAGACTCCGGTCTTACAGGCCATCTATCCAACTGGTTGGGACACCAGGACGAAAATTTCTCACACAAAAAGCTTGAAATGGGTTAAAGAAAGAGAAAACCGTTTGACCATCTTTGGAAAAATGTCACCAAAAACTCGAAGCCCAAAGAAAATAAAACCGAAATTCCTCCAGGGAGGAAAGAATTCGAGAGAGAGAGAGAAATTTTTGTCAAGAAAAACTTACCGGCGAGAAAGATCTCAAATTCTCTGGGAATTGTTGCCACAATCTTTTCAAAAAAAAATTGAATCTTTTGATGTTGGGATTTTATTGTTTCTTTTATCAGAGACTCTAACAGAACCGACATCCGGAAAAGAACCAAAAACCAAAGAGAAAAAAATTTTTTTTCTTCCCCCGAGGTGTCAGAACGATAAATACGTAAGAATATTTTCCGCTTTTCGTTTGAGTTTTCCGCCCACCCGCTTATTTATAAAATATTATGTCACCCAACTGGGTGTCTAAACTAGTTCAAAGGAGACCTCTGATGAATGAATATGCTGTGAGACAGTTTGGTTCTAAACAAAGTTTGTGTTTAGTTTTTATTTTCTTTATTTCCTATAACTTTTTGAACAACCACCTAAATCAGGGGTTGGTGTCGTATTAGGATGCGTAGTGTTTTCAGAAAAATAGGAAGGAGGAGGGAACACCACTCCAGGAATGACCTTAAGGTATAAAATTAATAGTAAAGGGAACTAGAGATGAAACTACCAGAGGTGCACATGCGTACATGAATGTGTTTGAGAATGTGAAATAGCGCTTGGCTCAAGTAAATTAGATTTAGTGTAGTCGTTTTTGATGGCTACTGTGTTCCGACAAATCTAAGTTTAGTGGAATAGTGTCCATTGTTATTTTTATATATAATATGATCATATAAACACCCATTATAGATTCCTTAAAAGTATTTGATATATGGGAATAATGTTGGGACACCACAACACCTAGCCCTGATGGTGGCCTTGCCCGTATTTATGGTCATTTATCTCTACCTGTATATATTTTATTTATACTCTCTTATTTTTGATTCCACCAAAGTTCTTGGGTTTGTAATTTTATAAAGAAGCTTTTCTATCTTCTCTCTCTCTCTCTTCTCACCTTTTCCTTTGGTTATTTTGGGATCCGTCACTTATCGTTTTTATATGGGATCTCCAATAAAATATTTTTCCTTCTTTCGACCAGGGGAGTAATAAAAATTGTAGAAAAATGTTTATCGCCAGCAGGAAAACTTTTTACTCTCTTTCGAAACGTCTAATTTTTTTTATCGCGGTTGTTTAGGTCAAGGAAAGAGAAAGAAGAAGAGGGTGAAGAAGAAGGAGGAGGAAAAGAAGAGAAAGAGAAAAAGGAGAGTAAAAATCGTTTTGTCACGTATTTAAAAAAAGAAAGAAGAAGAAAGAAATATTTATGTATATTCGCGTTAACACTCTTAAAGTCATAAATTAAGTAGAAAACATTTTTATAAACGTCGAAGCGTTCGGAACGGTTTTTATTTGTGCTGTGGGAGAACGGGAGAGTGGTAGGTGGATGGGGAAGAGGAGGAGAGAACATGAAGGAGGCTAAGAGTCGTTATTTCGATTTTTGGACGTCCGTGGGAGAGTTTACAACAAGGGAGTTTGAAATATGATTGTTTGGGTGAACGAGAGCTTTCTGAAGGAAAGATTTGTCTTTTCGCTTTCTTCGGGACACGTCGCCCAATGTTTTGGTGACCTCATTTAAGACCGAAATTAGTTTTCTGAAGGAGGATCGATTTAGGTTTTGAGGAGTGGAGGAAAAACTGAATGGGAAATATTCTATTTGAAAGCCTTTCTCCTTTCGCCTTCTTAGTTTATCAATTAATTGAGGAGAAGAGTGGGGGAAGGGGTGGTGACTGGAGATTTTCTCGGATTTTCCTTTAAATTTGTCACAAAGTGGAAAATCCTTAAAGTCGCAGGTCAGGCATTAAAAGGTCTTCTGACTTCCTTCTGTCTCCTTTCTAGTGCTGATAAGAAGGTTTGAAAGCTAAACAATGAGACCCCTCCCACACCCCAGACCCAGCCTCTTCTACCTTTATTTCGAGCTTCATAAACCTCGTATCTTTCTTTCCTCAATCTCTTCTTTCATTGGTGAAAAGGGAAAAGGTTTTTGATTCGTTTAGAGAAAGGAAAAGTAGGACTGAAAGGGAGATATAAAGGAGAAGAAGGTTGGTGGGGGGGAGGTCTGGAGAGGAAGAGAAGAATGAAAAAACTTAGTCCATTGTTATTTCGTTTTGATTGTCTTCGTTTAAGGAAGATGGCTTTGAAGAAGGTATCAGTTTCCTTAAGTTTTATTCTTTTCTCTTTTTTTTACGTTGGCACGGTTTTTGAAACATCACGGCAAAAGGCACGTTTCGAATTTATTCGGGGTCGCTCTCAAAAAAGGATTTAAAATGAGGAGATGGTTGGTGGGAAATGAGGAGCGGGAGTTCCGGTGATAGAAAAATGTGCTTTTCCACGGATGGGAAATTTCGAGTTTTTACTCTCTTTCTCTTCCCGTGGGGAGTTCTTTCCCGGAGAAAGTGGAAGAGAAAGGCGAAAGTTATTTTAAGAGAAAGTAGTAATTTGGTGAAATGAAAGTTTTTTTTCCCCGAGCACGTGATCCAAAGCTTTCTTTTTTACTTAATTTTTTAGGAGAGGAGGAAAACTAGTCCCCAAGTGCTTTACCGGGAAACGGTATTAAACTGCCAGAATCCGGATTAAAGGAGAAAATCAATCGGGGGAAAGCTTTCCTTTCGAGGTCATTGGAAAGGTTTTTTCCGGGGTGGGGGTGTGGAAGGAGGAAGGTTACTGCTGCTGCGGGGGCGGTCGTGGGAGGTTTCTCAAACTTTACGGATTTTCGACTCAAGATAAGTAAATTTGTATTCAGGATTAATTTATCTTAATTCGTTTTTTTAATCCTTTTTTTAAAGCTAAATCCGTAAAGCTTAGATAATTTGAATTTTTTTTGTGATCTGTCGCATGAGTCCAAGGACTTTTGACTCTTTTGCCAAGTCAGATGTTGAAAGCAGAAGATTTTTAGTGAATAGAATATGTTTAATGGATCCTTGAGGGCTATGAAAGTGTTATTTGTCTACTTAAATTCGTGTTTTGGCTAAAAACCCTTTATCGGGACAAGGTATTTGATCCGATTTGATCTTCCGGCTGTTTCTTTGAGTCCAAATTTCGATTCACAAACTTGTCGGAGCGGATTGTTCTTTCTAGTTCGAACTAATGCCGAAAACCCAGTCTGGTTCCTGATTTTGGGCTAATTTCTTTTAAAATCTTGATAGAGATATTATTATAAGATATAAAATTATACTATTGTCAGATTATACTAAAAGAAACAAACCATAAGCAGTCATCGTGGCACATCAATCCATCCAAGTGGTGAGTGGGAGCCACCTCTCGAGGACAAAGAGTTAAATTTCGTTTGAGGAGAAGACAGAGTTTGGGTGATATTTACCCCTAAATTTCATCAATAGTAAGAGATGAGTAAAAGTCTTGAAGAACATGGAATTGGCGGAATGGAGAAGAAAGAAGAAGTGAGAGTGAGAGAGAGGTAGACATAAAGGGAGTGTAGAAAGACGAAGAAGAAGAAAAGAGGAACACATCCAGAAATTTAATGGTTTCAGCAATTTTCCCTCTTTTATATTTTATTCGGCGTGGTTTTCTTGGTGGATGGAAAGGTTTTTCCGATATCTGCATAAAATACGCCAAGGTTGAGGAAAGTTTTAAAATGGAAGATTCAGCATTTGTTTCTCTTACCGTGCTGTTCTCGCCTCCTTCCTCCCTTCGTAACTCCTCATAAACGAAATTCCATTTGTGTATAGTCTCTCTCTCTCGAATTTTTTTTTGATAACAAAATTCGTTTTCTTCTTTCCTCTCGATCTGTAAAGAATTGTTTTCCCCAACTGTCGTTATTTTCCTTTCCTCTCCTCTCCTTCCCCAACTGAGGAAAGTAATTTTAATCACATTTTATAATCAACTCGTGTAGCATTTTGAAATGTTGCCGTGACATTTAAGTGTTTTGAAGACATAAAAAAGCGAGAAATCGCAATGAAGTGAAGGGAAAAGGAGAAAGAGGATAGTAGAAGGGTAGGAAAGTGAAAATATAGAAAAGAAAAATGGCGAGGTTTTTGCAAAAGGTTTCAATCTCATTGTTTACGTGTGGAGGAGGAGGAGGAGGAGGAAATAAACAAGACCTCAAAAATGGATTTTGAGGAACGGGATGAAGAGAAAGTGGAGGAAAGAAAGCACAATTCTGGTTTTTGAAAGAGGGTTTGGCAGTTGTTTGTTTGCATTTTTTTAATGTTGACATGAGCTTTAATGCTGCTTTGTATGCTGCTATATATGTTTTGACATCCCACGGTTACTCTCTTAAAAAGTTTGTTTGTCCTCTTTTCGGGGATTGCTCGAATTATAAGACCCCAGGTGGCTTTAAAGTTTGTCAAAAGGAAGATTCTGTTAGTTTTCGGTTTTAACAGACTGAATGGATTGGTTTGATGTAAGTTTCTTTCCTGAGGTTTTCAGAAATATATTTTAAGTAGCGGGTTCACCACGATCGAGACATTTAGTCAATAAGACCTTGGACCAAAGCAAATGCACTCAAATTCTAGTGGGAGGTGGTTGAATCCATCTTTTGATTGACTTAATTGCCATCGGAGTCCGCGCCAAAATTCCGACATCTCTGAAACCGCTGGGGCAGGGCGGGGGGTGGGAGGTAGATGTGGGAAAAGAGATTTTTTTTGGCTTTTCCTCTCGCCAAGGATTTTGGCGGCTTTCGTGAATAACCGCAAGCACCACATATCGTACATACGGCGACGAAAAATGTTCACAACAGAAAAATAAAATTCTCCTGTTGGGGAAAGCTAGGGGGTGAGGATAGTATATGAGAAGGAAGAGGTACTGAAAAGCAGTTTTTTGAAAATTTTGAAATTTCGCCCGGCATCCGGTTTCCTTTTTAAACCCTTTACGAATTCATTTCCGTCCGTCCAGTGGATGGTCGTTTTTTTCATTTTTGAAAGCTCAAATCGAGGAGTCCTGGTCCGCTCATTCAGGGGTTGATGTCGATTGCGAAGATTAAATAGATGGGGTGGGTGTGGGGGCTTGTCCTCAGTTGGAACGGTTAGAAAAAAATTTCGGAAATACGTTCCACTTGTAGTGTGTGTGTGTATGTCGTGTGTTTTTCGAAAGTGTTCACAGCTGCAAAATCAATAACACGACTCGTTAAGACGAGCACCGACAGCTGATTTCTTTTAGAATTTAATGGTGAAAGAGAGAGGAGGGGGTGGAGAGAAAGGGGAAAGTGGGATTAAAATGAAATAATTTTTTTTAGTGTGCCGACAGTTCTGACTTTCTTTTTTGGCAGGTTTTTGATCCAGACACAATTATTATAGTTGTCGTCCTGAATAATTTTTTTTTATCTGTGTGTCATGTGTGAAAGCAAAACAAAACTCATGCATGGATTGTAAAGATGCAACAATTTTTCATAATTTGATTTAACGGCGACATGCAGCGTCGAAATGCATGACTGCGAACGGTCAGAAATCTGTTTGTAATAATAATTTTGTGGGAATTGGATGCACAGCCAATTTTAGGAGGAGTGAGTGGGGGTAGAGGGAAAAGGATGAGCAAAAAAGCTTTGCACTTGTCCCACGAAGAACGATGAGAATTTTTGAAGCTTAAAAAAAATTAATGAATGAATTTGTCTAGGAAGTCTGGTACAAGGCCGCGTGTTTTTATAAATTTGATGACTGATCTGCGTTTAAAGACGCCAGGTTCGAACTATACTCTGAGTGAATATCGAGGAGAGGGATGAAAGAAGAAATCAGATCTCTAGAAAGAGCACCTAAAACAGGCAAAACTTTAGTTGAAGTTTAGGTTGCTCAAGGACTAGGTTTTGCAGAGTGCAAAAACAAAGAACGAACAAAGAGAGTTTTTCCAGGAAAAGGAGAAAGAAAGCAGGAAAGCAAATGTCAAATTCTGGACACGGGCCTGGGCCCCGGAGCGGAACACTGATTGATTGATTGTGAAAAGTTTTGTGATCAGCCTTTTTCGGATTATATGGTTCGGAAATAAACAGTTCTGAGCTTTTTCCATCCCTATTTTGTTGTTTTTGGGCGGCAGCGGGGGAGGTATAATTTTATTTAAAACGGTAATTCTTTCCGGTTTTTTAATTTTCGGTTTCATAATGCCCGCCGCCATTTTTTAAACGGATTTCGAGAAGCTTTTTGTGGTTTTTTAATGATTTTTTACAGCTTTAGGAAATTGGCTTATTGGTAATTTTCAGGCTTTTGTGGGATTTGGTTGTGAGTTCAGAGAAAGGTTTGCTTCTCTCCTGAACGCATTACTGCTTACAACATTGGCAAGGCAAATTGTCGTCTTTAGAGGAAGAAGCTGAAAATGATTTTTAGACCCTGAGACTAATCCTACTGTGTTGGTTGTCATAAGAACACCTTATTGTAGCGTTAATGGGGACATGTAAAGTCAGGACCGTAACCGGTGACTGACCTAATCACTATTATAACGTTATAGGTTGTATACTTTCGACGAAAGTTTAAACATGACTTGAAGATGTCATTTCTTGCAGTTTTAAAACCCCTAATTCGGAAATTGTTTATCGAGTTAGCGAGTGTATGTGTAGGTTGACAAGAACCCAAAAAAGAAATCTGTTATTTGAACGTATCGAATTTCTGTGGTCAGCTGTCGTTTTCTCTCTAACGAAAGACTTTAAAGCTCACCAAATACGGACCGCATTATTATGGTTTCTTGTTTCTTCTTCTTTCCTCGCCCGCCAACGCTCTCATTTTCTCTCCATCGGTTCGATTTTGCTCTTTCCCTTGAAACCTGGGTCTTGAATTGTTTTTTTCGGAGTGTCGCCCTAATGTAAGTTTCTTTAAATGTTCAAAAACCGCGTCAGCCTTTTCTAGTTCTTCTTTAGTTGGTGTTGGGACATTTTATTGACTAGTGTTCTCGGGGCCATTTTTAGTCCCGGTAGAAACTGTAAGCTTACCTCGAAATCAACTTTTGGTATTTGCATAGTTAGATCCTTTCACCCCAGTCAACAACAAAGAGTAGATAACCAGCTTTGATGTTCTTTCTTCTCCCCCTCCTTCGGTTCCCACAGTTGGATTGTTAGTAAAAGCAAAATCATGCGAAAACGTCGAGACTATGAATGGCTATTGAGGCTGGCGCCAATCCCGTTTTATCTCCGACATGTTTTCTTTTTTTTTATCTAGAGAAAACAATATTTTAAAAGTCGGGTCTTGAAAAGAAAAAGATTCGACAACCTTGTCTGGCGAGAGAGGAATCCTTTTCATTCAAAACCGAAAACCTAAAAATAGTTTTAAATCGGATATATATGTCTCCATATGTGGATCGCTCGCTATCCGATTTTGTTCCATATATGAAGAGAAGGAAATCAATGGAGTGTAAGATGATCTTTGGCGTCGGGAGAAAATTTTTGTTTTCGTGGTTTTTTCTCTGAAAAAGAAACCTGGCGACGAAAGGGAGAATGAGGAAAAATAATGCAGAGAAATTTTGCAGCGAGACGAATTTTTCAATTCCAAGATGGCAGCCGGGGAGGATCGTTGTCGGGTAATCTGACTTGAAAGTGGATTATGTTGGGATTAATTTTCGGTGGGATTTCCAAGGGCTCTTATGGGAGTTGCGAGTCAACCTTGAACGTTAGGCGGTTTCAGGCCAAAATCTTCAGGTTGAAGTTCACGGTTTTTATCTTATTGTCGTTGGCAAAGATGTGAGGGGGCGGAAGGGAGACAAATAATAAAAAAGAACTTCTTTGTCGTGGTACTCGAAGAACTACATTCGAAGACTCCGCCTTTTAAGGTTTGTTGTCATGAATCTTTTGTGTAATAATCGATCTTGATTCATGATAGAGACAGGAGTTTGGTGCTCCAAAGTGATCTTAGTCATTTTGGTGTGACTTTTACAAAGTAATTTACACGTATACTACTAACTTAATTATTTTGGCAGGAGTTTATACTAAAGGAATGTGTAGTTGTTAACCATAATGACTAATATTAATATTATACTAATCAGTACCAATAAGGAGTCGGAAAATTTTAAGATGTAGGAACTGATTTGAGATGGAGGCAGTATGTTTTGCAGGCGTTTGTTTTCCTCTGAATTTGGTGGATATTTCTATATATTTTTGGGGCGAGTCCGCGGAAATTGGAAAGAGCGGTAATTTAGATTTTGTTGTCGTTATAATCCAAATTATCTTCATCAAGTCGGCGAGCTTTTAAACGGAAATGTTTTTTACAAGCGTGACCCGGGACAGACATGAACCGTTAAAGCTGAGTAATTTGAGGAAAAAAAATTTCAATTAATTACAAAGAAAATATTTTTTCATAATTTATTTACTCGCCTAATTTTTGTTTGATAATTAAAAAAAGTTAATTGTTTATCATGAAAATATTATTAAAAGTATCGATCGAAATGTAGAACGCTTGGAGTTTCTTCACCTAATCCGGAACATGGAGTCTGCTTTCTACCAAAGAGTAGGTTTGCTATAATGATGATGATGGTGGGTGATTCAGTATGCGGGACGTAGTTGATCCTTATTTAGGATATTTGTCGTTTTCCATGCTCTCATTTCGGCTTTGTGCTGACGTCGTTGCGTATCTGTCGGGAGGATTATCCCCTTGACGATTGGTAAGATTTAGCTGGCGGTGGTGTCATTGTTTTTTACGAACGTCTAGTGCAGATTTTGTTTTTTTTGAATAAGTGGATTTGTCGTTTGCAGAACTCTTCACCTCTTTAAATCGTGTTGTGTGCTTTTGAGCTGTTTTCTTCTTTGTTTTCAATTGATTTTCAGTAAGCTTTGCTCTTCATGGTTTTCATAAGTTTTTTGGATGTTGTTTTATGTCCCGGAATTTTATTTTTTGGAATAAAAGGTTTTATGGTAGGTTAAAACATATCCGTGCTTTTAGCTCCATTGAGAGCTTTTATGCCAAACCTAAATTGTTATGGAGGTTGCCTCGGGTGTCGTTTTATGCGGCAAAATATCGCCGAATAAACTAGTGATTATATTAAAAGAACATAAAAAAGTGTAATGATGCGTTTTTTAATTTTCTATAAGCACAACTTTAAAAACTAACACGCAGGAAGGACTTTCATAATTGATTAAGCTTACATTACTGACGCTACATTATATATAAAACGCCCTTTTTGGCGAGCTTTTTTTTCTATATACAGCGTTCGAATATATTTTAGTTAGGAACTACTTTATTTAAAATTTTTTATTTACTTAATTTAACCCTTGAGTACAATGCGCGCTGTTGGGACTCAAACTATTACGTATTCCTCGAGAAAATTAATAAATTTCTTCAAGTAAAAGTGCTGTAGCTTCCTTACATTTAGGTTTTAGTGGGTGTATAAATCATTCGATTGAAATAGGATTGCAGGAGTGGATGTATAGCAACCGCCAAATGACTTTTTTGCTCGATTGTACAAACCAGAAACAAAAAAAAAATCAAATTGCTACACCATCCCGATTATTTATTTATTGGATCGACAACTTTCTTATGTCAACATTTCACCAACAGACGTTTCTGCAAAAACTCGGTTTCTTTATTTTATTTTTTTTTCGATTGGGCCATCTTTGTACCACATTAGTTTCAATCACTCCTCTTTTTCTTTTGGTCTTCTTTTTGCTTTCTTTTCTGCCAATACTGCCTCATTTTCTCGACTGTTTTCTGTCTTTCTCTGTCTTTCTCTCTTCTGTCCATTTCGACCTTGTTGTCAGTTTATAATATTTTAGAGTATATAAATTATAATATATAAATAATAAAATATAATATTAATATTTTGTCACATATACAATGTACACATTTAAAAATTTATATAAAACGTATAATACAAAAATTAGTTACCAATTTGTTTTAAAAAATTAATTGGCGATGGCTTTGTTTTTGGTTTTGTTTGAGTATTCTATGAAAGCTTAATTTGGTTGTATATTGTACAGCCCGAGGGGGCACCCAATTATTCAAAATATATTAATATTAGTATTATTAGAAAAAATATATAACTAATTATATCTAAAACTTTAAATACAGAATAATTAAATATGTTAAGGACTTGAATAAAATTTTACGCGGGATGGCTACAACATATACCATCTTGTCTCTCTGAAAAAATAAAATTAAAAATTTAATATTGTAGTGTAATCCAAATTTGTAGTAAACATATATCAAAGATATACCTGTGATGACCTTAAGTACCAGTGTCTTATTTAGGAGACTGACAAAACTAAAAATTGTAAATTGGTCTAAAAATTTTCGTGAATATTTTCTTATTCAAGTGAGTGTTATTGATAAATGTGTATAAGTAAAATTTGAGCGTTAATACGCTACTGTGAAATATTCATTCCTGCACATCGATGCTGCAGTTGTATGTATCGCATAAAACGAAACCGGTTCGTGTTTTTTATCGTAATCATTGGAGTGAAATGAGAAGGAAAATTTAAAAACTGGGGATTGGGGATGTTCAGAAAATAAAAATAAAAATTATACAAAACAGATACTGCAGAGAAGCATGGGCAAAATGAAATGAGAGAGGTTTTTGGGGGTCCATGGGGTGGGGGAGAGGCAATGGGATTTGAAAATCCCTTTTCTTGGATTTGGCGATGAACATTTAATGAATATAAAACATATTCTCGGCGTAGGTGGGCTTTACTTGTTTCTGGCCAAAAGCCAGATTATTTTTATCTTATTTATTACGAATACCATCAAAATCGATTGTTATTATAAAAAATAGATGTTTCTCGAATAAAATGAAAAAAATAGAAAACGAAGGGAAAAAAGTTTGTTTTTCCCCCGAAAAACAGAAACGAGGATTACGAAGGCGGTGGGAGGATGAGAAAAAAGCGCGGAGGAGGATGTTGTCTTTGCTCGTTTCGGATTTTTTTGGAGGAAGTTCAAAGTTTTTCCGATTTGGAATCCGAAGGATCTTTGTCTTCCTTTGATCCCGGTTTTGTTAATTTGGAAAACGGTTTTATTTGTAGGCGGTTCGCGGGTCAAAATGCCCTCTCACGTCAGTCATCCCTCGTAAAAGGATTTCGCGGGATGGTAACTGTCACGTGAATGTCACTGTAATTTAAAATCCCTTTGGATTGTTACTGTAAGTTCTGCTCGGTGATGAACCTCAATCATGGTTTTATTAAGGTTAACATTTGGGTGTTTTTGTTTGTTTTGTCTTTTTTTAGCCGCGATTTCTTTTTTGATTGAGTTTTTATTTTGTCTGGTTATATGTGGCAGGTAGCGGAACAGTTTTTCCCGTTGGAAATGTTGTAATTTTGATTTGATTGCGTGGGATTTTGTACTTTTGTTAGTCTTTTGTTGTTTGTTGAAAAGAAGTTGTGTTCCGGTTTTGTTTTGTTGTCCAACAAGGAATTTTTTAATTCGGCGGAAGTGATTTTTTTGTTGTGTGACATTTACGTCCTCTGGGTTGTAAGTTGTGTTTGTCGTTTGTGTGTCGATAGTATTTTTTATTTTTATTTTTTCCCCTCTCATGTACCTAATCTTATACTTTCGTTGTGGTACTCTCAAACCCTTGCTTCATTTATTTTGAGGGTGTGAAAGCTCATTTCATTGATTGTTATGGTTGATGATCTTAAATTTTTGGCTGGCACTCGTGTTCCTTTTCAAATTTGTTTCTTCCTTTTCCCAAAACTTGTAAAGCCTCATTCGGTCATTCTTTTGTCTTCTGAACTTCACATTTTGACATCGATTTGTTCATTTACCCTTTTTCCTTATTTTTTTTTGAATTATTTTACCTCTAATTGAAACTAAAGTACCTTCCAATTTGGGTCCTTCTAGCTGAGAATTAAGGTAGAAGGTCTTGGGCAAAGCTCTTGGCCTTCAAAAAATTAGAGTGTAAGTCTTATAGCCATATAATCCTCCAAGAAGGTGTGCTATATTTGTAGCATGAATCCTCAATGAAAGTGTGCAATATTTATGAAAAAAAGGCGTTTAAATAAGTTTTGCAATATTTTTAAAATGAACCCTTCGTGAAAGTGTGCGATATTTATGAAATGACATCTACTCAAGTCAAAACCAAATGTACATCCACTGGGGATGAGCTTTTAGCTGTGGAACAAGACAAATTAAAAGAAAAGCCTTCTCTCATCTAACCAAAAATTTGAATTGAGTGACTTAATAACCAAAATTTTAAATAAGTAACTCACTCCCTTCATTTTGAAAACCTGTATCGAAAGTCAGGTAGTGTTCAAAGTGGTTGTAAGTTGACATTTTGCTTGTTTGCCATCGTTTAAAAGTTCTTCTGCTGTTTCAGTCTCTCCTTCAATATAATGATGTCACAGTCTGAAGTAATATGAAGGAGGGATTTTTTTAAAAAAGGGTTTATGGGTAGTCAGGTCATGAAAACTTGGATGATGAAACCATTTTAAGGTTAGCAATACCTTGATAAAACCTTTCGACTGCTTTTTATACGCCACATAAATTACCGGCTGTTTGTTAACTTCTTTCTTTTTCTCATTTCCTCGGAAAATCTTTAAAGATTTTCCAGATTTTGAGTTTAAACCCAAACAGGAAATTGTGAAGTCATTCGGAGTCTATTGGAGTTTTTCTCTCTCATATGAAAAACTTTCTAAAAAAATGTTTTAGAAGAAAAAAAGTTTCTGTTTCGAGAATGAGGTAGAAAGAAGAAAAAAAAATTCGTCTTCAGACTTTATAAAAAATTTAATTTTTGGCTTTTTGGTCTGTTTACAAGTGTCTTAGAAGATTTTTTTGGGGAGAGGGTGAGGGGGTGGTGGATGTAGAAGGGAGTTTCTTTTTTGTCGAGGAGACGAGACATGACAAAACTAGGTAAAAGCCTTTTTGGTATATACGAAATCTCACTTGGGGAAAATCGGTTTTTATTGAAAAGGACATTTCTCGTGATTCACTTTGACCGGTCCTTTCAGTTTAGAAGGAGGTGGGGTGTGGTGGATTGGAAGATTCGGCATTATCAAAGCTTCGTTACAAGTTCTCACACCTTAGACAATCCGACTTCCGACTTCGATATTTTAGCCTGAATGGAATTAAGATCTCACTACCATCCTGGGACCGATAAATGGCATCGATCCAGTCATCTCGATTTATCACGGATATCTCATTGAACGTTTGTTCGAGTCCCAAGCGAATCGTTTCCATCCCTTTGAAAATCCGTACATCAGCATAGGTGATGGAAGAAGAGTGGGTATAACCTTTGGAAGAATAACAGGGGAAGAATGAAAAGAAGGAAAAGGGCCGTAACGATGAGCAAAGCGAAATTTGAGGGAGGGAAACGGGGTGGTATATCGATTTGAAAAGCTGTCTGTTCCCATGAGATTAAAATTTAATCTAATACAATGAAGTCTTCGTTTCCGGAAACGAAACAGAGATTAAGAGCCCCCGGTATTAATTCCCGGGGATATAGGGCCACATTAAGAATGTGACAGTTTGCTTCTTCCTTGGGTTCAGTTGTCGTTCAAAGAATTGGTGATGGGTGGGAGATTGTCGATGGCTTGAAAGTGTTGCCAGGGAAGATGATGATTGATATTTGGTAGGAGCTTTGCAAAAAATTGACGGTAATGAAGTTTGCGTGGAATATCATCGGTAGATTGACGTTTTGAGGTGAGGTAGAAACGGATGTCGAAACCTGTTTGTGTACCGACGGGAACACCGTGGAGACGTTTTTTATGTACACCCGTAGGCAATAGGTATTATCGATGTTCGGGTCCGGTTGACAAATGTTATAATCTGGTTACCTAAAGGAAGGAAATGAAAAATAGCGAGTTGGAAGTCAGGTTGTTGGTGTTAACAAGGTGCGATTGCCGTCTCAAACAAAACCAAACCGAAAATGTTGATTTGATTTTTAAGTAGGATAGGTAAATGAGATTTGGCACTCTCCCTGTGGGGCCTTGAGTGAAGTCACACACTTTCTTTTCATGGGTGTGGTCTCCCAGACGATTTTTTTAATTCTGGAGCTGTTGCGTTTTTGACTCACGGCGTTGGTTTTTACCGATTTTTTTTGTTTAAAAAAATTTTTTTCTTGATTGAATTGATAACGAAAAGAGATTCTTGGGTGTGTAATGTTTGATTCGTCCTTGACATCAGATTTGAATTTTTTGGGGTAGAGGGAGGTCATTCACTCTTCGCAAAACTTCATGCAACCGGTCAAAGAATTCATTTCCACGCACGATTTGTCACTTAGAAGTAATTATCAGTTCAGGGTTTTTGTCGGGACGGGCGTCGAGGAGTTTCAACTACAGTAAGAATGACTTTTTGAAACACTGAGCAGTCGGAAGAAAGTAGGACATGAGCAATGGTGACGGGGATGGAAGGCGGGGGCGGAGAGGGAAAGGGTACTTACGAATTCCGGCAGAAACCTCTGAGACGTGTTCTAACGTGTGTCATCTTCTCAGGTACGACGTTTGAATTTCCAATCAGAGTCTGATCGGTTGTAGGACAGGCGAAAAGCGAAAGTGGTCACGTTTGGGGGGACTTATAGCTCGTCCCAAATAGCAAGTCGATATACAAATTTGATGGCGATTAGATAATTGGAATTGCGCAAAAAAGATGGAACCTGATTTTGTTTCCTCTGTTATTCATCCTTTTTAACAACCTTTTTGGTTAGTTGTTTTGAGCTGTATTGATCTCCTCAGCCTTTCCTTTCCCCTTTCCCCGTTGTCCTTTTCTTTCTAAGAAAATTAATTTATTTTGAAAGTTTATTTGATTGACCTTTTGCGAAAACAACCGTTGGCGTAGGGTAACTTTTAAATGCTGTAGGGGAGGAGAAGAGAAGAGGGTAGAAGGAAGAAAATAAAAAGGAAGAGAAATTGATTTGTGTAAAAGTTGAGTTCTTTGTCGAAACTGGGTTATACCAGAAAATGATTTCCTTCAAGTCGTTTCGAATTGCGCAATCGGTCGCATTAAGTCGCATTGTTTTTAAATTTCCAAACAGGAGACATTTTGGCGGTTGCTATGTAAGTGGAATGACGTCACTTGACTGTTTCACTATCGATTTCGCATGCGGATGGTTATTTATTTAAGAATTTTTTTCGAGCGGGGGCGATTGGAAGGGCACGAAAACGTTTTTGAGGATTTGGGTTTTGAGGTTTCCTAAAAGACGAAGAGAGGTGATGATAATATATGCATTAAACATGGAGTGTAACATGTTATTTTCACACTAACTACCGAAGCTTCGTCCAGTTTAAGAACTGTTTACGTCGTCAGAGTAAAAACGAGACTGAGTACAAAACTAAGAAAGAGAGAAAAGTTAGACTAAGGTTCGAAGAGAAAGCAGAAAAGAGGTTAGTATCTGGTTGGAAGTTTCCAATGATAATCTGTTAGGGTTAGGGCTGGAAACTTCTAAGGGTGTCCCATGGATAGGGAAGTGAGGTTAGGAAGGTGTGGTGGTTATGAGGTGTATTAGTGGCTGCCAAATGGACTAAATGGATAGTTCGGGTCTCTTGGAGTTCTTTAGCTGTTGAAATTTAAAAGTTGAGCCTTATTGCTGCTTAACTAACCTCACTCTACTCAAGAATACTATACTTACAGCATATTATTTTCAACCAAGTTACGTTGGCGAATGTTTTGACAGCTCAGGGACATTTTCTTCGTCGATGTTTTAATCAATTTATTAGTCTAGATAAAGGGAAGGAAAAGAAGTCGACGACCGCACAGGTGTTAGATCGAGAGCTGGGCGTGGAATCAGGTGAACAATCGTGCGCGGGGAATCGGTGAAAGGTGCAAAACACTTGTCTACACCAAAGAGATCAAAATAACAACCTTGGAAATTTTGCAGGGTTTCAATAAGAATCTAAAAGGATTGGATAGTAGGTGAGGGGGGTGTGTGTGGAAGATATTGGATAATATAAAATCTCAGGATAACGAAGGAGTTGAATCGACCATTTAACAATAACCAGGCCCGAGGCGTCGAACAAGAAAATAAAAATTTCAAAACGGGTTTCTTTTCTCCAAACACTCTCTCTTCGTTTCTCGGTTCGATTTGAAAGAGAAGGAAAAATGAAAGGCTTTTGCCCCCCGTCCCATCCCTGAAATCTTATCAGAATTATTAAAGTGTCGTCGATGTCGCCCCCCAATGTTATGTACATCAATCGACCGTAAATGAAAATCAAATTCCATTTTGGAATATTCCCACTTGACTGAGTTTTCGTATTACGTTCCAGTAATGGAACCTTGTTTTGCCGTAGACGTTTCCGCAAATTGAAAAATATAGTTGGGGATGAAGAGAGGCCCGGAGAGGAGGAGGATGAAATGGAGATCTTTTGTCAGATCAAACAAGGGAATATCGAAAACTTCTCGGAAACTCCCCAGACTTTTTCTTTCTTTTTTTTAAAGAAGAAAATGGGAGGGAGGTTGGGGAGGATAATTTTTCCTCCTCTGTTTTCCTTCATTGTTCTGCAGGAAAAGTGGGAAGAGAGTAAGGAGAAAAGAATTCTGGAAAGTTTTAGCTGAAAAATAAAAGTGTGGATTTGTTTTTCTTTTTTTTGGAGGAGAGAGTGAAGATACAACAAAATGAAAATTTAAAAAAATCGTAGATTTGTACGCAGGCGTATGTTTCTGGTTGGAAGGGGGGCTTAGTTTTGTTTGTTCTGTGGTTTGTTCCTTTTTGTAATTTTTTTTTCCTCTAAAAAACTGCAGTTCTCGAATTTTTGTTGCTGAGTCGTGTACATTCTTGACATCTTGCCAAAATGATTTTTTTTGGTTTGGTTTTGGTTGTTTTGTCTTGTTTCTGTTTTCTTTTGTTGTTGTTGTTGTTGTTATGGGAAAGATGGAAGAAAAAGGGTTTTGAGGTTGTCAGTTTAGAAAAAAAAGGAAATTGAATTTTGTTGGTTTTGATGATTTTTTATTTGTCTGGAATTTGGCGTGTTGTCGGATCAGTAGCGGAAACTCTTGATTTGGTTGTCCGAGAGAACGTTTTGCTATATATCACTAGTACTACTGATTATAAAGTGATTGAAGGAGTAGGACTTAACCCAAACAGGAATTGATAGGTTTCCTTTTTCCAACCTTGATTCTTTTAAACTGTTTATGTTAACAAACTAATATCCCCTAACAGATATGGTCTATAAATACAAGACACTGTTAATATCCATTGTCGAATTTAGATGACAACTTGAAGCGGTAAATGTGTCATGTGTTAATAGGATGGCTTGAGATCGGACACCTTATGAGTGACAGTAGAGAAAGTAGAGGATATTAATGAGCTGAAAGAGTTCTGGTATGGGTTATGAAGAGATATTTGCGAATCAATGATGCACACCCACAGTTTTCTTTCAGAACCACTGAGGAGCTTCCGGCTGCTTCTAAAATCATCCTGTTGGAAACTAGGTGTTAGATGCAATATCTAGTATCAATACAGTTGCCTCTTGTATATCGCTGTAACTCCAGCGCTCTCTGTTAAAATTCAAACACCCGGTACCCGTGACATGGAGGTTGAGTCTCTCTCGCATCCTTCTGTCCTCTTTTGGAGGGAAGTGTCCTCGGCGCCAGATGAAACTCTTTCAAGTCCGATAATAAAATATCAAAACGATTTTACTTTTTCCCTGTATCCCAATAATAAAAAATCGAATTAACACAGTTGTTTCAGTTATGAGATTTGGCAACGTTTCGTCACGCTATAACTTTTTATTTTCTGAAATTTTTATTGCGGTTTCCGCCGAATCCCGCTCTCAAAACGCCTCTAATGGATTGCGAGGGAACCGAAGAAGAAGACGATAAAGCCGTGGATTGAAGTTCGTACTTCTTTCAGAAATGAAGAAGTTAGGACCGAGACATAGAGTCTCGTAGTCCACAAATCAACATTCTTTGAAAGGAGGAGGATGGAGGGAGATGAGCCAAAACGAGAGCCTAAAAATAATAATAGTAATTTATTGTTGGAGCATTAAAAAGCGAAAACATGATATTCGACGTTGATTCTGCGCGAGTGGTAACAATAAATAAAATTGTAAGAGAAAAAAACTGATGCAGCGTTGCCAATTTGAATGTCATGAAATATTGATGTGCACGAAAACCAATAAAAGTAGTGACGAGGATTTAATTCCTGGAAGGTACGCGAGCGTTAAGTTCTTTTTTGTTTTCTTTTTAATTGATCTCAGGAACAATTTTTATAGCGCGTCAGAACGACGGGCTCGAACTTGGTTTCCCCCATTATCCCGTTCGCGTGTTTTACTAACCGAAACGTGGGGGAGATAACGCGAACGTTTTTCGCCGCCGGGTTCGAGAGATAGTGCCACTTTAGTCGAACGCTTCGATCGGGTGAGAGAGATGACAAAAGATTTGTTGGAGCGAAGTTTTGGGGGTTAGAAATATGGCGGGAGAGCAAAGGGAAGAAATTCGCGAGCGAAGAGGAAAAGCGTTAAAACGCTGTCGGATTTCTTCCCCGACCCACTTCTCTTCCTCTCCTTCCAAATTGAGGAAAATGAGTGAAGTCAGTTCTTATTATAGTCATAGCTGATTGTAATGCAATAATAAAAACGTTTACGGTGTTGCCAAATTGCATGAGCGCGGCATTCTATGCGGGTTTCGAGTTGTTGTTTAAATCCATTGTGGACCCAGCGTTTCACGATGACCTTCCAAAAGATGATCGGGAGTGGGCTCCTATATACACTTCTCTCTCTTAAGAAGATGAAGTTTCACTTTCTTCCTCCGCAACAATCTACTCTCTATTTACGGGAACCGGAGCGAAAGAATTGAACATTTTTAAGATGGCGGCGTCGGCGGCAGCTCTTCCACTTCATTCAATTCTTTTGATTATCGAGTTTGGTCGATTTTTTTCTCTCTCTTCCTTTCTTTTCTGCGGGTGACGCATTTGATAGCGTCTTGACTAGGACACACCCTAGGGTGTTTGTTTTTATCAATGTTTACACTATTCAGGGTCGGAGAAAGGTTAAGATCGTTACCTCGAGGCTCTCTCTCGTTTTTCTTCATTTAATTTCGTTTTCGCCGGTTCGGCGGTTGTAAATCATTATCAACGACAGCTAGGAAACGGATAGCAGATAATTCTCTCGCTTCTTGATTAATGCTTTTTCGAATTCGGTCGGTAGCTTTCGTAGGAAATGTTTCCTCCCCTCTTTCCCCCCTTCTCCTGGATGAGGGGGTGTGTGCTTCTGACGGGAAACCGTCAAACGGAGAGGAAGAACATAAATAAAACATTGAGATGGAAGAAGAAAGCTTTACAAATTCAAGTCGATGATGGTTTAGAGTGGATTAGAGAAGAGTGACGACGTCGTCTGCATAATTCGGCTAATCAAAAGTTGGAATCTGTTGGGAGAGTAGTAGGTAACAGAGTACAGTTGAGAACTATTGGCGGGCGGATTGATTTTTCGCCTAAAATCAAACCGAAGAAAAGAGAAGTCACAAAATGGCAAAATGAAAATTATTTGTTAACACTTTGGGATTTAGAGGTGCCTAACGTTGTTTTGTATAATTTTATGACTATAGTATAATTTTGTATATATAAAATTATATTATATAGGTTTAGGTTACGAGTAAGTAATAGTTCACAAAGTCTCTGGTTGTTGGTTCTTTCGTGCCAAAAAGCCTCGCCTCGAGTGCAAAAGGGTTAATTGAGTTTTTGGTCACACCCTGTATTTCAATCCCCATAGAAGGGAAAGATGGTATCGCTCCATATTCAACATAGAATGAAAAAAAGTTGGAGGAATTAATTGGTTAATAACTATTATTAAAGCGCAATACTGGAGGTCGAGGGATTCGTCGGAGGGTTTTTAAAGACACAGGGTCAGTGTCCGTCCCGCGTTGAGGGTTTGCCCGCAGGCTAACCACCCGTCGTAGCACGTGTCTCATTTATAGACTGATACCTGACTCTCCCCCACGGCCGTCGACGAATTTCACTTTTAAATCAATTAAAGGTTTTCCACCAGGTTTTTAAGTGGGGTCTCTCTCTCCTAAGATCACACACATGACTTGCGTGAGGTTGGTCTGACGTGTTGCCAGTTGAAACCGTCCGCCGGTTTAAAATGATTTTATCATTAATGGTAATTATGTCATTTTTAAAAGAAAAAGGAGAGAAATAGGAGTGTGGGATTAGCGGAGGTTCCACTCCCATGTGGAGGTCCTCTAATTTATGAGTTCAGGACTAACTAGGGTCAGGTCATGGTATCCCCTCCTCCTGTTTATGTCGATAAGAGGAATCAGGTTTGGAATCGTCTGATCAACCTTGTCGATGGATTCGAGGCTCTAAGTCGAGAAAGAGAGTTCGTTCCTCCCGCTGGCGGTGTCCTTGACCGCCTCTCCTCCCCTGTCGAATGCCACCGCGTGAAAAATTACCTGCGGATTAATCGAATTAGAAGTTTTGTAATCGGGACCATGCTCCCCCGATCTCTGCCTTTATTCTTCTTGTCTTTCCTTTCTTCCAGATTATCTGTCTTTGTTTTGTTAAAAATTTACAGCTTTAGAAAGGTTTTTTATTACCCCTTGTTTGCGTTTCGTATTTTATTCTCCCATTCGTAACATATTAGAAGACTTTATTACATTGTAGAAAATTAAAATGAATCAGTCGGAAGGACATAAAAGATGAATCGGAGTGGATAAGAGATGGGAGAGAGAGAAGTTCCCTCGAGGGAAAGGGTTGTTGGCTTACGAGAGCATAAAAGAAGAGCGTGAAAAGCAATAGAGGACATCAGTGGGACAATTGTCGCCAAGAAGATTTAGATTTTAATGATGATGGGGTGACTGTGGTAGTGGTGATGGTGATGATGATGGAGTCTGTTTGAAATTTTTGTGTTTGTTTGTTAATTGAGCGATTCAGGTTGACAGTGTCAGAATCATTCGTCCCCTTAGTCAGGGGCTTTTTAAAAGCAAGTCACAACGGGGTCATGATTATTTTACTCGAGGACAAAGAACCAAAGTCGGTTTGCGTGTCTAAGTTCTGTGGGAAAGTTCTTTTTTTAGTTTCCTGTTCGTTTCCAATCCTACAATGACTATACTTTCTCCTTTTTTGTGTTTGATTCCCAAGTTCTGAAAACAAAAGAAGGGAATGTCAGTCGATGTAATTATTTAATGATGCACGCCGGGGTGAGAATATGGTGGTGGGTTCTCATTCATGAACTCGGTGATGATCAAAATTGAGACAAACGGGGTTGTAAAGAAAGAAGAAGACTGGAAATCCGGTCAAAAGACTGTACGTCATCAAAAAGGAAAAATGGCAGTTTTGGAGGAGAGCTCAAAAGGTTTCGAAATTTTCCTTTTTCTTTGAGAAGGAAAAGGTTGAACTTTGCACTTTTCTTTGTCTGTTGATCCCTTCCGTGCGAAAACTTCGAAATTTTTTTTGTCGTGCTTTGAAGAGAAGCTTTTCCTTTCCCTTCCTATGTGTGTGTAATTGGTTCCTCGACTAAAACGGATGCTGTTCCCTCGAAGTTTGATTTTGTTGTTTCCTGGAATTTTGAAAGTAAAATTTTCTTCTTAAACTGTTTTAGTTTGAGTTTTAAGTCTTTTGTGTAATTTTTACGACAAAACTTTTGTTCTGTATCTGTTTTGTTTGTCTGACTTAATTTGATTTCGTTGAAGGGAGTGGTTGAATAACTTTCCAGAATTTTTTTCTCCAATGGGTTTAGCGGCTGTTTTTGGTGAGTTTTATAATCTTCCTTTCCTCAAGGGAAATTAAGGTAGCGGTTTAATGGTCTGAGAATGTGTTTCCTGGCGGAAACCTGCCGGAACTCGTCGGTACGTTCTTGTACCTAGACACAACCATATTCTCGACAGGTATAAAAGCGAGTATACGTCGCAGAAATACCTATCAAGACACTGCAGATGGAGCTACTGTCGTTTGTGGAGGAAGAACTGGCTACAATATTTCCATTAGCTTAACGTTTGAGTTGGTGCCACTATTTTTTTTCTTCATCAATATTGGAAAATTGTCGCTATTTCTACTTCCGCTACTTCCACGAAAATAGCAGTTTCATCTGCGGTGTTTTGCTAAATAGAAAAGCTAGGCTACGTGGAAAGACTTTTCTGTCTTCTGAAGATTTTTCCCACGCCAGACCTTCTTGTCATATTTCCTTGTACTCTGAGTTGTATTAATATCTTGAATTTGCGATTCTGTTACCTCGCCACTTCTTCTGCACTTTCCTGTCTCCTTCCTGTAGGATTTTCATAACTCTAAGTGGGTTTTTATACTCTAGCAAAGCCTCCACAGTTGCCAGCTATCGTGTTGTTTGTGAAATAAAATTTTTCAGAATAAAGAAATTCGATGAAATTCTGAAATTTTCGTTCGGTTAGACTCATATAGCTTTCCGACCATTAGGGGAAAAGCTTTTCCGGAGACGCTGAGCTTTATTCGAACTCAAATACGTTCTTTTATTTTGTTTTATTAAAAAAAAGTCGGAACTTTCACGTTGAAAAAGAAAATAAAACAAATTTATGGTTGCAGTTTCACCCCCGCTTTCACTTCTCTCCACTCGTTTCTCTTCTTACATCTCGTTGCAAATTTTAGGCAAGGACATAATGAAAATGTATTCACCCCCTTCAGATATATGGCTAATGAATTTAAAGCAAAGCCCGTCGCGTGTTGATTGAAACATGGCGCCGCGTTTCATGAAAACGAAAATCAATAAAGTGTAAAGCCGAGTTGAATTATTAGCCTTATACGGGGTGGGAACCGTCTAATCCTTTTCTTTCTTTGCTTTTTTTAAGATCTTGTTCCCTTCTGTTCGTGTCTTTCTTTCTCTCCCCACTCCCACCACTTTTTAAAACTGGAAAAAGGCTTCTTTCCTAAAAATAAAAATTTTCCACAGTCTTCTGCTTCTGTTTTTATGACTCAATTAAACGAAACGGGAATTTTTTTCACGATGCAAAGTTCTCGTTGCGAGCGATGTTTTCCTTTTTATACTGGGGTTAGGGGGTGAGGTCTAGGGGGTTAAGAAGAAATTGAAATGAAATTTTCGTATAACGTTACAGTCGGAAAATTTTTTTTCTTCCCTTTTCTTAGAAAGTGGGATTGTTTGAAGGAAGGAAATAAAGAAAAAGTTTAGTGTTGTTTTGGGTTAGAGGTTTGGACCGATGTAATTTGATTCCTTGATACGTCACTGTTTTAGGATATAAAGTTTTCCCCGAGATGTCAGATAAAATTTACGTTATGGGCGATGGTATCCTTCCTTGTTGTTAAGAAAAATATATTGTACAAAAGGGAAAAGTTGAATGTGGAGAAATCCTTTTCGGAGAAGAAGAAAAAGAAGTTTTTTCTTCTTTACGGAGCCTGGTGGTGTTTTGTTTAAAGAGCGGATCCAGGATTTGGGTTAAGTTTTTTATTAGGAGTTAATGAGCGGAAGTGTTTCAAACTTCAAACCTTCCCTTTTGATTGAGGTGCTTACTATTTTTGATCTTTCCGTTTTCTCTCTTTACCTGTCTGTGCTTGTACATTCGAGCATATGTCTACCTGTCCCCCTTTCTCTGGATCGTATATAGTAAAAACTAAGCATGACAAAGTGTTTAATTGTTATGAAGACACTCCTCGGTGTAGTCTTTAGTGGTTTATGGTTTCACAGTGCTTAATCAGTTTGTCATACATTTAGTTACCTTAGGTTGGTTATGCTTTGCCCAGATTTAGGACGATTTAAGGATTATGTTTAGGTCACCAATTGCACAAAGGTTTGTTAAGTAGTTGGAACTTGACATCATTTACAGCATTGGAGGAGGTTCTCACTTAAAAAATTCTGTGCTTCTTCTACCCCGGTTGGATGGCAAGCAACGGCGAGTTTGGCCCTTACAAAATGAAGCCGGCTCGATGATTATAACAAGTGTTAGAGTGAAAGAACACAAGTAAAAGAAAATAAAATAAATAGACACGTGGTACGACTCGACCAGTTAAGGTTGGATACCCTCAATCATCTAATTTTCGTATTGTTAAACAATTTATTCCTATACTTTATACTTAGAAAAATATTTACACTCAGAATTTATACCATGAATTATACTAATTTTTGACAGAAAAGCAAAATTTCTTCAAAGCAAAAAAAATGTTTAGTAGGTGACACGTTCATCCCCTTTAGATACAACAACTAAATCGGAACATTAAACAACAACCAAAGGCAACATCCATAGATGTGTGTAAATCGAGTTTCCGAATTTTTATTTCCTCCGAGGATGTTTTCCCACATCAGCCCTTATTCTTCCTCCTTTCCTTCTATTTCCTTTTTTTTTAATTTTAATTTACAAAATGAACATCCCTTAAGGCGGCTCTGATGGATTCTCTTTTTCAGTGCGTATAAATAAGTCGGAAGCGAGCGGGAACTCCACCGGAATTGTGATTTGTTTTCCCCCAGGGTTCAAAGGGTTGCGGTTAATACAAATACTGGAGTCGTGAAAACATTTTCCCGGCGTTTTGGGTTCTCATTTGCTTTGCTGCCGGATTTTCCTCTTCTCCTCCTCCTTTATTTCATTTTTCTTAAAAAATTTGTTTTTATTATTCTCGGAGGCGGGTACGAAAATGATTATGACCTCTTTGTGAAGACAGAGACGAATGGGTGGTACATCATAGGCTGGACATGGTCAGGTATAACAATATCCCAGCCCAGCATGGAGAGTATAGTGGAACATTTTCTACCAGGTGAATCAGTTTGGGTGTTGACGAATTGTGGTATATACGATATAATCATTTTATTTTATATTAGATTAGGTATAACGGAAAGTTCTGTCCGTTTTCAGTATAATGCAAAAGTATAAATTTATCATCTTCTAAATAATCTGTGCAAATATAAATAATGAAAGCAATTATATTATTTGAAAATGTCCGATTTTGTAAAACAAGTATTTTGCTTTAACATGATCTTGACAGTATCGTCGTGTATTAAAGATGGCCGCTCTGATAGGCCAGAGTGTCTAGTGTAAAGTGTATCAACTTCTAATATTATTGGACAGAACTTTCCGGTGAACCTAATACTGGGGTCTCACAATATTCTGCTTTTGCAGAATCCGAAAAAGGGAAATGCAATAAGCAAATAAATATCAAATATACTCGAGGGAGTGCGGGGAAATAAAAAGGAAACTTTCCGGGGTTGTAGTTTGGATTTAAGGTAGTGTAGTGAGATATGGAGTCGGTCACGTAAAGAGAAAATAAAATTGGATATAAATAAATAGATGGGATCGACATTGTAGTAAATGACCGGGCCGTTCGCTGAAATTTTGCCCTTTTTTAACCGAGTTATAAATTTTTGAATTTCTCTCTCTAGTTTTCCCCCGACTCCTCCTATACCAGGCTTTTGCTCGAACTTTTCCCCGGGAAATTTTTTTTTATTTTCATGCTTTTGAAGGGATTAATAATATAACTTGTTATTAAGTACAGTTGAAAAATTTCTCGCTGTTTGTTTTGGGATTTTGGATTTTATGAGAGTGAATGTGAATGTATGTGTGTGCTTGCGTTTATTTGAGAACGGAGAAGGGGGGGGAGCTTTTTAATAAGAATTATATGGTTTGTGATAAAAAAATAATATCATTAAGGGCCTTGTTTCAGTATCAAAAGAGATTTTTTTGTATGTGAGTGTGTGGAAGAGAAGAATCGGAAACAAAAAGGTGTCGGAACAGGGAAAAAGGGAGGAAAAAGCTCGCGGAAAAAGGAAAACAAGGGAAGATTAATTGACCGGTGGGAAGTCATAGTCACGTGACTTAGCTAACTCCGTGCCGTTTTGGAGTTTGAAGTTGATTAAAGGTCTCATCTAAGGTTTTGTGTTGCGGAGATGAGTTGTTCCCTTTTCCTGTGTGACGGAACAAAGGAATCGGGGTGGGAAACAGCGAGTTTTTGGATAACATGGCCCACGCCAAGTGTAGATGATGGATGGGTTAGAAGTTAGCAAGGAGGGAATATTAAGAGGGAGAACGAAATTGAGAATTTGGTTGAGCTTTGAAAAAGGAAACTGATTGTCTCAAAGACGTTTTTCGGTCGTCTACGTTTGTGTTCGCAGCCTCTCATTTATAAAGTGGATTTTTAAAGGTTGTGTTGTAGTCTATAGTTTGGTTTCTTGCTATTGTAACCGCCTAAAAATAGTTGACTCACAGTAATAGCCAAAAAAAACATGGACGTTCTACTGAGGTTAAGAATACAGTCTAAGAAATTAGTACTTCCGATCAGGTAGCAAAAGAATCGACCCAATTGGGTTAGTTTTAGTATTATTTCCCTTCTTCTATCCTGTACAATATGTAGAAAAACTTATCTAGTCAGACGCTTTGATCACTATAAAACAGCTTTTTCCAGATTCAAATTAATTAAACACAATAACAGCAACTCATTTTTTTCAATTTTCACTAAAAATGTTTATAATGGCGCTATATGATTTTATACGAAGCTCTGTATGGGTTGCTTATCCCTCATCCACTTTATTGAGGCGGCTATCTGTTAATTATAAAAATGAGAGCAAGTCGACTGGAGTATATAGCGTGGTGACATTGACAAAGTGTCTGTTGTTGGGATAACCCAAGCTGGCCAAAACTATAAAAGCTTCTTTTATACTAATCTGTAACTTCTCTCTATGTTTCAGGTAAGAGTGGTCACCAAACAATCCATCAAATATAAAAGCGGAACAGTGACTGTCCAGCAGAAAACAGGAATCGGACCTGTGTGTGTGTCGGTGCATCCTCAATCCGGAGTTACGTAAGGTTGTGAATGTTTTCTACTTCTTCTCTTGTTTTCCTCTACCCCTCTCAGGGATTGGAATTGGGGGTGGTGCAAAAATCGATCCTTTTCAAATTCAATTCTGTCAGATCTTTCATTTACAAAAATCTTTTTTCCCCGAACGGGTTAAACATCAAATTAAATCCTTTATTTTGATTGAGCACGTTCAAGCTGCAATTTTTCAGAGAGGGTGGGCCGGTTGGGTGGAGGAGGAATATCGCAGAATTTTCAAAATTGGATTTTGTAGATGGTAGTAAGAGATGAAAAAAGGAATGAAAATGTCAGTGAAAGGAATGAGAGGAACGGGGACCAGAGAGAAAGAAGTTATGATCGAGAGACTTATGAATGAGTTAAAATGGAATTTCTTTTTTGAGGGGGCTCAAAATGAAAGCCGTCTTAAATTTGTTTGGGAGAAAGACAGACAAAATTATAGGTATTGTTATCTCTTGAATATCTCTCCCCGCGAAAAATTTTATTATTATTTTTGGGTTACGTGATATGAGTTTGCGCAAGCGCAGAAGGGAGGCGCCGGCTTTTTTTGCTGTCATCTCCCACGCGAGTTGGTTTTAATTGCTTTTACCTGTAAATGGATTTGAGTTTGTTTTTTGACAGCGTTTGCATTGTCCAACGAATCAGCTTTCTGGGAAATGAGTCAGAGAGGGTGGAGGATAATTTGAGGGACATCTATTTGCTGTTTTATGAATTTGGGTTCAAATTGTTTATTATTACTCACTATGTCTCCACAAATATCTGTAATTATAACTATAAATATAATAGCAGGTAGTACTCCAGTAACACTGATGTAGCAGTAATGATGAATCACATGACGTCCTGATACACACTCAGGTAGATGCTATACTGTGTTAATGTCATGTTTAGGTTGTTATACTTATGGAGGTCACCACGAAAGAGTATAGCTCAGGGAAGAATCTACTTTTGGTTAGGAATTGTGGTTTCCTCTTTTCTAAGTTTGCCGTCTTTTCTTCTTTTTGTGTTTTGTTGGACACTTACCACATTTATTTTCTATCTATTTTTTTGAAACATTGTAACGGGTCAAATTACAAATTCTGGCTTGTATGCATTGGTTTGGGCAAAAACGACAAAGAATAGGAACACAATGAGACGGGCCGAAACAAAAGTAGATATAGTTCTGAAGGTTGAAAGAAGTGCAGAGACAGGTAGAAGGAACAGAAGAAGCTAGTGCCGTAGCAAAGGAAAGTTGTATAGCTTTAAGCCAATCATATTAAAGACTTCCTCACATCAACCCCTAAGTATTTAACCATAATCCTGAATACGGTCTTTGAATTAAACACCGGCTAGCTCCAAAGAAAAAAAATTTTTTCTTTTTTTGAAAAGGATTTGTCAATATTGAATTCCTTCTTTGTAAAGTGATACAAATAGGATGATTACAATTAGTAGAAGAAGAATACAGGTAAAAGGAGATAAAGTGTAACCTGGAACAAAAGGAGGTTGGGAGGTTGCCATTCTATATTGTTGTTATTTGAAACTTGGAAGGGTGTTCGGAGGCTAGTGACCAGGTTTAAAAATTTGGACCAATGACAACAATTTCGGGACAGGTTATAACTCAGGTATAGACTATATAATGTATGGGGCATATATGAGTTCTGTTGGGTGGAAAATCTAAAGCCAGGGCAAAGGGGTTAAAGAGAAGGAAATTTGTTTGGTGTTTTTACCAAAAGATGGCCAGATTTGTATACAAAAAATGTTTTCCCCGTATCTTGATAAGATTTATAACGACATCAAGGGATTGTAAGATCTCAGAATGAAAATGGAGGGAAATAGACGTGAAATAAAACATAATCACAGGTCACGTAGTAATTTGTTACACAGTTTGACTCCCTGCATCGACGAAAAGGAAAATGGCGGAGGAAAAATGTGCAACCTTGGTTTCTGTTAACACGAACGTGATCTCCTCTCGCTTGACATGGCGGCGGGTGTCTCGAAAGGTCGTAGAACGTAAAAATCACTCCGCGGGGACCTGAGTTGTTTTCCGAAGCAATTTTTTTGTTTTCGTACGAAATGGGGACACGTAGTAGTTGTAGGTGGAACGAAAATGGTCCCTACACGCGTTACCTTTTTGGTGTGATATTACATATGTTCACAGACCGTGACTTTGATTCGAAAGGGAAATTACCAAATAGTAATTATTGCATCTTTGATAATGAGAGCGATAGCTTTCGTTTTTGTGTTTCTTAGCTTCGTATGTTTGAATGATTCCAGTACGCATGCTCAGTTCTGGTTTTGATGTCCCGGGGCTGTGCATTTTTCCACCCTTCCGAACCCGATTCACGTGAAATTTCCCGGAGGAGTTTTTTTTACCTTTTCTCTTTTTCATTTTAATTTTCGTTCATTCATTCCGTAATCGGTTTACCGGGTTTTCGTTTCGTCTTTTTTTTGTGCGAATTTTCCCATCCGTACATGGGTGGGCGGGGGTAGGTGAAAAAAAAGTTTCATTCCGTTGAAGTTTTTTTGAATAATTTTCCTGCGTTTGTGTTTCCCTTTCGGAACGTGCGGTAATCACCATATGGTCTCCTCTCTCTTTTTCTTTTTAGTCTTCCGAAATGGTTTCAATTGACATCGCATTAACCTTAGTTAACCTAATGACTCGGGTTACTCCCAATTGACACCTATTTTTTTAATTTAATGAGGAGATGGAAAGGAATAACGGGACAAATTTGTAAGTGGGATTCTGAAAAGAAAAAATTTTTTTTTCTGGTTGAATTAAAAATGTTGTCTTAAGTGTGACAGAATTGATGTGTGTGTGTCTGCGTGGGGTGGGAGTGGGGGTGTTTCGACGAGCCGTGTCAAATTTGTGTATGAGGATGACGACGGGACGGTTGTGGGAGTCTAATGAGAGCACACATGTTGGTTTGTACTTTTGTTTCTTTGTTCTGGAGGCTGTTGTTGTTGGTAGTTCCGGTTTTTTGGTTTGAAGTTATGAGTACTGAGTTTTCGCTGTGGGAATATCTTCTGTTGGACTTCGCCTCCGTTTGGTTTTGTTGTTTTTAGGTTGAGGATGAGGTGATTAGTTGTTAAAACACTTTTGTACGGTTTTCAGTTTTGTCTCTTTCTAGTTTTTTATTTTTTTTTTGTATTTTGTATATCTCCTTTTCTTTCTACTTTCCTCTTTTTTCTCTTTTTCTTCATTCCCTTCAATCTCTTTTTCTCTTTATTTTTTGTTCCTCTTTGTCTCTCTTTTTTTCTATCTCTCTTCTGCCTTCTGTTTTCTCTTTTCTACTGTCTTTCTTTTTTATATTTCTCTTTATTCTTTTCTTTTTCTCTGTCTTTTCTTTTTTGTCTTTTTCTATTTCTTTTTCCTTTGTTTTTCCTTTTTATTTTCTCTCTCCCTTCTTCTAGTTGTTCTTTTTCTCTTTTATTTGTACTTCAGTGTTTTTTGTACACAATCTGCGATATTTCTTCAAATTTGGTGGTGATTTGTTCCTTACGTTTATAGGATAACTTTTCATTTCTGATTCAAAGTTTGATCGCTTTTCGCTCGTCGGTTTGAATTATATTTTGCTGAACTTTATGTTGTTTTATCTCTTTTTTTTCCTCTGTGATGTTGAAGGCATTGAATCAACAATCATCTGTTTAGAAATCATTGAGCGTTTTAGTTTTACGTGAGCGAAGGGAATTTTCTTTCCTACTACAAATCTTTAAAAAAAAGGGAAAGACCCATCTCAAAACAAATTTCCGTCAGTTCTGAGGGAGAATATTTCCGAAGTCGGGTTTTCGTGAGATCAGGGAGGACCGTTTTGCTTCTCCTTCCCTCCTTATCCGAAAATTAAGAATTCTCCTCACATTCATCTTAGGCTCTTCTCCTGCTCCATAAGCGTAACCATACAATCAATAAATCTCAAAGGCTCGAATGGGGGAAACAGAAGACGAAGAAGAAGAGGAAAGCGCGTCGACGGGGTAGCTGGGGGTAGGAGAGGTTTGAAAGAAACGAGAAAGAGAGGGAGACGGGTTCGGAAGGGAAAAAGCCAACAGCAACTTTGACAAGACAAATAGAGGAATGAATTTTTATTTTCTTTTCCTTGGGAGGAATAAAAGAAAGGAAAAACAAACGGTTTGCAAAAGCGACGGGACCTACGTCAGCAGCAAGGAAAACAGCAGCAGCAGGAGGAGCAGCGGCGTTTTTCCCAGAGACTGAATAAAGTTTCATTAGGATTTGGATGAGTAGGTTGGAATGAGAAAGTTAGGGAGGATGAGGGAGGAGGTGGTGGGCTTTTCAAGGGATGGAATCTTCTGTCAGAAAAAGTTAAAAATGACACCGATTTCAATTTTGAAAATTTCCAGTTCAGAGTTTTTTTAAACTTCTTTTTCGAATCCGTCCAGATCATTTTTTAAATTAAAAAATTTTTTCCCCCTTTCGGCTCATTTTTTCTCCTCTCGTTGGCCCCATCCCCTGCGCTTCATTTTTTTCTCCAAATCTTTTTTTAAGGCTCATTAAGAGAAGGAAAAACTTTGGAACGTTTTTGCCCGGTTCCTCTGCTAAATTATGAATCTTCATTATCTGTTACAACCCCCTGGTTTTGCTATGATACGTGGAAGACTCGAATGGTTAGTGGGCGTAGTAGAAAAGAGGAAGATAGTAATGAGAGGTAAATGGGAAAGGAAGGTGTGAGTGGAAGATCACTTTCGATTATCGGTTTGACTTAATGAAAGAACCTCCCTGTCTTTGTCTTGTTTTGAAGTGTCTTCGGAAAAGGGATTTCGGTAACGGTTTCGAAAGACAAGTTTATCAGCTTTTGAAATTTTCATCTCAAGTCGATTTGGAAGAGGAGGTTTCGAAAACGTTTTCCAAGTTCTGCGGGATAAATAGGTCGATCTGTCCCATTATTTTGTCGATATGGTGTGGGTCATTATTCAGTTGTTTAAATGACGTTGTGTTGGAGAAAGTTTACTGTCTGTTTGTGATAAGCCTAAGTAAGTGGATAGTGACCGTCGAACGATTCTCTATCCTACAATACAAGTCTGTAGTTGTTAGGGTTTGGGAATTGTTCAAACAAAAACAGCAACATTGTTATAATTTAGTCGACTATACAACAGCGATCATATAAGAGGCGTTTACTAGTTGCTAGGTGTCCAATTAGAGGTTTTATCTAGAAAACATACCTGTCTTAGCTCCAGGATTGAAGAAGAAAGAAGTTAGATTTAATATAAAACTGTAGATTTATAATTATCTGACATAAACATTTAAACAACATATGACATTATCTAACATAAAGTAACTCACAACGAACTCTACAACTGTATTAGGCACAAGTTTCAACCCTAAATCCGGGCGCGCCCACTCTTTTAAACGAAGTTTTAAGGTTCTTGAAATCTTCCGAGGCCAACCAAACCTCGAAATAGCTCTGAGCCAAATTCAACCAGGTCTACAGCGAGCAAATGGAATTAGTCTTGTAAGGGATTCCTAGGGAAAATTCTTGGAAAGTTTCGTGGATGTTTTGGGTCGGGTGGGGAAAGATAGTTAAGAATTTCAAAAAGTGCTTTTGATTGCTCGAGGATATTTGGTCTTGTTTGTCGGAAACCCACGCCCAAAAGGCTCTGCGTTTGTTCATTTTTGTTTTCGGGCTATTGAAAATTTAAATTATTTAAAAAGTTTTTCTTTCAACTGTCTGGACGAATAGAGATTGGTTGCAGTGAAGAATCGGGTTTTTGATTCTATTTCCTTGAATATCTACTTTATCAATATTATATGGCTACTACTTTTCTCTTTTTCTATACTATCTCTCTGCCCTGTTTTTTTTCTTTCTTCTTGCATATCTTACTCCACCCTATAGACTTTACCTCCAGTCACATCCGTTTATCCAGATCCTAGGGTTAAGACTCTGGTCTCTTCCCTAGATATGCAGCCCCTAAAACATCAGACCACCTACTTGATATCACAGGTGGTGGTTGAGTTATAGGTACTTTTAAAACAGTTATACTCAATTTTTTATATAAACTGTATGTGTGTATAAGATGAAGAAAGCATTAAGATTAAAGGATTATTTTGAACCGGGAAAGATGGAGGTTTTATTGAAAAATGGGGTCGAAGCATTTTTTCCTTTTCCACGTCGACAAAATTCGCACATTTTTATTCGTCTTGAATTTCTATTAAAAAAGATGGCGATTATGCGAACCATAAATTGGGAAGCTCAGCGTCAGCGATGCTGAATTTTCTCTTTTCTCGTAATTCACCGACAGTTTTTTAAAATATAAGCTTTTCTTTCTTCCCTCTCTCTCTTTCCTCCTTTCACCATTTTTCCTCTTGAATTTATTTGAGAATTTCCTCAGCGAAAATTCTCTTTCTTATCTCTTGCTTGGGGAGAGTTAGAAGGGAGGCTTTCGTGGAAGATTTAAATCAGTTTGGTTGCTTCCTTGAACATTTTGAGTCGTGGAGGAAGAATGGAAATGAAGGTTGGCTGATTGGAGGGGTTGTTAAGGAAGGGCAAAAGCAAGTTGGTTGGGAAGGACGGTTGAAATCAAAACGGAAGTTCGGGTGCGGATGGCAGTTTGGTAGACAAAAGGACTAAAAATGTCCGGACGGAGCGTGCCTGGTCGTGAAAAGAGGAGGTGGAAAAAGGAACATTTTTGAGATATGAAACGGTCCCGGTTTTAAAAATGTCCCGGCCAAATGTCCTCCTTTTCGAAAGCTTTTCCAGATAAAGAGAAACTTGTCAGAGAAATCTTTTTGGCAGTTTTCCTCCGAACTTATGCCGTGTTGATTAATATTCCTTTGTGATGGTTTTCCGAGGGAAAAGGTAAAAAGGTTTCTCTAGAAACTCGTCAAAATTGTTCTCACGAAGTTTGAATATCGCGCGAGAAGACACTTTCAGGGAGGTTTGGGGGTCGGGGGCGGAACGGATCTCTCATCGTTTCGGAAGCTGAGTTAAATAATTTCTCAACGGAAATGGAACGGAGTTTCCCGCTTCCGACGACGCGAACGGAATACTGATTTCGCCTCTTGGAAAATCATCTAATTTTCGATTTATTTTATTTTTATTACGCGACGTCAAGAGCGGGGTAAGGATGTAATAGAAGGCGGAATGAAAATCGCCCTGAAATTTTGAGTGTCGCCTGGCGGACGAAAGTAATCCGTCCAAAAATGTGAGAATATGACCGCAGATCATGCTCTGTGTCCCTCGACACGTTCGGTTTACTTTAAGAAAATAAATCAAATTACAATGATTGAATTTGGTTTGAGAGCTTCCAACGGACCTGGGTCGGAGGTCAGATGGAGCTGAGTGAGTGAGCTTCATCGACCTCCCTCGCGCGCATTTCCTCATCCGAACTGACTCACCTAATGAACCCTGGGCTTGGGAAGGCGGTAATTAAGCTTCTCTTAAGAACTTAACCTGATGGAGAAGAAAGGGCGAGGTCGAGGGAAGCAGAGAGGGATGGTGGGTGATAGGGGTGGTGGTGGTGTGGGAACTGAAAAGAACCTTTTTCTCGGCACCGCTATTAATTTTTATTAGTTCGTAAATCCGAGTATTTATCAAAGGGAATAAAGGACCACCGATTGGCCAGTTTATTGTGTCCGCTGTTTCTGAACCTTTTTCCCTGTTGATTCCATGCCCGGCGAGGTGATCGAGGTTCTGGGAAGAAAGGGGGTGTTTGCATTCCTTTTATTGAGGTTTTGGTGTTATGGTTTGTAGATGATGGCTGATTTTGTTCTTTTCTTTTGTTTTGGGCCGTATTGAAGTAACTGTCGTTGACTTTCTCGATATTGAGCTTTTTTTGCTTCATTCCTCTCGCTGTTTTGTTTTTTTGACTTTTTAATTTCTTTGTTCTGTTTTGGTTGTTTCAATTTCTTTCCAAAAGATGTCGTATTTCTGGTGACTTTTTGGACTCTGTTTTTCTTCTCTTGTTTTTCCTTTTCTCTTTGTTTATTTGTCTTGTTCTTTCATCACTTTCTATTTCTTTTTTTTCTACTTCTGTCTATGATGAGCGATAAAGAAATTTATTGTATTAATCTTTTTGGTTTTATTTAGGACAGATTTATGTATTAAAAGAGTTTTCTTCGACCCATTAGACTTTTTTTTCACCTCTTGACATCCCCAAAAACTGAATTACTATTATTATTTGGCACTATAGCTCAGAGGCTTGGCCTTCGCAATCACAGCTGCTCACTGAGCTCCGTCCACTGCAACACTTCTCTAGCTACGAATTCCCAGCGCTTTAAAACCTCCTCCACCTCTTCGATCGATCCTTCATCTCTTCAT
This sequence comes from Columbicola columbae, assembly GCA_016920875.1. Taxonomy (NCBI): domain Eukaryota; kingdom Metazoa; phylum Arthropoda; class Insecta; order Psocodea; family Philopteridae; genus Columbicola; species Columbicola columbae. Next base: position 15,121,470 of record JADMLL010000005.1, read on the forward strand.
CTCTTTTTGAGTCTGCTGGGATGGCTTTTTCCAGGATATTTTGGTGAATACCTGAGCCGGTATTCTCTTTGCTTCCTCCCGGCTCTAGGTGTCCAGTCCACCTCAAGAGACTGCAGGAAATCTTTAAACAGCTCCTGAATTTCTGCATTGGCCCAACAACTTGGAAAAAGATCAATTATTTTAGATCCTATTTTGCGCGAGAAATACAAAGAATGATGTACTGAACTAAAGCCGGACAGACTCTAACTCTAACTGATAGGTGATACGATTCTAATCTTTAGAATGCACAACTTGAAACCTGAACGGTGATCCTGTTTGATCCAGATGTAGATTCCAGAGTGTTTTTAAACAGGATTATGTTCAGATGTTTCCTTCTTTTTTTGTCGATCTTGGTTTTTGGTTCTTGGTGGAAAGCAAGTTGAGATTATTACCGGTTCAAGGCCAATGTTTCCTTTGAAACACACGAAAATCCACGTTCTATCTAATATCTTCCTTTATCATTTCAAAGTTGTTAGGTTTTTGGGGCGAAAATGTTATTCGACACCTAACAAAGTTCAACAAACTCAACTTCCACGACTGTTATCTTTAAAAAGAGCGAACCAGGCATGACTAATCCTTTGACAAAGGGCGTAGACGTCAAAGAAATAATTGTCTTTTAATTGGCGAAACTTTTTTGTGGAGCGAAAGAAAAGAGGAAGATGATTGAGTTGGAAGAAGACGCCTTCTTTTAGGAGAAGCACCTGAAGAAGAGTTTTTTTTCAGGTTATGCCATGTTTTAGGGGAAACCTTGATACAGAAATGACTCTTTCCGGGTAACTGGTGACAGTGGTAAAGGGATTTTTGAAAAACGCGGAAGTCGTAAATAGTTTTATTGTTCCCTTGCCTCTCTCTCTATGCCCTCCCTCTCTCTGGCTTTTGTCCAAAGTTTATTCACGATCCATCTATAAGCATCGGAATTGGGTTAGTCGGTGAAGTGTATGTGTGAGAGAAACCTAAATCAGGATGGGATCACGGGAGGAAGGCAAACAATGACGGTGAACCGGAAGTTGCTTTGTTCAGACTGGTGAACTGTAATAATGGTTTTTGAGTTTTGACGCTTTTGCTCCGTTTTCCTGTTGCTGTCGGAGGTTCAAAGGAAACAGGAGAGGGGACAAGGAAACGTGAGGACCGTGAAAGCATTCTTGTCAGGGTTCCCGTAGGCCAACGCGCCTAAAAGAATTCTTTAATATTTTCTAAAGTTGACAAATTAAAAGGATGAGGACGAAGAAGAAGAAGAAGAACTGGTTGAAATAGAAAGTTCGATTTTTCACTTTTTGATTAAACCTTTCTTCCCCCCCTCCACTCCCATTCCCTTTTACCCTCTTGAAGAATGATTGAATGAATTCATAAGCGACATTTTTTTTATTTTCTCATAACTTTTTCCACGAAATCCTACAGAAATTCTTTGCGGGAAAAAAGATTTTTCAAAATGTCGCCGGAGTTTTCTCTTCCTTTTATCGTTTCAGAGTGTTTACATTTCCCCCCTTTGCCCTCACCAAAAGCTCTCGGATAAGGATTTTCAGTGTTTGCAAGAAAATTTCCCGGAAACGAAAAAGTTTTCCTTTGAATAGCGAGGTACGAGGGCGAGGGATGGAAAACCTTTCGATACTTGAAGAATTTTCGTTGTGTTCAGGAGAAGGTATAGGAATTACATTGTTGATCGAGCTTTCTACTATCTTTTGTTTTGTTGTGAAAGCTTCTAAGGCGTGGAATGTTGGGTTTATAAGGTCTGTTATGGTTGTGTTTAGTTTCTTGCTGTCGGGTTTGGTCTAATGGGTTTCTTGCACTCATTCTGGTGTGGTTGATTATTGAAAACTTTGTATTACCGAAATGATAGTTAAAAGCTCGAGTCTACTCCGCACCCTGTTACATTTGTGTATTATTATTGTGTTTTATACTGTCAAGTAGAACAGTACTTCAAAGCCTGCATATAGCGACATTCAAGAGTAGAAAACTGGGCTTCAGGTTATGGGTTTTTCAGGAAGTGTCTGAAGAATGTGTAGCCGTGGTAGATTACCAAGTTCTTGTATTATTTAAGAGATTGGTTTTAAAAAGCTCGTGATAAAAAAATCGAGTCGGAACGGAAATAAACTTCTAAAAAAGGGAGGAAAGTATTACTATGAAGAAAACTCAAGTTTGGGAAAAGCGTCTATCGAAAAATCCAGCCGCGAGGCTTGCACGCACGGCAGAAAGAAAAAAGCCAATAAATGTGACGCAATATCCTGCAAAATGGGTAATGACCCGGAAAAAAGAAGTTTTCTCCCAACGACAGGAAAAAAAAATCGAAATAAAGCAAAAGCGACACTTTTTTTCTTTCAAGGGATCGGAAATATGACAACATGGTTTGGTGTTATAGTTTAGTTCGACAGCAACCCCCCTCACCCTCTGGTTATGGTCGTAAAGGAAAAATTCGACATAATGTCGAAAGAGATTTACTTCTTCTCCTACGCATATATACCCTAGTCTCGTTTAAATCGAAGCGTTGTTAGTCATAGTCAGGTGAGGAGGACACTAAAAGAGTGTCAACACGAGGATTTTTATTACTGGGAGACTTTATCTCGGCTGAGTCAATAAGAAACGGAGCCTGAGTTACCTGGGGTTCTCTGTCTTTGCCCCCTGCCCCTCATCTTGGAGTGGTTCTTGTATTTTGGTTGTCGATTTGTTACTTATGATAAATTTGTCAGAATTAATTGACGGACTAATACCTTCCATTAACTATACTAAGTTGCTTTTTCGGGAGTGGGTGAGGGGGGAGGAAATGAGCGTAACAGAGACAGTTTTGAGTGTCCCGTGACTTATGTCCCCTCGGGGAGAGCTTTATGACTTGTAGTGTGATTCTTCGATACAGTTTTTGTGTTTTATCCTGTCTATTTCGAAGTCCATGGAGTCTTTGGTCGTCTTTCAGCTTTCCTAATAGCCCTCTAGTCATTTCTCCCGGTAATCGGATTTGTCAGGATTGAGCTTTCCTGAGGAAACCATATCGAGGTTTTGATTTAATTATTCTCAGGTTCTACGGTTGGGTTTTGAGTACGTGAGCGGTAATTACAACTCTACACAAAGACACAGAACCGAGAGAAGGGAACGGATCGTAATTCAGTTGAACGGATTGTTGGTGTGCACGTGTTACAAGCATGTTCTTCATACAATTCCCGTATGTTCTCATTAAGGTTTTTGTTTTAGGATGTCATTTTCTCGGAAACGAGCCCTTTGATACCCTTCTCTCTCGCTGTCCCTTTTCACTCGAAACCCACAGGCACGTTTCACGTTAGTGTTAGCATCGGATCTTATTTGTTTTACCCGATTAAGTACATGGGTTTGACATTTATCGGGGTTGATGAGGATGTCGGAGAAGAATTTTCTCTCCTCTCTCTCTTTTCTTTTTTATTGCTCGGAAGTGTTGGATGTGATTAGATTGAAACGTTCTTTTTAAACCGTTTTAAGAGCTTTTATTGCCCCATTAACTATCGATATTGCTTATACTTTCGGATTCACTCCTTTTCGAGAATAATAATTTCGTAACTAAACGAGGTATTAATGATTAAAATAATCAGTAACACCGGCGGAAAGGTGTTCTCGCAGATAAATCGAAATTGAATTTTTTTTAGAGTCGAATACTGTTCGCATTGTTGAAACATAACCTCTGAACAGGTGGATCGTTAGGTCTCTTTAGTGGAAATAGGTTTTTTATGAGTTTGTAGTTGTGCTATTTTAAGTAAAGTTAAAAGATTTAATCCCTTGCACTTGAGGCCTTTTGTTTTGCCAACTAGAGACGTTTGGCAGCATTTCTGTTGAATTTCTAACTCCCGGTTTAAAACTATAATATACACAAATTAATTCATTAAATACTCAGCTCAAATAATGTTCAATAAATCAAGTCTAATTGTGTGTACTTAGCAATCCTTCCTAACTGTTGTTAGAACACCGTGCGGATGATTCAAGTGGTTGCTCTTTTCTCACGATTTTGGAGTTCGAACTGATGCCGAAAATTCAATTAGGTTGATTTATTAGTCAATTTTATCATCACTTAAAGCAGTATGATTCTAAGATATAAAATTATACTATAATCATATGATTAAACTGTTTAAAAGAAAAAAAACAAACAGTAATGGATGAGCGGGAGTCACCTGTCGAGTGTATATAATAAGTCCTTATATGCCTCTGAAATGCATAGGGCGTCCACAAGCATTCGGCAACAGATTCGGTTGAGAGCTGTTTGCTTTGCTACAACCCAAATTGTTCCTGCTGCAACCAGCTCCTCTTCGACTGTTCGTCCCTCGTCTGCCTTAAGGATTCCAGTCGAGGGTTTATGGATTCCTTTTGGAATCTGGTCCTGTCCTCGGTGAAGTGTGTATTCAATCCACTTTCATTTCCTCACTCTCCTGTCGAGTGTAGAAGATTAAATGAATTGTCACTTTGTCGGGTCATGGCATGACACTTTATTTCAATATCTTTTGTAACACAATTAAGCTTTTTAATTTTTTAATTAACTTTAAGATTTTCGGTCGAGCTTACTTATCGCATAAAATGGGACTCGAAAATGTGCGATTTGAAAGTAAAGTTATTAAAGACATCAGGATTTTTCAGGTTTGATTTTGGTTAGCTGGTATCAGGAGGGAAGGGGTGCGGTGTGGTGTATTTTAAACATGTTGCGAGATTAGTATGAATGTTGACGTCGTTTTTTCATATCCTTTTATGCGCCCGGTTAGCAGTATCTTAAGGTGAAGGCTGTTAATCTGGTTTTGCAACAGCCCCCGAGGAAATTACTTTTTATTTTGGAGTTGTGTCGGGGGAGGGGGTGGTACGGGAGGAAGTAACTCGAATTCGTGGGCATTTCCAGTAATGGGGTTTTGGTTTTTAGTAGATCGTACCACGCAGTGCGTCGTTGGAGGCCCAGAGGAAAAGAGAGGAACGGCGGGGAGAATAAAAGAGATGTGTTAGTTTGGGTTATTTAGTTTCTTTCGGGTTATAACGGACATCCCGTTGCGAGTTCGGTCGCCGGAATTTGTGGGATTGCTCGGTGGGTGTCCTTTTTGAGAATTTTCCCCCAAGTGGATAGGCCGAATCGGAGACTTTCGTTTTACCTCTGATAAACCACCAATTTGACAGGATTGTCAGGGGTTGTTGAACTAGGTACCCCGCGCACCCACCCTTTGTCAAAATCAATCAGAAACATGATATCACGGGATTCATTCCTGGAAGTCGTTTCGGTGTCAACGTAATACCTAATTGAGTGAGGAGGAAGGCAGGTATTCCGTCGGAGGCATCCTTCGTCACGTATTAATGGCTTTTCGCCAAAACCACCGCAGAACTAATCGATTTTGTTTTAATAAACTTTTTTGCTTTCTTACTCTCGTTCTTCCCTTTTATAAACAGTGACAAGTTTTAAGGTTCGTTACCCCCTCGGAAACATCGTAATTTATAACTAAAATGTCAGACGCGTTGGTTTCTTGCACACACTCACACACACTCTCAACCATTGGATGTGTGCCCTCGAGGGGAAGTTTTGGAGGCTGATAAGATGATCGGTTTGCCATTTTCTTAACTCGCACCGAACAAAAGATGGTTTGTTGTTACGTCAATCAAGAAGCCGAAGGAAATAATTTCGGTTTAACCTTCAGGCATCAATCACGTTTTTGAAAGTAAAACGAAACGCAAGAACTGAAATTGAAAGATTTTCGATTAGAGTTAAGGTAACAGTGATATAAGAGAATTCTTTTGAAGGGTAGGCTGAAGCTGAGGAATCGGATGGAAGTGTAAACTGAAACTCGAGTTTCTGTTGAGGTTAATTAAAAATAAAAAAGTTGAAAGGGAATTATTTAGTATAAATGGTTTTTACTGTTGTTGGGAATGTTAAATTTCTGGTTGTTATGCCGTCAGAGTAAAATTTTTGGTTGCACCTACTTTTGCGAAAGGTCTGTGGTTTATTGGTTAAGTGCGAGACTAAGACGTTATAGTCGCGAGTTGAAATCCTCCTCCCGTATCCTGTTACACCCAAAAAAGGTTGAAAAACGGGATTAAAAACTCAACTAAAACTATATATTTCGACTGGTTTTTTTAGATATTCTTGGTATAGGTTTATACTAAGTTTCAATATTTATAGTGTTAAGAAAGAGAGGTATGGAGCTTATTTCGTGTATGACTTTGCCTTCTAGCTGAAGACATACTCCTCATTGGGCTGAAGTTGGGTACCAAAAATATGACTACAGAACTTATTTTTAGGAGAGGAGAGGAAGAATTTGGATTTATTTTAGGAAGGCGGTGAAAAGTTTTCCTGTAAGATTCTTAAAAACAATTTTGGACGACCTACCAACATTTTTCAACAGACTTTCTCTAAAAACAAAAATTTATTTTCCTCGGAACAGCATTAAGCTGAACAACAGAAAAAAAAACTTCCACGAAACTCTTTTCGTAAGCTAAAAAGAAAAAAAGAAACATTTTGTGTTTTCTCCAACCTCTCCTTCAACCTCCATCCAAAAAGAAGAAGAAAAAATGGGTCTCTAGAGACTAAGGCTTTCTTCTCAGCATCAGACCAAAGTCGCCGAGTTTTTACTCAAATTATAAAAGTTTGGATAAAAAGCTCCGCCACCTTTCGAGTGGTAATAGTAGCACGAGGAAGAAGGGAACCGAAGAAAATGGAATGGAATCGGGAAGAAGGGAAGAGAAGGGAATAAAGGAGGAGGAGGGAAAAGGTGAGCGCGTAAATAAGCTTAAGCTGATAACGAGCCTTGCCAGGAAGAAGGATATTGATAAGATAAAAATAAAACATGATGGCAGAAACGCGAAGAGAGAGAGAGAAGCATGGTCTCCGACCCTCATATTTAACGAGGAGGAACGAACGATTCACCTAAATCTTTTCTTTTGGATATTTTCCTGACAAATTTATAGGGACCGCGAAATTTACGAGCAGTTTAGCGGAGGAAGGAAAAGAGTGGTGGTAGTGATGGCTGTCGGAAGGGATGTGGAGGTGTCTTCCTCTGCTCCGAATATCTCAGGGAAAAGTTGTTTTTATGTTTTGGGGGTGGCGTGCGGGTGAGAAACGCGAAAGTGGATCTCAGATCTCATTTAGGATTCCTCCGAAGAAATGTTGAGGTTCTTATCTTGGTTCTTTTTGGCCGTAAGCTGTCCTATTTAGTTTTCATAAATGTTGCACACTCTTGTGTAAAATTAGATTGATGAATATTGCATAATTTCTTGAAGGATTTATTTCATAAATATTCCACAGTTTTTGATGAAATCGTTTCACAAAAATCGCACACTTTTGTGATGGTATTGTTTCATAAATATTGCACACTGTAATGAAGTATTCACTTCAAAATTACTACACACCTTGTAGATGGCTCATTGCATAAATATTGCACACTTTTTGATAGAATCGTTTCAAATTTATTAGGCCTTACACACTTTCTGGGTCGATTGGTTTCATAATTATTGCACACTTCCGTCTATATCTCATTTCATAAATATTGCACACTTTGATGGAGGTTTCACTTCAAAAATTTAGCACACTGTTATTAAGGATTCATTTCATAATTACTACACACCTAAAGGAGTCATTTCATAAATATTGCACACTTTTTTGGTGGAATAATTTCATATATGTTGCACGATTTTTTGGAGACATTACTTAATAGAAATTTAACAAAGACGAATACCAGCTCGAATACTTCTCTCTACTGAAGTAGCCACTCAGCGTCTCTGGCTTGACCGCAGCGCCGTATTGTAGCGCTCTCTATCGAATTAAAAAAGAAGCACGAATATTCAGCGGCTAATATTCCTCTCCTTTTAAACAATTTTTTGCTTTTTTGAAGAAATTCTTGGCTGTGTGGGCGGAAATGAAGGTAGGTGCATCGCAGAGCAAATTCAAGTGCATAGAAAAACCACCAAAAATCGTGACTACTTGAGGAGTTTTGCGGGGAACGGTGTACAGATGACCCGAGGTCGAATAAAACTACTATAGTGATGATTGAATAAGTTTCATGAGAACTGTTTATGTATGAATATATTCATATACACGCATGAGGGCGTGTGCTGTGTGTGTGTGTGTTGGCGTCGGAAAAGGAAGATGGGAAAGACACGATAAAGACGCACAGAAGCGATTTTCTTTTCTAGACCGGAAATGACTGTCGTTTTCTAAAAGTTGCGCAAGTTTTTCTCGTTTTCTAGGTTCAAAGATGAGAATCATTTGTCCTTGTCATGCACTGAGTAAGCCTTTCCTTGGATTCTCCGTACACCTTGACCTTGTTTTTCTTTTCTCATTTCTAATTGCGGTAACTTGCAACTTTTTCAGTTTGTTTGTTTCGTTTTTTTGTTTTCCCCGATGGTTACAGCACGAAACAAAAGAATTATTTGTGAAAAGGTAATGACATGCGTGCGAATTTAACGACGACGGTTAAGTGGGACAAGGTTGCCAACGCAACGGCAACGTATCTGAAGTCTGTATACCTTGATGATGGTGGTGTTTGGACGAGTGATGGTATCTGTCTTTTCTGCGGAACCCACTTCCGGTGTTTTGTTATCTCCTTTTGTTGTTGGGACGTTTTTTGACTTTGTGGTTGCGACTGTGGTGATAAGCGGTTCTTGCAAGTTCAAACTGGAGTTACCATGATACTCTTTAGTTGTTTTATGTGTTAGTTTTTGATGCCACTGTTTTTTTTTAAAGAATCATAAGCTACGATTCTTAGCCTAATAGATCTCTCTCTCTCTTTGTCCTTTCCTCCTCTTTTCTTTTTCGCCTTTTCTTTGTCTCTTTTCTCCTCTTCTTTCTCTCCCTCTGTTTTTTTCATCTTGTCTCTGTCTTTCTTTTTTGTCTTTTTCTTTCTTCATCTCTCTCTCTCTCTCTCTCATATTCTAAATATCTCACAAAGAAATTGGGAAGGTCAACGGAAAGAAGAGCTTAAAAAATAATTTTTCGATTTATTAATAGATAAATTTCTTTTTTTAACATTCCCGTCTCTTCTTCTTCCTCTTTGCTAGCATTCTACGTTTTTATTGTTATTATTTTAAATTTTTTATTATTAGAATTTTCGAACATAAAAAAATGAAAAAAGCTCAAAAAAGCAAGAGAGAGAGAAAATATTTTTCTGACAAAAGTTAATTCACCATTTGGAGATACTCCCAAACGTTTTCAGTATATGACGTCATTAAAGGATGTTTGTTGCTTAATGAAGTGTTGATTGTTTGTCGAATAAACGAAGGAAGTGTTGATTGTAGGCCCAGCGAGAGACAAGAGGAAGGCCTTCGGGAAATCTCTGGCCCGTTTTTCTTGTAGAGGTCATTGATTCCCGAGAATCGTTGCTGGATTGATAGGATGTGCGTGCGCCCTTGTCCTCTTAGTTGTGTGTATAAGCCTGGGATTGGCCTGTTCGTGGGAATTTCGATAATTCTTTTTGGATATGAGTAAAGTTTATTCTGTTTACCCCCGTGGTTGTTTTTTGGAGAGTGTTTCTGGAGGGCAGAGAGCTCGGGAAAGCAAACAACCGGAAATTGGAGTTTAATTTTGGCAAAATGATAGAACAGGCGGCGGAAGGGTTCGGTTTGGGCGTTTGGTTCTCTCCGGTGGAAAATCCGTTTTACGGAGATTCGAATAATTGAGTTATTTAGAAAGAGAGAGGAGAGGAGAGAGGATGATGCTTAGTTAAAGACGTGGCGAATGAACCTGATTTTAAGAGGGAGGCTGGGCTCCCGAAATAATTCGAATGCAAATATATTAAGAGGAGGGGTGGTTTTGTGTCCGGATTGTGAGAAGTTTCAACAAACTCCAACTAGACTTTTGACTTCTTATAATTTACTCTCTTTCATTAAAATCGCTTCTTCCGTCTAATTTTCCATTTTCTCTCTGGTGGATTTTGCTAAACCATCCATCAGTCACACCGCCAAAATGTTTTTGGAGGTGTTCCTCTCCTCTTCCTTACCATTTATTGAACTAAAGGAGAAGTCATGTCGTTTTATTAATAGAATTTTAACTTCGTTTTTAATCATGAGGTATAGCTAGATTTATACTTTAATGACTTGCTTCTTGCAGTATTTTTCTGTTTGTCACTTATGGAGCCAATCGGTTCTGCGAACGTGGATATGAACGCTTTTTGTCGTAAATATGTTAGGCCAAGACACGTCCCTGTTCGTTGCGTGTGCTACAGAGTTCACAGATTTTTCATATTTTTATTTATATAATATATACAAAGTTTCGTAAAATATCCATACAATATAAAATCAAAAATACGATAATATTATGTAAACGACACGGCCATGAAATTATCGATTATCATACATTCCAAATTAATTCCTAAGGGCTGGGATTTGTACAATCCACCTAACTCTATAATTATAGTTTAAAATTTACTACATAATTATATGTACAACTCTTTTATGAATATGTTTAGCAGAATTGAGAGAAAACTTTTTTTCGGGTGGGTTCGTTCGGCAAGGTTTTAATAAAAGTTTTTGGAGATGTTGCAACTAAATTTTCCTTTAAAAAGTGTAAACAGAAGCTTTTGAACTCAAAGCTCTGACAACGATTTTAAAAAAGTTTGGGAAATTTTTTTTGCTGGAGGGGAAAATTTGGATTAGATGGAAAGAAAGGAAAGTTGGAAGGAATTAAATGTGTTTTGTAGGTTGATAGAACGTCACACGGTTGCCTGACTCCGAACGCGCCCTGAGATCTGTCTCATCGCTAATAATCCACATAATTTATTTGTTTACTTGTTTTATTTATTTATTTATGTATTTACCTATTTATTTATCTATTTTTTTGTTTTGTTTTCAGGTAAGATTTTTCTTCTGTTATTCGAGGCGTTGAAGTAAGAAGATAGGAATGTGTTCGCATCACGTTTGGTGAGCAATGCTTTCAAAAGTTACAGCTTTTTTGTAATATTATCTTTCTATTTTTGTTTTAAATGAGAAAGAAAATTATGAACGGTGTGATAGAGGACAAGAGAGAATAAAAGACCGAGAGAATAGATGAGTAAAGTGAAAGTGTCAGCATACGTCAGAAAAATATGAGTAAAGCGATCAGTGAAAAGGACTGAAAAATCTGCAGCGTAGTGCTAGATTCGAACTTTCTTCCGGTCAACACCACCAGCCATCATTATAATCAACTCGACTACCTCACATGACTCTTGGATTGACAGTCGTAACAATGACTTCTTGCATTCCATCTTTGTCCTCAGTTTGCTTTACTCACTCACGTAACACATTCCTCTACACAAAACCTAACTCCCATTTTATTAGATTTGGAATCTTAGATGTGAGGCTCTTGGTTGTTGTCTTGTTAAACTTTAGTTCTAATACTGTTGCCATCAAAACAGGAGACAAACCGGAAATTAATCAATAATCAAAAACAACCAGAGAAGAGAAAAGTTCTTATTAGCTAATTAGGTTGACACATTAGCAACTCCCAACCGCTAGGAGAAAAAAAAAGCTTTCAATTACCAACAGCAAACAAAGACAGAAGACTAATGGTAATTGGGCTCCGGGCTTGGAGCCACCCCAACCCACCCTCAAACCGACCCAAAAAAAAGTGGAACAGATAATTATGGGAAAATTATCGGTTGTATCAAATTACAACATTGCGGCTGTTGCTTCCCATCCACGACCAACCTGTCCCCCTGCTATTCACCTCGAGTAAACTGATGCCGCCTCCTAGATAGAGCTTTCGAAAATAAAAAAAGCTCATTTTTCCTTTTCTTTCTCGGAAGCGACCCGGTAAATATTTGCCATCCCCCCGCCCCTTCTCTCCTCCGCTAATTGATCGGTAATTGAGGAAAATAAATGAAAACGCAAAAAAAGAGGAGAAAAGACAAAGAAGAAAGAGAAATGGAGGTTAATATTCATGATAAATGGACATCGGGAAAAGCTTTTCCCCTCCCCTCTGGCGTCGTCTACTCTCCCACCCCGCAGCATTCGACGTCTCTCTCTTCAAAACCCCGAAATGACTTTTCCAAATGAATGAATTTTAAAGCGGTTTTCAAAATGCAGACGAAGAGAGAGAGAGAGAGAGATAACAAAGTAGATAAAGTAGAAGAGTAGAAGAGGGCGGTGGAACGAGAGATGAAAATTCCAATCCAATTTAGTAAAAATGTTGTTTTCTAGGGAGAGAGAGAAACGGGATCCCGGGAAATTTAACGAACGGGCACACAAAACCTGAACTGAATTCCGGTTTCCCGTTAGATTTGTTTCCCGGATTCTCGGAAGCCATTTTCTGAATTATTCCGAATGATGAATGAAATTATGAAGCTTTTTGGATGGGGGAGGGGGGTATTTGTTATATACAGTGTTGCGCCAAAAATCTCGGGAAATGTTTGGCTTCGGTCGTGAGACCATCGAGTTGAATACAGGAAATATTTTCAACTTAAATACGACCGTCGACTTAAAAGCTCGATTTTCTATCTATTTGTGAGAGTCAGACATCTGCTTTGCGGTTTGGCTGTTCCCGCTTCTTCTTCTTTCTTCGTCTTTCTAATTGGCTTCGACTAAGCAAAATACAGATTGTCTTTCTCTCGTCTATTTCTTGGTATACAGTGGCAGCTCCATACCACTACAGCACAAACCTCGGACTCAAATTTTTTCTATTATGTGTATTAGTGAAAATCTTCAGCTTTCCTTCTTGGGTAGCCTATAAGCAGTGCCGCACTAAGGCTCATGCGGGCCCTCGGACAACATTGTAATTCAAAGCCTGTTTTTCAGTCATGAGACATACTTTGACAGTTTGCTTTGAAACCTAATTTTTGGGTCTCAAAAATTATGAGCTTTAGACGACTGCCTGAGTTGTCTAGAACTTAGTCCGCCACTGTATGTAGGTGAGGTATAAGTTTTTATTTCAAGGCTCGAGTTTAAACATTAGACCTGGCCCAAACAGAAAAGCAATATTAGGAGCAAAAATAAAAACAGAAAAGACAAGAAGAACAAATGGAAAGCAAATAAGCAACAAAGGATAACTCCGAGGAGAAAAAGGAGAGATAGAAAAAAGAAAGAAATAAAAATTAAAGGAAGAAGTAGATAGTAAGAAAAAGAGAGAAGGAAGACGCAACTGGCATAAAAATTTCGATTCGGATAGAAAGATTAGGTTGGAGGAAGAGAGATCGAAATAGGAAATTCAGCACTCTTCCAAAATTTATAAAGAAGAAAGTCTATAAATACCTTAAAAGTATAAAAATCATGTGATACGAGGAAAAGTATAATGGCGGCCGTTTTCAGAAGTTGGAACTGGAAGGCATAAAGGGAGACAGGAAAGGAAAAAGGAAAAAGGAAAAAGAAAATGGGGCGCATTTCGTCGGCACTATCTTTTTACAAATTTGAATTTATTGCCGGCAAAGTCTTGATTAAATTTTCATTGTGCATTGGCCCAAATTAGATTACATAGATTTAGCCGGAAGGGATGGGAAGAGGGGTGGAGGAGGAAGAGGAGAAACAGCAGCAGGAGCGAAGGGACCGAGAAAGGAATGGTAGAGAGATTAGAGGAGGAGGTGGTAGAGGAGAGAAGTATGGTCCTGGAAATGTCGGACCACAATTTCATTTGATTTTATTTATTTATTTATTTTTTCCTTTCTCTACCTTGATTTGAACATTTTCCTTTTCGAAGAGGTTGCTGGGTTGGAAGAGAGAGGTGAGGGTGGTGAGGAGCACGGGGTTTTCCTTATTTTTGAAATGAGTTTTGGATGTTTGTGGTTAAAATGAAGAAACTTGGAAATAGATGGAGTACTACAAATTTGATTGTTTTCCCTATTTTGCTAATTTGAAAGAAGGTGAAATTTGACTCAGTATAGCCCGATTTTCTCTCTCTCTTTCCCTTCTACTCTTTTCTCTCTCTCTCTGTCGTTTCATTGGTCACTTTTATAGTACTCACGTTTTTCTGATGTGGGTCGTTGTAAATTTGTTCTTTGTCTGTCTCCGAAAAGCTTTACATTTGTATTTTCCTCCAATTCTCCATTGTTTCCTTCCTTCATTCTTTTTTGGGATTTTCTAAAATCAAAAGAAGCTTTTCGTCATAAATATTTTATTTATTTACGTTTGATTTGTTTGTCATTGAGAGCTGACTTTTGGACAAAGACCATCTAAACAAGAAAGATCAAACCAAGAGCTTAATACGAAAATGATGGCGTATCGTGGTTTTCAAATCCGAAACATGGAAACGTCAGTGTAGTCGATTTGAAGCTCGTCAAAATAGATCAGGAGATGGAGCAGGTGGGGGAACCGTCGTCTGTTAGTAAGTGCTTTTACAAAAGACAAATCAGGTAAAAGGAAAATATCTCATTCGTTTGAAGGAAGAAGTCAATAGAAGAAAAAAAAAACATTTTGAGATGGAGAGGAAAATTCCTTTTGCAAGTCTATCTAATCTTTGATTCGGTTCCTTCATTTCGGTTAAAGAGAAAGATTTGACGGGGAGCCTGGGAGTGGAGGTGGGTAAAGGGAGTGATGAGAAGCTCAGCCGATTCCCAAAAGGAGGATGAAAGACCCATCGCGTTCCACATTGAATAGCGTTCTCTCGTTGATATTTGATTCAAGCCGTTCGACTAAGTAAGTCTTTCTAGCCGTAATCGAACGCCTCGAATGCCCTTCTTTGTCTCCTGCCTTTCTCCTTCCTCCCGCTCCACGTCTTCTCCTCTCGTCTCCTTTCATGTTGAAAATCTTTCGCTCAATTTAATTACTTGTAGTTTCGTCAATTAACAAATAATTCTCGTGATTTAACGAGCTTTTCGAGAACTTTAGCAAGAAAAAATATTAATTACAAAATATTTCCCACACCACCCTCTTTTCTTTCGTTGCGGAAAATCTCTGGGAAAACTTTTTTCAAGGTTGAGATCCTTTAGTCGGTGAAATTTTTGTGTAAAAGAGCTTGAAGAGAAGTGTTAGAGGAAAAGGGATTTGGTTGTCATTATCGTCATTTCATTGGTGTTGAGATTTTAAGCCTCAATAGATTGAGAAAAAAAGCTCTGTTTCGTTTGTGTTTTCTGTCGGAAAGTATCAACATGAAAAGCGGTGAAATGTAAAAGACGTAGAGAGACTCAAGGCGACATTAATGAACGGCATAATTGGCATTAATTAAGTCCCCATTGCAGGGATCTGACTCTCGAACAGTTTGGCCTGTAGCGTGTTGGA
The DNA here is from genome assembly GCA_016920875.1 of Columbicola columbae. Taxonomy (NCBI): domain Eukaryota; kingdom Metazoa; phylum Arthropoda; class Insecta; order Psocodea; family Philopteridae; genus Columbicola; species Columbicola columbae. The sequence goes on from JADMLL010000005.1 coordinate 15,136,602, forward strand.
AGATGTCTTCGAGCTTTTTGATCTCCATACTCGCTAGATGCGTGATTATGTGGTAAAGTTCTGCCATCAGGCATCGTAAATGACAGGTTTGGAGGAGTAATGAGTCGCGTAACCCATGGGGCTGTGGATATGAAAGGCTATTGTTCTTTTTGTTAGTTTCTAGGTTTCTTTCTCTTCCTGTCTGTTTTCTCTTTCTTGTCTTTTTCTCTTTCTGTTTTCTTCCTCATCTGTCTTTGTTTCTCCCTCTCTCTTCTCTACTTCTCTCAATCTTTCTTTCTTTTGTACCTTCCTTTATTTGTCTTCTCACTTTCTTTCGTTTATTCTTTTTTCCTCCTTTTTCTTTCTTCGACTCTCCTTTTTCCCTTTTTCCTTTCTCTATATTTCTTTCTACATTACCTTTCTATGTTTTTCTGTTTTTACTCATCCCTTGCTCTTTTGTCCTTTTCGTTTTATATCTCTTTATTCTATTTCATACAATTTTTTTCTTTTTTTCCTCCCCTTGTTGTATTGTTTTCTTTTGCCACTTTTACTTTATTTCCGTCTTTGTATTCTTCTGTTTGTTTTCATTTGTACCTCTTTTGCTCTCTTTTTCTTCCCCTTTTCTCCTTTGATTTATTTTCTTTATTTCTTTTTTTTACCAACCATTTGCTCTTCTTTTCGTTTTATCTTTATTTATCTATTTTTGTAGTTGCCATATATTTCTCTCTTTCGTTCCTCTTAATTCTTCAATAACTTCTTGAACATCAAAGAAGATCACAAAAAAATTTCATGAATTTAAAAAATTCTTCCAATTTTATCGAAAGGAATGTCACCATGTCTCTCATTCTCCTCCGTCGAATACCTTTTACCATTTCATCATCTTCGAGGAGCTTTTCATTTTATTTTTTTAACGTTATTGAGAGTCAACATTACGTGAAAATAAAATTTTCCGGAGAAAAATTTTTAGTAGCTTAAGAAGCTCACTTTCTTAACTTTTCCTTTTTTTCCATCATTCTGCTCATTAAAGTTTTGAATTAGTTGACAAGCTTTTCTTAAGTTACCTAATAACTCGAGTCTTTTAAACTTTTTCTTTTTTCCTCTCCTCTTTGCTGACATGCTTGGTTTGAGAACGGAAAAGGAATCTCGACCTGTTTTTTTGTCAGTCGTGAATCTGGAAGACAAACATATCGGATCGGAGGGAAAGGAGAAAGGAGAGGAGTGGAAAAGTTTGAAAGAGAGCTTTTATAATTTTTGTTTTCTCTCGCCGTTCGTCTTTTCCTCTTTTTTTGTTCCCAGTTTCTTGAATTTTATTTTGAGTTTTTTAACCTCTCTTTTGTTGTCTTGATCCACCCAATTATTTCCAGTTTTGCGAATCACGTTGCTGACAACTTTGAAAAGTCTCAAAGCTTTCATTTGTCTTTGATTTGTTAGAAGTATTTTGCTTGTTAAGGTATTTTTCATTCAGTTTCTTCGTTCTTTGTTGTTGTTCTGTTCTGTTTTCTTTCTTTTTTCATTCTTTTTGTTGTTCTCTCGTCTTTTTTCTTTTATTTGTTTATGTTTTCCTTTCATGTTTTTTTTTCCTGTTAGCATTCTCTTTTCCCTTTGATTACGGCTGACAGAAGACTACATCACTTTCACCTCTTGCTGTCGTTTTCTTCGCATTTTTCCTGCCTTAAAATTACTTCAGCATTTATTTCTCTATAGGATGTTCTTCTATTCGGTCCAATTTTTTATCTGTTTTGGTATTTTCTATGACCCGCGGGAGGTTTGTGGTGTAGTGCTTTATGTGCCGTACTAAGAAGTTATAGTCACCAGTTCAAATCGTCCTCCTGTTTCCTGTTATACCAAAATAAGGGTAAAAGGCGACATTAAAACTCAACCTTAACTATTTTCTATCACCCATTTTCTTTGCCCGGAACTTATTTGTAACCTATTAGCCAACAGAATAGAAGAAGAGAAAGGAATAAAGCAAGGCAGACAGGAAAAAGAAAGAGGGAATTAAGAAAGAAAACAAAACAAGAACAGAACTAGGTGAGTGGGGTGTGGAGAAGAGAAGGAAGTAAAGTAAAAAAATTCGGACAGGAAAAAGTTTAGAATTCAAACAGAAAGTGTCTGACGTTTCGGAAAAACTTTGGAAAATCTAAAATGAAAAACGTTAAAAAGCGAGGAGGGTGTAAGATGAGTGAGAAGCCGAGAAGAGGAAGAAAGAAGGAGGCTGAGAGAGGAGGGTAGAAGGAGGAATTCTCGAAATTTTAAAACAAATTTCAAAATCTTAACGTCATTACGTAAATTAGGAGTATACTCGAGTGAGAAGTGACTCAAGATTTTCTGGGAGGTTTTCCGGAACATGATTGTTGATTAAGTTAATATAGTCGGAGGAAGCGATTGGGATGAAGGAGGAGGGAAAAGAGCGTTCGATAGAAATTTGAGAGACGAGTTTTAAACCAAATTTTTGCTTTCCTCGGTTGTGTGCGGAACTCGTGACAAGATTACATCATCGGAACTCGTCGTAGCGAAGTTTTGTATTTTAGGTTGAGTTTGGTCGGCAGTGTGCGAGGTTTTTGTAGTACAGAATGAAACCAGGTACGTCGAAGACCTTGAACTCTTCGTAAAATGTGACGTCAGGTTTTCTATTCGCTTTGCCATTGTTTATGGTTTTGTCGGGAATAAATTTTGCAACGATGACATGACCATCTTCTTGTTTCTTCGTCTCGTTTATTTGTATTTTTGTTCTCACGGTGAGACATCCGAGGACAGGAAAGGCTTTTCCAACCTGTGAGAAAGGTTTTTGCGGTTTTTACTGGGTCGATGAGTCGTCAAAGGGTTCAAAGCCGAAGCCGCAAACGGTTTCCTCACTTGAACTCAATTTTAAGAGAAAAACTGCATCGTCAGAATGTTGCAGATGACTTTTTAAAAGACGGTGGGCAGACAGACTTGTTACAAGGATTACACGAATGATGGGAAACCACATGCGCATTCGGATGATTTAGAGTAAGTGTTAGTCTCTAATAACACTTGGCTGGCTCTTTCTGTTTCGCATATGTGGAACCCGGTTGCATGTGTGCGTGGGTGGATTTCAATGCCCAGATAATGGCGACCGACAATGAGACGTATTTTAGTTCACTCACGAAGTGTAATGATGCCTTTACAAATTAGCGGTGATGATTATGATGTGTTGTAGCAGGGACTAGAATAGTTAAACTGACTCGCACCTCGTGAGAGACATAAACAAGAAAAAGTTCCCAGAAAGAAGGAACGGGGAATCCCAGTCTTTCATCCACGGGCTTGGAGAAGAAAGGAGAGTCGATTTAGATGACACACACACCGAACATGTTTCTTAAAGCCCTTCGGTGTGAATCCACATGAATAAATAAATAAATAAACAGAATAGATAAACAGAGCAAACCACTTAGCTCTATCAATAATCAGAGGTCGAGCCATTTCCGAGGTCAGAACGGAATGGAATGGACGGAACGCGCGAATCGGGTATCAAAGGGTCCCACTAGACTCTAGAAAGAGATGGTCATGTGTAGGATACCTATTAGGTATGGGATGTGGGTAGGGACGGGCAACAGGAGAGGTTTGATTAAACATAAACGGATGAACAGAGAAGTTGATGTTGTGCGAATTTTTTTATTCTCTTGTCGAGAACTCACGAAAAATGGTTTTAGCTTATCATTTGGCTTCAAGGTCGGTTGTTGAAGTCTATTAATAGAATTTTTAAAGCCACGAGAAAGGAGAATTTGCAAGTGAAGCAGAAAAGCTTTTTTTCAACAGCGCGTTTTTTTACCTCCTGTTTCCTTTTTTTTTCTGTTAAAGCGCGTTATTGCAAACCTGTGAAAGATAAGAAATTTCTGTTGAGAATTGTTTCTTTCCTTTCTCTCCTTTTCTCTTCTTCTTTTTGCTTACTGTTTTCTTGTCTCTCTGTCTCTTCCTTTCTCTTCTATCTCTTTATTTTCTCTCCTTTAATTTTATTTTTCCTCTCTCTCATTTCCTGTATCTGCCTTTCTCTTCTTTCTCCCTTTCTATTTATTCTCTCCTTTCTTTCTGTTTCTTTCTCTCTTCCATCTTTATGTTTCCCCTCTTTTCTCCTTTTTATTTTCTTCTCTCTCTCGACTTTCTTTCTGTGACTCTCTCTCACTTTCTCTCCTTTTCCTATACTTCTCTTCGTCTTCGTTTTACATTTCTATTTTGCGCTCTCTTTCTCTCTTCTTTCTTATTATTTTCCTACCTTTCTCTTTTTTCTATATCTTCCTTTACATTTATTTTCCCTTTCCTCCCTCTCTCTTTCTTTTTGATATATACAGAAAGATCTTTCCGAACTCTTCCATCAAAGTTCTTTGTCTCTGGTTCTCACTAGCAACTAAAATTTTTCGGAAAAAATCTGCGTCCCAGCCTGAATCTTAAAAAAGAAAAAGATTACAAAATTGCGGATTTTTCAAGCTCATAGTTGTCTGGTTTCCGTGGGCGGGTTTCAAAGAACACACACAGTATCCTGTATCAGGATTTGGAGCGGTTTTGGCGGGGGGGAAGGGAAGACTTTATAAATATTTGAGAATAAATGCAACGACTTTCCTAAGGACATCATAAATCGTTTGTCAGGTCATTCGTACCTGGTATTTAGCCTTAACCGACAAAGGATGGTGTGTCCACGCCCCAGCTATAGCGAATTTGGCAACAGGTCTGGCGAACAACATTTTTTTATCTGTTTTTATGTCCCCCAGGAAGAGTGTTATGGACCTGTGAATTTTTTTTTTTGTCTTTTTCGAAAAACTGAATCTTTTGTGTTTGTACCTGGAAGCCATTTATCTTCATTCCTGGAAAAGGAAATTTATCTTATTGAGGTTTAATGGACAATTTTAACAGTGCGCCCCATGTTTCCAATTTCAACCCTTCATTTCCTCTTCAGGATCTTCTTTTCTTCTTAATTTTCTCTTTTTTTCTGAAAACTCTGTAAATTAAATGATAGAAAAGGAAGAAGATGTGGAGACGGGAAATTTTGAAATCGTTAACGAGAAAATGATTCCTTTGTTCTTTGTCCAGTTGGTGCCACTCAAAACGAGTCTTCTCTGTCTCTTTTTATCTTCTTTTCTCCTTTCTCTTTGTCCTTCAATTTTATTTCTTTTTTGCGGTGTACTTTTTCCTTTTCCTCTCATTTCCTGCAGGCTTCTGATTTTTTTTTCTTGAGAAAGAGGAGGAGAGGAGAGGAAAAATACTGTTCGAATTTAATTGTGTTTTAACTGTGTACTCTCCTATCTTTCTCTTTGCCTGTTTCTTTTTCTTCTTCTCTTTTTATTTATTTTTCTGTCTTTCTTCATTTCTGTTTTTCTTCTTTGCTTCTATTTTTCCCTCCTTTTCTTCTTCTTTTTCATCTCTCTCTCTCCTTTTAACTTTTTTCCCTCCTCTGTTTCTTGCGACCTCTCTTTTTATCAATTTCTCCACTTTTTATTCATTTTTTCCTTTCCTCTTTTCCTTCTTTTGTCTCTTTTTTTTGTTCACTCTTTTTTTATTTTTCTTCTTCTGTGTTTCCCTATTTTGCTCTCTTTCTACTTATATCTATTTTTTTCCCTTTTTCTGTTTTTCTCTCTTCTTCTCTGTTTATCTTCATTTCTTTATTCTTCTCCTTTCTTTCTTTTCTTCTCTCTCTCAAGAAAAAGACAAAAGCAAAATCTTTACGAAGTCCGGAACTTAAATTCTTTTTATTTCCATTTTATAGAAATCAGTTCGTCATGAAAGTATGGCAAATAAGTTTTCCAAAGTCTCATTGACGTTTCTGTTGTTTCGTATTTTGTGTTTTGAGTTTTCTCGCAGTGACGAGTTTTTCCTTTGTCTCGACCTCGGTTAGCGGACTCAGAAAAGAGAGAGCGTGGGGGGCGCTGTTGTTCTCTTTTCCTTTTCGGCGTTTCTTTTATTCCTTTTTCCGTTTTTATCGATTGACTTATCACCTTTCTCTCACCTCTTCCCGTTTTTTTTACCTTATTATTCTGTTTGTATTTAATTTATTAATCCCTTGCTCGCTTAATTTCCTCCATCTTTGGCGTTTTTATTTTTTAATTAATTTCCTTTTGAATTAATTATTTCCGCTTGGTTTCCACGAGTTTCACACCCCTTTGTCGCTCTCTTATTGCTCTTTTTCGCCTTTTCGGTGAGCTTTAGTTTTGAAAAGCGTTTGGGATTTTGTTCTTTAATGTTTCGTCGTTCATCTTTGTTTTACAAGAGCGAAGGAACGAGACAAAAGCAACGCATGGGAGGAGGGGGAGGGAAGAGTACAAAATCTACTACGGAAGAACAATGGATAATTGAGTTCAATTAGTCCGAAATTTATCCTAGAAGAGCGGGGTTTTATAAGTGTCACGTGACTTTACTTAGACTGGCATTCGTCGCCCACTGTGAGAATGCAAAAAATTTCGAAAAGAGACGTGGATTTGTAGGGCGTGAGGGGAGTGGTGGGGAAGGACATGTTTTCTTGGTGAAGAGAAGTCACCTAAAGGCTGGCTGTTGGTGATGCATGCATCCTCATTAAAGTTTTCAATCAGCTTAATTTACGAAGTTTTTTTTTTATACGGTTGGGATGACGTCACCAGCAGAGCCTTTTGTTTTCTTGTTGTTGTGTGCTGTTGCTGTCGTTACTATCTAAGGAGCTTTGCATAATTTTTTTTTGTGTCCGTAACATTTGTGGAAAAGGTTTGTCACGATTTGGTTTTGTCAAGTATTGAAGGATGTGTTCAAGACGTTGGGTTGGCTGGAAGTGATAAAAGAAAACGTGATCGTGAAGCGAAATTTTCTTTACAAAATTGTGTCATTTTTTTTTCTAAAACAGCAGCAAAGGTTTTGGCTTCAGCTGAGGACAGAGAGCGGAGGGAACTGGAGGAGGAGATAGAAAATGGAAAGAAGGAAAAGCTTTCGAGCTTTTATTTTATTTTATTTTTATTTTGGGATTAATGGGTGTGGCATTGTTAAATCTTTGGCTTTATTTTACCCATGTGCAATCCCGAATCAAATATAGAGTTATTATGAAGTCTTGTAGCGTCTCGAGTGCCGTAGGAGGAATTAATAAGAATTTATCGAAATTTGATTTAAAAATTAGCGGGACATCTGGGAAAACGGTTTGAGCAGAAGTTTTGGATCATATCTCCTGACGAACGGGATAGATTTTCTACTCGCTCAAGGATGTTTCAGCCTTGCACTATTGACTTGTGGACCCGCTTTAAAATAAATTTACTTTGGGAAGTTAAGAGGATTTGTCAAAAATCAAGGTTCACCTAATGTCAGACATTAAAATTCATTTGAGGAATAGCTAGAAAATTTTCCAGAGCTTTGGGGGGGGTCACGCACCTGCTTTTCAGTTCTTTCTTTTGTTTTATTCTTCTCTTGTCTTTTGGTGTATCATTAAAATTCATCTTACATTAGTTTTAGGACTTGTTTTATGTGATACATACGATATTAGTCCAAAACGTGATAGGCCCTTACTGTAGTGGTCAAAGCTTCTGGCTATAGAAGCTATAGTCAAGAAGTAGAACGGTAAGGAAGTCCCGAGCATTAGCAGAGGTCTACTCTCTCTCTTCTGAGATCAAATCTGGGTGTAGAAAAATTATTTGTAATAGCGTTAATTAAATTAGTAGTTAAGGGAAGTAATAGTGTGAGTGTGGGGAACGACAAAGGTGGCAATAGGGGATGGTTGTTTGCAGAGGTTGCCATAATCGCTAGTCAATTACGATAATCCAGGAGGAATCACATCCTGCGGCGGGTTCTTATCAAGAAACATAAAGAACACGCCCGTTCGGGAGGAGAAGAAACGGAGGTTAAGAAGAAGGAAAGAAGAGGGAAAGAAAGAAATAAAAAAAGACCAAAATGTTCGCGGCAGGAAATTTTGAATGGTTTTTTTTGCCGAAGAAAGCAAATATTAAGGCGAGGGCCGTGATAAGGATTTCAATTTCCCTTCAAGTTTTTTCCTTTTTTTCTTAAGAGAAACGTCGTGATTACGACATGGCTTTTTCAAGTTTTCAGTATTTATTTTTGAAGTGGTTGAGATCGTTTCTAATAATTTTCCAGTCGATTTGATTGAGTTTTCCTTTTTTATTCCTTTTTGATGGGTGACTTTTCTCAGGGTGGTTTTTTTTTGTTGGACCCGTCTTATAATTCTGTTTTGGTTTTGCGACGTGCTTGAAAAGTTTTTACTATAACCAGGATTAGCGAAAGGTCTGTGGTGTAATAGTCAAGTGCCAGACTAAGAAGTTATTGTCGCGATTTGGGTTCAAATAATTAAAATGAAGTTATTTATTTTATTTTTCTTGACCATTTTTATTTGGTGATTAATTGGTGACAGCACTTGTCAATGATCCTTTGAGATGCACACAGCAAAAATGATTAGGGAATTCGAGTACATTTACCAAGAGCCACAAATAATCCTTTAAAAATCCGCAGGTTGACCAGCCCTGGTTTATATAAAACATTTTGAGTATCGTCAGTGACATCTCCCAAAAAAATGAGCATAAACTGGTCCTTGACGAAATATTCCATTCGACTTAACGCACTCTTACTATCTGCAGACTCCATAACTATCATCTCGAAAACAGACCGAGTCGCAGTTATAAACGAGAAGAAAATATTTCCGCAATTGTAGTTGAGTTTCGAGAATTGCAATGAATGGTTACAATGAACAATTTTCGCAGTCAGTCAAGCAGGACGTCAAAGTAGTAAATAGAACTTAACGACTTTACAACAGAGCTTTTAACCCTCACTCGTGCTTTCGATTTTGTACAAAAAGGCCTTTAAGCAAGAAATCATCTTCTGAAACATGAATTCGGTTTTTTCAAAAGAGAAAAATGTGTTGGAAGGAAGGGTGACCAACCTTTAAAGCTGAATCGGTATAAAAAGGTTTTTTTTTGGTTTATCGTTTTGGAAACGGTTGGGGGAAGACATCAGATGAATTCCAGAAAGGCCATTAAACGCCATATGCTTTTGTATTTTAAATATTTTTCCTGAGCTTTTCTTTTTTGTGTGAGTCGTGTGTATGTTTCTGTTGAGGGTGATGTTGGGTTCCTTATTTCTATAATGGCTTCGAGATAGTTTAGGGACGGAGAGGATGAGAGGAATGTAAAACCTGCTGGAAAAGAGAAAATTTGGATATTTTTGTTTCAGGAGAGGAAAATGGAAGCTTTCGGGGAGGGATGCGGTCTAGTAAACGTATCTTCTACGATTTTAGACCGGTTATGCTGTCGTTGCAAAAAATTGCAATATGAAGTACACCAAAGATTTGAGTATGAGTAAAGCTGCAACAGCATAATTTCGATCGGAAAATAATGGGATAAAACAAAAACACAAAACCAAACGACAGCATTAGAAGGCGGGAAACAAGAATTTCCAGGTGCCAAATCGACGAGTACACCTGCTTCGTCCAAGGCCGGCCACTAAATTTCAAATTCGCGCATCTGCCCCGTTATTAATTTGAATTCCCGCTTTTTTTTCTAAAAGACAGAATTTAAAAATAAACCAGGAGAGATAATATCGCTTTCGACCGAAAAATGCATCCGGGCCAAAATAAACAAAATGTCCGCCGTTTTAATTTTGTTTAATACACCAAATGACGAAAAGTTGCATCGAATAGTGGGCTCAATCGTCAGGGAAGCTTTCGCCGAAAAACGAATTCGCGGGTTAGTAGAGGAGGAGGAGGGAGATGCACGGGATGGTTTTCTCTTCCTTATCGATCAAACTGGGTGGCCATCTTCACAACATTAAAAGAAAACACCATCAAGTTGGTAAATTAATTAATAATTAATTCTGAAAGCTCAATTTCCTCTTTGTTTGATGCACGGAATTCGACTTATTCCCCCCCTCTCAATCTCGGTTTCTTCTTCCAGCTTTGCCCAAAAACTCCTTTTCCAATCAACGGAGATTGATTAGTTTGTTTACAGCTTTAATTAAAAATGGGTTTTGTTCCTCAAAATTTTCTCTTTTTTTCCTGTTTTTGTTTTTCCTTTTTTTCCTTTTTCTATCCCTTTCCCTCCTCCACCCATTCCTCGAGAATTAAAATGGGTTTCAAGAGCTTTATCATGACGTGGTCGTTCCTGATCGATTTAAGCTTCATCAAAATGATTGGGGGCTACGAATTGGATTACTGCTTTCTTTTTGCTTTGGGGTTTGATTTTTATTCCTATTTTGGTTGGTGTCTTTACTTCTCGAAAGCTTTTGTAATTGAGGTTTCCATTTTGGGAGACTGAGTGGCGGGTGAGAGAGTGATCAAAAGACCCGACTACAGAATTTAGGATTGTGAGTTTGACGCCTGTCTCTGTTATACTTCCAGAATGAAAAACATGATTGAGAGTCAAACTTATTGATGAGTCAAATAATTCAAATCGTTTCTAAAGTTTTGCACACTGGTAGGAAGGGCTCATTTCAGAAGTAGTGCACACCCGTAAGAATATTTAAATTACTTCCTCACATTGCTAACTAAAGTTTGCTTATTGATAAGAAGAAATCATTTCAAAAATAATGCACGCTTGTAAGGAAATTTAAGTTACTTTCTGGCATTTCTTGGAAAAATTTATTTCAAAAGTCTTGCACCCTTATACATACTAATTTCAAAAGTAATGCACACTCTTAAGAGGACTTAAATCACTTTCTGGCATCTTATAATTGTCGAGGCTATTAATCTTCTTGTCAAAATCAGTCCGCCGAAGACATAATAACAATCGCATCAATGCCCACGTCATCTCAGCAACAGCACATCACCCACACCAGAAGAAACGGTTCCCGAAAAAAAACTTAAACACTTTTTAAAAAAATGTTCCCGCGAGCGCCAAACTCTGTTCCGCATTAATCTCAAAATCAATTTTGCGCATCCAACCGATGACCGGTGCAAAAAAAGTCTTTTGATATATGCTATCAAACAAGAAAAAAAAAATCTAACAAGTTTGAACACAGCCATGTGTAACACATTTAATTGATTTATAATTTCGAGTGAGAGAAGAGCGGAGGACTGGGTGGGAGGTGGGGGTCCTTGCTAAAGTAACAGTTTAGAGGAAAGATGGAGGAGGATTTACGATCCTCATGGTACCCTCTCGATTGCCAAGAAGAATCGTAAATGGACTTACGAGAGAGAGAGAGAGAGAAAGGGCGTGGATGTGAGGATTGCCAGAAATTTTGAAGATTTTCGTGTTTTTTTGGAAATGATAATTTCGAATCCGTCTAAGTAAGTCATTTATTAACAATTGTATTGTTTTAAAGTAGATTTTGGCAGAGTGTCCGTGTAAAAAACAGAAAGGGAAAAGGCCTAACGGCGATATTATCTAATTTTAAACTCGTTCACGAAAATACACGAGAATTTGGCAGAATGAATTGTTTACACAAAAGTAATTTATACCTATCTCGGAGCGTTTAATTAATTATGTAAAATTATTTTTATTTATTCTCCGTTGATTTAGTGAAAATTTTATTTATTTATTTATTTTAATCATTACCTCGGTCGTTTTGTGCAAATTAGAGAAAAGGTGACTACTGGGTAGAAATTGAGGTGGTGGACGTGTTTTTGTCGTGTAGTGGAATCTGTTGTTTGGAGCACCACTGTAAAAAGTGAGCTTAGGAACAGTCATAGTCATTTCACTCGACATTATCAACGCTTTACGGGAGGCCAATGGTATGATGGTCAAGCTCCTGAGAGCGTCGTTAGTTGGAGCCCTCTCCCACATCCAGTTCACTCTTAGATTGAAAAATGGGATTAAGGCACAGATTTAGAAACATTAAGACTCATATGTATACAGTAGAAAATATTTGGCTTACCGGAAAGTTCTGTCTGTTTTTCATTTCTGGTTATACGAGGATGTTTGAAAAAGCTCAAACTCTCGCCTCGGTATATATTTTTTCGGGAAGGCCTGTGGTTGAGGCGTTGAATTCACCCAACTTCCTGATATAAATTTTTGTAGGAAACGAACTGTTACACTCTGACAGCATTTGGAAGTTTGAAACAAGATTCGAGAGGAGCTTTCGAGGGAGGCGAAATTATTTTTCTAAGGCGTGAATGAGATTGAACAACATTCTAAAAGCGCCCTAGTCCCAAATTTAATCGGTAGCCCCGACTCAAATAAACAATTCGGTGGGAAAATCCATCTGAGGCGTCCATTTTGATTTAATCCTTATTAAAAAGCCAGAGATGAGTTTTCACGTTTTCGGCCATTTTGTTGATTCTGGCAACTTAACACACGTCCACAGCCGCGGGATTAAAATCTTTTGCCGAACCTCTGTCAATTATGCTATTTTAAACCGAAACTCATCATAATAACAAGCGAATCCAATTTGCCATTTTAATGATTCGTTCAAGGGAATGACGAAAAGAGAAAGAGAAACGGGGGAAAAAGTTTTTGTGTGTGTGGAATTGGAGAATCAAATTCGCAACAGAAATTTGTTTCGGTTGTTGTGGAAAAGCTGTGTCTGTGGTTTGTTACTTGATTGTGAAAAAGCTGAGGGAAGGAGGAATGGTAGCTACAGAAATGTTATACTGTAGGTATTTATCAATAACCTAGACCTATCATAAATAAGATTTTTTTTTTATATTTACATTTTTGAGTTTCTCCTCATCCTACAAATAGGATATTGGTACTTAAGGCTATCGGAGGCATACTTGTAGTCAAATTTCTTTCAAAAATTAGATCCTTTTAGGCAGACGGATGACGGAATGATGACAGAAGGATGACGCCGTACATCAACATCTGAAGTATCTACAGACTTAAGATACGATGGGAAGGAACATCTCTTGAAGAAGCTTGAAAAGCGGGGATAATGCCAAAGCCAAACCACAAAGTTATTGTAAAAATGTACCGTAACATCCTATACATACTTTTTTGTGGCATATTTTTATTAGATTCAAGTAAATACTTGGGTTCTCTTAATAATGCCTAGCATCTATACATACCTTTGATAATTTTGAGTGTTAGTGTCTTATTTTTAGGACATCACAAAATATATGATAAAAATTGACTTATATATTACGGTAAAAGTGATAAATCGCATATTATGTGCAGATTCTGGTCGTTATTCATATTCACCAACTAATATTTTGTGACAAATTACTGATTATTTGTCACATTTACCAGGTTGAAAGTGATATATCATATTTACCAGTTTATAAATCTGCAACTCTTAAGTCCAACTATAACTTCTCAGTGATCTATAAATAGGACGATGGCCTACAATGATTTAAACCATAAAAATTTCCTTCTTCTCTTCAAGAAAAAGGTCATAACGGAGTAGTATTTTAGTGCAGAGAGAAAGATTTTTCGGAGGAGGAGCCGAGGGGGTGAGAGGGAAGGGAGGTTTTCGGGTTGCTTTGGCAAGAGCAGAAAAATTTTTGTTTTCTTTCTGCTCAGCAATAAAATCAAACAGTTTACGATAGCTGGCCGGCAAAACCCCTTCGACCGCAGTAAAAGATTTTGGTGGAAAGTTAGGGGCCCATAAAATTTGTGTTTTTAATTCCTTTTTTACCCCTTTGCTTTCCCTTCCGCCATTTTCCGGACTTTTTTTCCTTCTCTTTAATTAGACCAATTTCGGAATTCCGGGGTTTAACAGTCCGGAAAATAATTTTTCGAAGGAGATTTCTCGTTTTTCTTTTATTGAGAACACGCGCCGGTGGGCATTGAATTCATTTTGAATGTTGTTTTTAGTTTTATTTTTCTTCTTTTATTTGTTGAGACTATTTGCATCGGACTTTGTAGTTTGATGGCGGAGGCGGCGGAGGCTAAGACAAACCGGAAATTTGAAAATGTTGGTTTTCTCTCCAAACATTGCTACCAGTCAAGTTTAAAAGGAAATTTTTTTAAAACTTTTTTTTGTGTATTTGATTAAATCTGTAATAATGTTTAATTAACAAGAACAGGCTTCATATACATGACAGAACCACAAAGGAAGCTGCTACCGAATCTGGGGCACTACAAAAATAAAGCTAGCGATCGAAGAAAGCAGAAGTGGTCGAAGAACACATAAGAAGAGCAGGAGAAGTCAAGGACACATAATCAGCACGAACGCGAAATCATGTCCAATGGACCTATGAAGGACTAATCAAAATCATCTTAACCTTCCTAGAAAGAGAAATCTCAAATGGAATGTTCCAATTACGCGTGCGGAGTGTAGTAGAGAAAAAAATCTTGGAGGTCGGAAGTGGTGGAAGACCAGAGGAATATAGATTTGAGACCCAAATTGCTTCCTCCCCAACAAAAACAAAATGGCCGTTGCCAAACGCGATTATCGAGATGACAAACATGACGATAAATATCAAATCTTTTTAGAAAATGACATTTTACATCTCGCTCATTATTTTTTTATTTTTTTGCTCAAAATAATAAATAAATAAAATGTAATTGTTGGAAAATTTCCCAGAATGCTGAGTCTAGGGATGCTGGGGGTATGGGGGTGGACGAAGAGGAAAAACGAAGAAGAAAGAAGAAAGTTTAATTTCAAACCACCCTCAAAAAGGGTTAAGTTTGAGCCTTCTGTTGAACATTTTGGATGCAGTACTCTGTTTTCACCCTCAGGCTTACAGAAAGCTATGAAATAAACAGTAAAGTATATACAGTATAATTTCCTCTCTCTATTCGGACAAGAAAAAAGCTCTCATATTTAGATCCTGCGAGGTTCAAGCACACACATCTCTTCCGCTTTTTTGCTGTTGCATTTCCTGTTCGGAATCTCAGCTCAAGCGCTTTTCAATTTTCCAAATCTCGGAGGTCTGTACTTGGAACACTATAAGTTGAAGTGTAAAATGATTCAGGCTCCAGCAAGTCGTACAGTTGGTGTTGTATTCACTTTTATTCATCCGTTCGCGGGTTATTTGACCCTAGCTGCCACAGAAAGTCTTATCGGCTAACGAGACTCACATTCAGCTTCACTACAGTCCTGAAGAACTCACTGCAAAGACTTTCGATGAAAATGAAGAAAATGAGGAAAAGAGAGGAAAGGAGATATACATAAATAAAATAAACCCGAAGTCAGAAGTTCAAACGTCTAAATAGCCAGAAAAGGCTTCAGATAGATCACAAAAACGGGAAAGGAAGCTGCCAAAAGAGGACACAAAACCAACGGTTGTGAGAATTGGAAAAGATCACAAAAAGAAAGAAGGAAGGACCTAAAGGAGAATCTCAAAGAGAGATGGAAAATGAGAGAACGGAAATTAGGCAAGGCCGGAAAAAGCATGAAGATCAAAACCTGAATTCTTTAATTATTTCCCGTCAACTGATTTCCGGTTGCAAGTGACTTTTCAAATAGAAGACCGTTGGCGTCGGTCGTCCTATTTTTGTAAATCGCACACGTGACAGTTCTTTTTAGTCAAAGGAACCACGTGGAGTCGAACGCAAAAAACCCGGAAGTGTTATGAGAGACACACAAAAGCGAGAGAGAAGGAGAGGAAAATGTTTATTTAGAGAAGGAAGAGATGAAGAAGACAAAGGAGAGTGAAGCTTTAAGAGGAAAATCGATAATCACGGGTAGAAGACTAGAATGAACTGGTGAAGAGGAGGAGGAGGAGGATTAAATTTAAAGATAAATGTTCCCATTATTATTGTTTATTAATTAGAGTTTATAATTTTGTTTGTTATATAAGAAAATTTGATTTCCGGTTGACAGTTTCCTCTCTCGAGTGAATAGAAAGGAAAAAGAGCAGTCGAAATGACGTTTGGTCGCCATGTTAGCGTCGTCTGTTTGTAGATGGCGACACTATTTCCACGAAATTCGGCAACGCTGTTTGTGAAACTATATAAAAGCATGGAACCTGCGGTGTTGAGTCAGTTTACGTTTGGGAGTCGATGTGTCTGGATGAGGAGATCCCTGTGGTTTTTAGTCATACAGTTATTAATTATGGTTTATAGTATTTATTTGTTTATTAGTATTTATTACAAAAGTTGTTTTTAACTGTGAATAATGAGTATTGATGGTGATTAATATTATTTGGGTGCGAACGGAAGGAGTGGAAAAAATTCCTTTGGGTGCAAAGTGGTCGTGTTGAATTCTCTTAAGTTTAATTGTGATGAATGGTGGGTGATAACGGGAATTATTACCCCGAAGGATATACGTGTGTGAAGTTTATCGAAAGCAGAAACCTGGATTTATACAAGTAAGTGAAGTGAAGTGAAGAATGATTGTAGTCATTCTAATATCAGGTTTTTATTGGTTGTTTTGTGGTTGACTGGTCAAAGCTACTGAGTAGTGAAGTTATGTTTGATCTTCCACATATTGTTATAACTAAGGGTGAGACTTTTCCTGACAGATTTGTAGAGACCACGAAATTTACAGCTGTTTAAGTGAAACTGTGGCAGCAACTGACTGAGGGGGGTTAGGGGTGGAGGTGTCGCAAAATAAAAAGCCAGATCTCGCTCATGGTTTCTTCAAAAAGTGTTGAAGTTCTTGTCTTCCTTGATTTGGTCGTGGACTTTTCTACTTGATTCCCATAAATGTGGCACACTTTTGTGCAGAATTTGATATATGCATATTGCAAAATTTATTGAAGCATTCATTTCATAAATATTGTACAGTTTTTGGTGGAATCGTTTCATAAATTTCACATTTCTCTGGTACTCATCCTTTTACTCCTGTCGGTTATTTCTCTTGTTTTACAATTTGGTCATTTCTTACAGTTTTCTTTTCTCTCTATTCCTTCTTGATTTTTATTTATAAATTCCTACTTCTGTACAATATTATCTTACTTCTTGTTTCCTCTCTTCCCTTTCCTCCTTCATTTTCTTATTATTCTCACCGACTAAACTTAAAACCACATCCTTTACTCATGCCTTAGGCTAAGAAATTAATCTGTTGCCTACACACCACTCTTGTCGCCTCTCTTTTGTTCCTACTTATTAATTTATCCTTCCCTACAGCATTCTCTTCTATCTCTTCTTCTTTGTGTCTCACACACAGCCAAATATGTATTATAAGCTCAGACATAAAAGACGCGACATGATTTGGTTGTTAATATATGGACGTGCAGAGATTAAAAGAGAGACTTCAGGAATAGCAGACGACAAATCCGTAGGATGAGGGAGAGAGAGAGAGAGAGAAGAGGACAGTGAACAGGGAAACGAAACAAGATTTTTATGTGGCGACGGACAGACGGTGGAAAAGACGGAAAATCCTGACGTTTTTTTTTATTTTATTAAAAAAACATTTCTTTTTCGATCTGCTCTCTCTCTCTGTTTTTATCCGAGTTACCAAGAATTGTAAATCCTTGTGAGAGGAAAATTGTCCAAATCCAGATGGTTTTTTCCTTCCTTTTCCTTTCATATCTGAGCAAGGATAATCCCTGATACGTGGAATATTTTGTAGGCGCGTTTGATTTGGGAAGATTTGGGAATTTTGTTCTCGCAGACACCGGGTTGTTTTGTGGTTGCTTTGTGTTCTCTACTGTTATTCTGGTTTTTGAGTTTTTTCTCTTCCTTTTTGGAGGTTTGTTTCTTCTAATTCTTCTGACTGTTTTTGTGTGTACGCCTTTTTTTATCTCTCCCTTGTTTAGCTTTGTTTTTGTTTTCTGTCGTTTGTATTGTTTGTTTCGTGGTAATACTTAAACAGTAGCGTACTGTTGTAGATAAATTCTATATTAACACGGTTGTTAAATCTTAAATAATTTAATTATGAAATAATTTGAAGCTTTTTAAATGTGCCTACAGGAAAAGCTATATCTACGGTACAAAGTACCGTATTATTTACCCCGTGTCAACTGCCACCTGTCCCTAAACGAGGCGTCAAGGGGTTTGTCTGGCTTTAAAGGAACAAATAACTAGGAAACAGACCAAGTTGGACAAAGGGATGTGAGTGGAAATGCAGTCTAAAGGGTTAAATAAGATATAAGAGAGAGAAATAATGGAGAAAATGGAGTATAGAAATAAAATTAGAAGAGAGAATAATAGAAACATGATGTTAGGAAGGAATAGAATGAAGTAGAGTGATGAGGAGGAAGAAAGTAAAACAGAACAAAGATAAGGGAGAGAGGAAGAGGAATGTAGTAGCGGGTAGAAAGTAACAGTAAGAAGACAGAAAAATGAGAAGAAGAAAGGTGGAAGGGAGTATAGAGGTGATTCTAAGAGAACGTGTTTGGAGTCTATATAACCCTAAAAATTATTAAGGTTCAAAACAAGCTGATATACTCCATCAGTATATGTTTAAGTATCGTTTTAACCTATTAACAGTGATGCGAACAACTTCTGACTTCATAATAGTTGCCATCCGATTAGGTACCAAATGTTGGGTTATGAAAGCGATGGTTAATGGTTTTTCAGGTTGCCAATAGAGCAAGAGCTGGTTTACCTCGTTTCCTTATACAAGGCATTGATGCGAATCTGTTGAAATTTTTTTTTTGACGCGCGCTTTCTTCTTTTATACGGTATTACAAACTACGACAACTGTCATAACAAACCGCTGCGGTCAAGCGAAAGTCAGCAGTAGCAGTAGATAGAAGAATTCGTCCTGATACTAATATTTGTTTGTTGGTTTGTCACATTGCGAACATATTTTCGTCTGAAACAACTGTTTATCAAACTGTATAAGTCTCACGTGATCGCCAACAGCTCACTCTTATCCCGTGGACTCATTTTCATGTCAAAACTTTTTTGTTTCTATTGTCTAATAATTTTTATTTATTTATTGTTTCAGGTGAGTGCGGATTTTTATTAATCAATAATCTGTAAGTAAATTATTAATTTATGATTGGTTACCTTCGATTAAACGAATTAATTAATCATTCACTTCGTCGAACGAGGAGGGTATGTCAGTGGTTACGGGGTGTATTCCCTCTTTGCCAAGACTTTTATTTGTCTTCGGGGGTGAATTGTGAAAGGAGACAAGCGGGAGAAAGGGACAATGCGGATGGGCAGGGGTTGAACGGACATTTTGGAAAGGAAAGTTATTAAAAAGTTTATCAAACTAGAGAAAGGTTGAGGATCTTTCCAGGCGAAATAACCGTCATTATTATTAAATTGCTGTTTCTTCGATGATAGAATAGAGGACTGGAGTGGATGGGGGATGTTTATGGTGTTTAATTCGCTGGATTTATAAGTGATTCATTAATAAACAATTATATCACGAGTGTAGTGTGTTTTCAAGATAGTAGAAGGTGATTCGAAGGCTCTTGAGCTCTGGAGAACCATCTAAAGTGTGACACAAGTTGTAAGGAAGCAGTGGTATCATAATTCTCGGTTTCGGTACTGAAGGCTTTAAAACCATTTATCAGGTTTCCTCTCGGACCGTAAATGACTTATTTATTTGTAAAGATGTGTTATATAGTGAAAGGTTCTTATTCGTAGAGTATAAAATACCAACACAGTTCCTGAATTTATGGCTAACACTACTTACGATGACAGTCCAAGTTAGCTACATACCAAGTAGGTAGTAGGTTACGTTAGTCACATTCAAGACGCGGTTGTTTACTCAGTAGCAGAGAGCTGCCACTATACTACTATATCGACATCTTCGGCAGTAGGTGAATGGACTGCACATACCATATCCACGATTCTGTATTTACGACGTTGGGGTAGTCGGACGTCGATTTAAAATTCATACCAGTTCTCGAGAAAGGTTTCCATAAACAAAAGCGAACTGAGAAAGTGTGTGGACGGAAAGAGGAAGAACGGTAATCATAAAAATAACCAAGAAGAGTGAGAGTGAGGTAGTAGATGGAAAGAGGAGGAGGGGAGGGAGGAAGGAAGAAAAGAAAATTCGATAGGTTTGGCTTTCAGAGGAAAACCAATAACTGCCGGGAGTTTTTTTTTAAATTTTCAGTTTTCTAATTAATAGTCACCACAAACATGGGGAAAAGGGAAAAAGCTTGTTTTTTGAAGAAAAACTTTTTTTCGAGGGATGGAGGTTGCTGCGGGGAGGGGGTACAATAGCTGGGAGAAAGGGAGGTGGTTGCGTTTATGACAAAGAAATTATATTTTTCGACTGTCGAGCATCACTTCAAATTTTAGTCTCGGAAAAGTGTCGAAAAGCTTATAATTTTGCCAATTTCGTTTAATTTAAGGGTAGAAGGATCAGGGGGTGCCGGGGGTAGGGAGGGTTGACCGGAGGAAAGTGACCCTTTATTCTGAGTGGAAACCGTTGGTCGTATTTTGATTTCGTTTTTCTTCATTTTCCGTTTTGAAATTTTCCACGGCCAACGGTTTTTGGGTCACGTGACTTCTCATCGTGTCCTCGTGCGTCTCGTTTTGGTGGACAAAAAAGATTGCGAGAGGGTTGGAGAAGAAAAGGTTTTGGGGAAGAGGAGGAAAGGTCAGTCTCTTAATTAACTCAAAACAGGTCGGAGTTTTGGTTTTTCTTACTCTCTTTCCCACCATTCTTTCCTTTCTTCTTATGCACTTTTGTTTATATTTCTGTTGCTGTCGTTCCTTTCTAACTTTGTTTTTTCTCTCTGGCCTGGGGGATCTGACTCTGGAAGGTTGGAAGTCCCAGAGTAGCGCATAGCACTTTTCTACTAGCTTTGAAGTCTGTTTAGGTTTAGGTGTTTTGTGTTTAAATTTTGCTATACTCTTGCTAAGTTATACTGTTTATTTGTGTATTAATGTTTTTGTTCTCTGCTGTCTTAGCATAATCTTTTATGAGCTGTCGGGTTACAAATTTTCCTTTTTTGATTTCTTCTCACTCTGAATGGATGTTTTTGATCTTATTTTGATCCGAGTACGCATTCAAAACTCATAGGGTGCGTGTGAGTGTCAGGTTTGTTTGAATTTCTAGTTTTCCTCCCTGGAAGCGAGCTTTTCTGCCTTTCGTCTTTGATGTCAGCACCTTTTCAAAGCTGATATTTGTTTCCTTTGTACGTTTTGAAAGCCCTCCGACTTTACTTTGGTTTCTCATTCTCATGCCTCGAAGTTGTTTTGTTTATATTAATATATATTAAGGAATTCGAGATGGGTGTGCAACTTACAACCTGAGCTTTGATAAACCCTTACAGAAAAAGAAAATACAACCTGTCGTTGGAGGAAGGGTTGCTGTTGATGTCTCATTTACTTCCTCCCGAAACTCCTCGAAATTTTATTTTGGTCGAGTAAAATATAACTTTTACATTTCCCTGGGGGATGAGACCCAAGAGGCGTTAGCAGCGGCAGCAGCAGCGTCACCTTTTGGAAAAACGACCCCTCTACGGATTTTTATATATATACACACACACGTGCTCACTTTCGTTCTACCCTTTCTCCTCTTCCACTCTTTTTTTTTCTCCAGGAAGAGTGAACGAAGTTGACATGATTTAATTTCTGTTGGGGAAATACTTTTTGAAATATCTGTAAATTTTGTCGAGATGAAAATCTGCTGTCGACGTTTTGTCGCCCTGAGACTGACATCAAAAAGTGTCGAAAACGTATTGTCGTCATGGATGGGCTTTCTTTCTTTCTTTTTTTGTGTTGCTTGCCTCCCCTTTGGTTCCCTTTGATAAAAACTTTTTTTTATGTGCTGTTGGCTCTTTTTTTTATTGAAAAACTGTATAGTTTTGTTGTGCTCTGATTTTTAAGTTTCTGGCTACAGACATAAATATAGAAAATACTGGTATCAGTATAAACCCCCAGGGTTTGCTGTTATGATTGTTATTTGACAACAGCGCTCTCTCTATTGAATTAGAAAACGCTGCGGTAACAATTGTCAGAACAACAGGAAGAAGAATTAGATATTAAAATGGCTAGATTAGGTTGTGGATAGAATTTTTGTCAATTATACGACCACCAAAAGTAGGTACTTAAACGAGAACGCACCACAACTGTTATATGCAAACAACTAGGTAGAAGAAAACTGTAGAAAGTGAACGGTTTCCATTCGAAGAAGCAAGTCTATCGGGTCTGTTCTCATGCGGTGAGGTGTTTTTGGTTTTTTGGTTACCGAGAAATACATCCGAGTGGTCGGAAAGAAAGCGTCTCAATCAACATTGAGAAGAAAGTAAAAATTTTTGTCGGGGGAGGGAAGAGAAAAGAACCTAAATAAGCTGACGTCATGAGTGTTTCAGTCACCCAGTCAACTCAGAGTACTTCCTCGTAATCACTGAGTGACACATTTTGAGTTCAGGCACTCACCCACCACATTGATGAGAATCTAACTCTTGTTGACACCGGAGGAAGGTCATTTTAGGATGTGACGACACACCTACAGATCAAGTCACCAATTTGAATCCTCGCCTTTTTCGTTGACGTTGGAAAGAATTTGAAAAATGTAACAGTGCGATGGTGTGTGAAGGTTGTCGATCTCTTTCTCTCTTCTTCCATAATGTTATGTTTCTAGGTTCTAAGCTTTTTCGAAGTTGATGAAAGTGAAGTGGACACTCGAGATGAGGAAAGCACGAATATTAAAGAGTATATAACCGAAAATGAGACGTATAATCATTGTCTTAACGAGTAGTCAAAAAGTTGCTACCTCAGTTTCTTTTTCTCTGTAATTGTCGTTCTCTTCATCTCTCTCTCTCTCTGAGTTAAATATTTAAGTTAGTGTGCATTATTTATGAAATTGCTAATCATAAATAAGTAACTAAACATTATACCTCGTATGCATGCCTAATAAATGATTACCTGTATATTGTAGTAAACAGCGAGAGATCTGTTGTGTAGTGGTTAGGTGCTGTAGGGTTCAAATACCCCTTCCGTTTCCTGTTATACCCTCCCAAAAGGGTGAATAACGAGATTAAAACTCAACTATAACTGTAACTATAGCTGGTATATTGTATTATAGTGTGTATAATATACGAATTTTGGAAAACCTTGTCAGGGAAACAAGATGGCGGTCGACTTGTTTGCTTTTTGGTCGGTTGCCTTGTTTAATTTGACAACGTCGCATTTTTTGGTTAGGAAAAGGAAATGACAGGATTTTTGTGGTCGGAGAGAAACGTGGCCGCGGAAGTACCTCTTAGAAACGCCTCCGTTTCATTTTGGAGAAGGATACTAACGAGCTGGAGAATCGTGTTCCAGTTGATGTAAATTGTTTTTGGGTTTTTCGTCTGCTTTTTTTTCTTTTTAAAGGCTCGTCTCAAGGTTTATTAGAAAATCTCATCAGGAATCAAACTTTCGGTTAGGAATTATCTCTTAAACTCGGAGCTTTCGAAAAGCCCTAAAGTCGAAAACTTTCAAAAGTTTCTTTTTTTAATCTTCTCTTTCTTTTCTTCCTTTTTTTTGTCTTCTTCTTGCCTGGGGGTCGTTCTAATGATTTTGACTGAGTAGAGTCCGGAAAATGGGATTCTGTCTCTTTCGGTCGTGACTAGTTTAATCGGTACCAAGTACCTATTTCCGACATGTATCTGGTACTCATAATTTCAGTTAGTTATTAAGTAATTGTGTAAGCCCTTCACGATTTTGTATCGGATGATTTTTCACTGAAAGATGGCGGGGGTGCTTTGACAAGAATTCGCTTGGTTTCAGGTTCGAGAAGCGTTTAAGAGTTTCCCGGGAAAGAGTGGGAAATAAGCTCAGCCAAATGGATGCTTGAAAGCTTTTATAATGCGTTTACAATTTAACTGTTCCCATTTAGGCGTTCGGAACCACACCCAAGTTTGAACGGGTGGAGGGATGATGATGGTGGCGGACGAAGGGTTGGAGAAACGCCTTTTCTTTACTTTTCCTTCCTCGATAACTAACGACCGTACCTAAGCAAACAGAAAATTTTCAAAATGATATTGCCTCATCGCTATAAGGGAGGAAAATGTTTACTCGAGGAGGTCATTAAAAGGGTGAGTGCGGGAGTAGAGGCGGGGGTGGTGGTGGGCGAACGCGCTCAAGTGGAAAAGTTGACACAACTTGTTTTTCTAATAATGGTGCTGGAGAATAAACAGTTGAAGAGAACATTATGCGTGTGCCGTTCGGTCCATCCTCCACTTTCATTCATCTTCTCTCCTCGTCCCTCTTGGAGTTGACTATGACTAGAACGACGACGACGACGACGACGCTCTCTTTGGAGCCACTCGCTTGATTAGTGAAAAACATTTTAATTGGTTTGTTGTTGTTGTTGTTATCTTGCTGGAGCGTCGGCCGGGGAAGAGAACCTCCGGTTACATTGTTCGCCCACCGATTTCTTTTTCTTAGTCGATCACTTCCGTTTTCAGAAACTTTTTAAGCTTGTTTTTCTTCATTATTCCCTCGCCTGCGCGTGCCATTTTGGCTCCTACGCAGATCTAAATCCACTTTGTGACATCAATTAAAGTTCTTTTTAATTGATCAAATTATTTCTTTTAAATATTTCCGGGGTGGGGGTGGAGGCTCTCTGAACTTGATGTAGAGAAAGTGATTTTGGATTATGGCTGTTTGTAAGAAACACTGACAGTGATAACTTTAGCTTTCGGGATCTATTTATAAATATCCTTTGATGTTTTCAACATGAAAGACAGAGGAAGAGGAGGAAGAATGAGGAAAAGGAAAGTCGACTTTGGGAGAAAACGAATGAAAAAAGGAAAAAGAAGTTTCTCAGAGGAAATAAAAACCGTTGGAATGGTTTCCTCGGAGTGAGGACAGTTTCGTCCTTCGCAATTTAATTGGATCAAGACCGAAATGGAAGACGTCTTTCTTTCCCTTTTTCTTTTCTATCCTCCTCGTCCTCCTCTTCCTCTTCCTGTCTCCTCTCATCTTCTCCTCCCCACAAACGACGTGGAGGTTTAACTGATGGACACTAATGGATCCTTTGAGAGCCCTTTCGCGTTTTTCCCTTCGGTCCATCCGTCCGCTTGTGAGTTCGTCTCTTGTAATGTAATTTCCATTCGTTGATCCATCCACTTCTTCTTCTTCTTCGTCTTCTGTAACTTTGTGGCAGGAATTTTTAGAAGGAGTAGTGCCTGAAAAATTTTTAAATCAGTTTTGTCTTTTGGATTATTTTGGAAAAGACAGATAGAAAGGAAAACAGAACTTTTACATTTTGTCTTACCTTTCTGTTCTTCTTTTTCTCTTTTTCGACTTTTCTTTCTCCTGCTCTCTCTCTCTATTTCTCTCTCTTTCTTTTTTCCCCTATCTCTTTCTCTGTTTTTTTCCTTTATCCCTTCTTCTATCTCTTTCTTTAGTTATCAATGACTTTCTATCGATATTCAGTCAAACCGCTTTTTCTCGATAAACATAGCCGGAAAATAGAAAAAGCACGGAAAGCGAGAGTTAGGATGTGGGATGTGACAGGGATGGGAGGATGGTAAGAGTCTGTGCCTCAGAAATAATGATTAGAAGAAAAGATGATAAAGAGAAAAAGAAGAAAAAATTAAATCCGCATTAAAAAAAAAGATTTCGAAATTCGTTCCGAGCGAATTATTTTTCTGAACAAAATCACGCAGATTTTTATAATGGGATTTCTGTCGGTTGGGCGGTGAGCTAGGGGCGAGGGGTTGGAGGATATGAAGGGATGAAAGGGACGGGGGATGAAAAAAATTGGTTTCTTTCTTGAATCTTACAAGAAACGATTTTTCAAAAAATATTTTTTTTTTAATCCGTTTTGCATTTCTTATGACTTTTATTGGGAATGAGAAACTTGGAGCTTTTTACCTTCTCTCTCTTTCCTAACTTTCTCTCTCTGTCGGATTTACCTTTCTGTTTCTTGTTCTCCTCTCCCCCTCCTGCCTCTTTTCCAGTCTGTTTGTTTCTCTCTTTTCTTTTCAATTTATCTCTTCCTTTGTTTTCCTCCCTCTTTTTCTTTCCCTCTGTCTTCTTCGCTTTCTGTCTTATCTTATCTCTTCTTTCGGTATCTTATTTCTTTTTCTTTCTGACTAATTTACTTTTTTCGTTCTTTGTCTTCCTCTTTTTTTCTGTTGGATTTACGTTTCTTACTGTGCTTTCTTCCTAGTTTTCTTCTTTTTATTCCTTTTTGTGCCTTGTTTTCTGTCTTTTCTCTCTCTCTCTCTATATCTCTTTCTTTCAATTTATCTCCTCCCTTGTTTCCTTCTTCATTTCTTTTTGTGTAATCTACCTTTTTCTTCTTTTGTCTTTTTCCTTTCTCTTTATTTCCGCTAAATTTATGTTTCTTCTCATTGTTCTTTCTTTCTCTCCCTTTTTTGTTTCGGTTTCTCTTTTTTCTCTATTTCTCTCTCATTTCCTCTCAGCCTCTCTTCTCGGTTCATCTCTTTCTTGCTTTTCACTCGCATCACTGCTTTATTTTGCCTTTCTTTCTGAAAGAAAGTTCAAATAGATAAAGAAAATTATCCTGTAAATATGCGACATCATCATCATATTCATTTTTTTGCCAACAATTTCTTTTCACTCGTTTCCAAAATTTAAAACTTTTTCGGTTCAACGTGTCAATGAGAGTAACACGTTCACGCGTCTTTGGATAATTCTGGTGGATGGCAAAAGGTCGACGCGGTCGGATGAATCCAAAACCACGCCTGCGTGCGTAATAAATAAAAAAATTTTTTTCCTGGCTTTTTAATGGCAGGAACAGGTCTTCGGAAGTCCGATGAGAATTCGCGCGCGAGTTTTTCTTTTTACGATCGGAACGACCTTTTCAATTCAATTTTAATTTTTGTTTGGCCTGTAACGTTATAGCTGATTTTATTTAAAAGCTGTCTGCTTGTTTTGGATGGAAAATTTTGTTTTGTTGTTGTTAAAGTCGTCAAGGAGCTTTCCCACTGTTTTATTGTATTTGCTTGAAGGTCGGATGCTTTCGGTGGTTGGTCTTCCGTTTTGTTCTCGGTTGTCTTATCGGATTAGAACTCAATTTAAATTAGCGAACGCTTCCGGTTTTATTTGTTTCTTTGTTTTATTTTTCTTTCTTTTCGAATTCGATTACGTTTCCCGGTTGAAGTGGAGACAACCCAGTGTCTCGTTTATTTTAGCTTTCCCATAGAAATTAGCTCTAATACTCTGTTCTGGATGTTAAAGAAGATGCTTTGAAGTCTTTTTTTGCGCGCATTTTCGCGTTAATTGGTTTTCGTGAAAAAGAAGTCGAAGAAGGTGGAGTCATCGGTTGTTAAGTGGTTTTAGAAGAGGTTGGTTAGGTGAAGTTGGGTGAGTTGGGTTAGTCTCGAGGACTGGAAACATAAACCAAGAGGAGATACTTGACGTAAAGGTTGTTGGGAGATGGTAGTGGTTTGGGAAGAATGGTTTTTAAGGTGTCCGGAAGTGTTTGGCTGATTTTTTGTCTGGTAATGTAGTTGGCTTTTTTTTGGTGGAACAAGCGCGAAGTGTGATCTCCTCTCCTTCCTCTCTCGTCCTCCTCCCTTCGTGATTCCCATACTTCCAGGTTCTTTGTTCCAGAACGCAAACGGTTTTAAACGCGAAAAGGAAAATATATACGGTCCGTCGATTTTCTAATTTATCACGAGTCATCTCCCATTGCACATCCTTTTAATTTTTCAATAGAAAACGTGCGCGTTTTATCTGCTGCGTCATGAAAATTCAAAATTACAATTTGGGGGAACAAAAAAAGAGAGAAAAAGTTTTTCTTTTTTTATTTTCTTTCTTTTTTTAAAAGAGAAGGATAGTTTGGTTGGCAGCATGATGATGATAATAATTTTCTTCGTCACTAACTGCTGTCGTGATAAGATTTTATAAAAATCCGGAAGTAGACGTAATGCCAGGGGGTAAATTCTCACTCGCCCAGCAAGATATTAAGGTGAGAGGAAATCGAGGGGGTTAAGGGAAATAAAAAACAAAGCAAGACGATGAACGATGTTTGCCCAGGATTCTTCGGGAAAAGGCAATAAACGAAGGAAAATCGTAACGAAGGTAAACATGGCAGGCAATTTCTTATTTTCGTGATTTTTTTCTTAGATGGATTTTGGGAGGAGGTGGACGAGGGGGGATATAAAGGACAATTTCGAACGTTCAGGGAAAGGTTATTGTTTGGAAAGTTTTTCTTTTTAACTCCGAGAGCCATTCGATCAAATCACTAGGACAAACAAAAGTTTTTTCAATTATCTAGTTAAACATCATCTCGTTCGTTTCGGTTTTAATGAAGAGAGAGGAAATGGTTCGCGAAGGTCGTTTGAAAGGATAGTTTTTCTAAGATGGCGTCGTGAGCTTTTTGGTCAGTACGCGTTCTAACCGTTCTTGGATCTGTTTTTCTTTTGTTTTTGGTTTTTGTGGATAAATTTCCCGGTTCTAATTAGTTCAAGGTTGTTGTAGAAGTTTGATCAGAAATTTTTCCCAACAACCTTTAATCTTGTTTAATCGATCTGGGTGAGCTTCTTTTTTGTGAGTATGTGTGTTCGGTTTGAAAGTTTGAAGAGAAAAAGTATAATGTCTGAAATTTTTCTCACGTTCCCTCTCTCTTTCGTCGTTTTTCCTCAGGCCAACATGCGTTAGTAGTTTTTCTTTTCTTTCTTTCTTTTTATTTTGTTTTCGGTTCTTTATTTTCGAATGTTTTTTGCAATTTATGCAATTTTTGTTGTTAACCTTAAAAGTGGATCTTCCTCAAAAGGTCGAGACGGATTCCATTTTGGAAGGTCACGTTCGAGAATACAAACGCGTTTTCTAGATTATATACTATCTTTTGGACTGCGGTATCGATTCTTGGAGTTTTCACTTATCCGTTTTTCTGTTTTGAGAACTGGCAGCTTTTTCCAGTCTTTTCTACCCACACAAAAATACACCAAAGTCATGAGGTATTGCATCTACCCAACTCTTGTCCTAAGTTCCAATATTTCTACGAACTTTATTAATATGTCTTCCTCCTCTTCTCTCTCTGTTTTTTCTTTTCTTCCTCCTTGTCTCTCCATTTCATTCTATTTCTACCTACCATTATCTGTATGCTTCTCCTATTCTCTCTCCTAATTTTTCTTCTATGTTCCCTCTTCTCTTTTCTTTCTATCTTCTATACCTTATCCTGCCCTACAAACTGTACCTCTAGTTACATTCGTTTATCCAACTCCTGGAGTAAGAAATTGGTCTGTTTCCTACGTATGTCCCTTTAAAACCAGACCAACTACTTGATGCCTCGTTTAGAGTCAGGTGACAATTGACACGAGAAAAAAAATTTCCAATTTGGTCACACAAATGGCGAAATAGGGAATTTTTCCTCACTGTATTTGAAATAGGACACTGGAAAATGTGCCGGGTTCAGTGTCTTAAGAGGACCCCATCCGAATTAAAATTTTTTGGAAATTAAGTTTGGAACAAAACTGATTAAATTCGACATCGTTGACAGTCTTCATCGACTGTATACCTCTCACCGGTTTTTATCTTACGTAAGAGACCTACTCGTGAAAACTTATTTTCGTTTAGCCCTATTTGCTTACAAATACCGTATGTCACTACTGTATCACTCGTTTTAGGAAATCGCTAACATCTTCAGTTTTTATTTGTTTTCCATCACCTTTTTGACATTCTTTGGTGCAACTTTTTGTGATTCATCCTTTCCACCTCCCATGTGTGAAGGGAACTCTCTGTTTGGGAAGCCTAACTCCTTTTGATAGTATCCGCACGTAGTCAGCAAAAGAACGTGTTTGATTTATTTTTTGAAAGGGAATTTTTTTTTGTTTGTTTCTCACTTGAAAGGCTTCGTTAGGGTTTTTTGCTGCTCATGTAGACCTTGAAATAAATCAGTTAACAGGTTTTGGTGGAAGCTTTTGACTGATTTCCCGACGTTCACGTGTTTAATTTAATTTGCAACATAATAAAAATGATAATAATAATAATAGTAATGAGGGGCCTGGTGGGCGAGAGGTCATAGCACCTGCCTATCATTCCGAGGGTCATCGGTTCAAATTCACCTGGTGAGGTTATTCAGCTTGTTTTTTCTACCACTCTCTTCCTTCTGCTTACTCACGAAAAATTCCCTCCAAAGCTTACAACCTCGGTAGTAATTCTATCAGCACTAAGTTTGCTGACTCACATAATTTAAATCTATTTGGTTTTTTGAGTTAAGTCTGATCACACACATATTTGACTTATTGTCCTTTACAACCGTTCTTCCTGTATTTAGACTTGTAAAGTTGTAGAGGCGGATAGAAGATGATAAAGACGTGTAAAATGTTGGTCATACTCAAGAACAGAAACACAAAAAGTGATCGCCCGTGAGAAACCAAGAAACCTTTTCGACGTTAATGTATATAAGCACTCGTATTGGAGGAAGGTCAGGTTACCATTTAAACGATGATTTAGTAATTCATGCAGGTGACCTTATCACACGAGCAACACACACATAAAAAACCGCAACCCGCCATATTTAGGTTCGTTAAACAAAAGGACTTCTGTGCCTGATTTTAACAGAAACGCGATACAGTCTTAGAAGCTGTTAATAAAATACAAAACGAAAAAAAAAAGTCGTGATTCATTACAATTTATTACAACAATTCCATTTGGTACTCTTCCTTTTTTTCTGGTCGTTAAAAGAACAAGAAAGGTCACAACAAAGTGATAACCAAACCTTGAGATTTTAGGTACTTAATATAAGTCGGATCGAGTTTTGTAAAATCGGGGTGCGAACTGGTCATCAACCCCCTTTTTCGGGTTTCGGGTTAGGAGAAATAAAAGAAATCGACAAAGACCAGTTTTACCACAAAAAACGTGTTTGGGAAGATGGTGAGAAGATGAAGAAGATGGAAATGGAGGTGGAAGTGGTCGTTGCGCAATTTTGTTTCTTTTTTTCCTTTTTATTTATTCTTTTCGGAGGATGCATCCTAAATTACGTGGCGGCTGGGCGAACAAGTCGTTCGACGCGTAGTTTTTATTTTCTTTTTGCGAGTTAATTCGTATTGTTTAAAGAAAAATGGCGTAATGGCGTTGTAATTTTAATTTGCCATCTGTGGAAGATACTAAAAAGAAAAAAAAACGTGTAATATGTGTGTGGTGTTTGGTGTGTTTTTTAACAAGGCCGTTTGACAAGCAATTTTTTGTGTTTTCCTTCACGGTTTCTAAACTTTATTTTGTTTTTTGGGTTGTTGGTTGGAGGATGTTTGTTGTGTCACTCCCACAATGTTTAACGTTTTTGGCTTTTTATTTGTTTTTTCGTGGTATAGTCAAGGGAACTGGAATAAAACTCACTCGACATTGAATGGTAATAGCTTTTGAGACACTTTTTGTTATGATGGTCTTTAATTATTTTACGAAAAATTTGACTGTCCAGTTGGGGCCCTTGCTATATACAGAATATACAACAAGTTAAGGAGAAATACGATAAATGAATAGTTTGCTTTGTGTTTTTATTTATAAAATTTAAATTTTGAAAGGCTTAAGCCTTTATCTGTTAGTGTCTTCTGGTCATTTGGACCCTCAGTTTTTGTCGTTGTGTATGGATTAGAGCTTCAGTATAAACCTCTACGGCATGGCACTCATCATCTGTTTCGCTATATTCAAAGCATCTTACGTTTTCTTTCTGAGTGTCCCTCCTCTTGTCAACTTTGGTAGAAATTTGTAAGAAACTTTGGAATGGGAGGTTGTCTTTTGTTATTTTTCTGTCAAATTTTGGAGATGAAACTGAAAAAATATTTTGTCCCTGTGTCTTTGGAAGAGGGGTTTGTGACAGCTTAAAGCCAGAGTTCGGATAACTTCCAAAATTCTTTAAATTTGGGGAGGGTTTGATTGATCAGTTCTTTCTTCTGCCACGATTTAGTTTGACATTTGGTTAAGGTTTGTTTAATTTCTGGCTGGCTGGTCGTTCTGACAGAACGTGACTACCAAGATTTGGAGGAAATTTTTTTGGTTGAAGTATAGTGAGCAAAGAAGAAAAGCCAAACAAGCGGAAAACTGACTAGATTATCTGTAAAATATTTATAAATAATTCATAATTTCAGTAATCAATAAATCCATTAATGTGAGATAGAATTAACTAATTAGTTTTTAATAATGAGAAGTTTATGAGTTAATAAGTAACAAGGTTTATTACTTTAGTAAATACTGTCACGCACTCCGATTGTTCTGTAGTTGGTGGTTGTATATGTAATATTTCGCAAGTTGACAATCTTCTGTTTTTAAATTTTATTTCAGCATTCTGACTCAGTATAGTGAGTGGCCCTGAGTGGTAAGAACCGGAAATAAACATGATATAACCAAGACTTCCAGTTTTGTAGTCGTTTAATTAACTTGTCTTGAAGGTCGCCCCCCAAAATTATGATTGTTCTTCTAAACCAATCACAATACAGCGAGACAACATAATTTTTTTTGTCTTCGATTTCGGACAACTATGGATGATGTTATTGTAAAATTTTTGCTGTCGTTTGGATTGGTTACAGCATTCCCTCGTTTTCTCGCTGTGGGGGTTTTACCTCTCTTCGATCTATTGTGCTTCTGTTTTAAGTTTGGCTTTATGTCTATTAGCTCACTCCTGTTGCTTTCTGTATTTCTCTTAGGCACACTACTTTGTGTTTTGAGAAGTCGGAATTGCTGAGAGCTTTGCTGTTTAAAACTCCAATTTGATGGTCAAATGATATCGGATAAAACGAATGGAGATGTACACGACAGCTTTAATACAGAATTCCTTGATGAGACTTATAGTAAACATATAATAAGAGCTGTATTTGACGATCTTGATCCCGTCTACCATTACTAACCAATTGATATATATATACTCTATGGTTACGCCATATTGGTTTTGGTTTGTTTACGTTTGCTGGTACTACATTTTACAAATTAGAGATTCTTTCGATCTACCACATAATGGATCTTACTGATCATCTTATTTCCTACTCGGCTACCTTGTGCGTTTTGGAACTTACATACAGCTTTTTGACCCGGAACACTATTCGGTTTGTAATCATTTTATTCTTTCATCTCTCAATATTTGTGTGAATTACAAAATTAATTTTTTTACTCTCGTTTTGGCCAATTATGGACCCCGAAAAATAAGTTTTTACTCATATTTGTGGAAACAAGTTATTGCATGAGCTGAAAATATGTTTTGATTATGATTCAGCTACCTTTCACTAAAAGCTTACTTGCTTACTGAACATTACTACCAAGGTTGTGAGCCAACCCAGCTGGGATTTGGACCTCAGGCCTTGCAGTAATAGCCGAGTGCTCTAACCTCTCACCAACTATACCCCTATATTATAAATATTATTATTCTGTTGTAAATTAAAATTTGTCAGTATTTAGAGGATAAATTTGAAGTTAAATTGTTTTTCGTTAATTTCAACTTGTTTTCGAGGCACGAAAACATAAAATCAGCTTCAAAGAGCTTTATAAATCTAACAAAAGCTCTCCTCTGATTAGATTTGCTCTTTGCTTCTCCCGTTTCTTCTTTCTCAGTTTTTTTTTGTTTTGAAAAGGCTTAATTAAATTAAATCACGTCTTCCGGAGAAACTGTAAAGTTTATAAAAACGTTTTCGCTTCGTTACTCATCTTAAGGCGACTTTTATTTATTTATTTGTTTAATTCAATTCGTTCGCTCTTGGGAATGTCACGGAGGTTGTGTCAAGCTAGAAGGAAGAGGAGAAAAAGTAGCCGGATAATTGGTTCATTAAGTGATGAAGGAAAAATAATAAATAAGATGAAGGAGAAGTAAGAACTACCTCAGGGCGCTATAAAAAAGAAACAGAGAGGAGTAAGGGTGGTGGTGGAGGGAGATGATAAATCTCTTGGATTTAAGCAAATGCTGTAAAAGAGTTTTAATTCTTTGAATAGAGTATAGTTGCGGTAGAGTATACCGAAACCAATAAAATCGAGAGAGAGATGAGATGAGATGAGAGGAGAGGATGATGATTAAAAAAAAAAAAAAATGCAAGGAACCGGTTCCTGACTCTCAGAAGTTTCTCGCCGAAGGAGTTTGGTGTATGACTTCAGTCGCGTTTTAGACTTCGATCTGGGCGTTTTGTTTTCCGTTTTGATCTTTTTTTCCGGAGTTTTTTTCTTTGGTGTGTGTTTGTGTTTGTGTAATTGTGTTTGGTGCGTGTAGGTTTCTGTGTTTCCAATTGTTTTGATTTATTTTTATGGAAAATTTTCAACCAATTGTCAAGGTAAAGACAGTCATAAAATGTTCAAGAAAAACGGTATAGTCAGTCAGTGAATGTCATGTTTCATGTTGACAGAATTTTTTGGTATCAGTGGTAGCCAAATGGGTAAATTCTTTTTGAAAATTGACACAAATAGTGGGAGGTCTATGGTGTAGTGATTAAGTGCCAGACTAAGAAGTTATAGTCTCGAGTTCAAATCCTCCCCCCGAATTCTGTTATACCCAAAAAGAATTAAAACTCAAGTGCACTATAACTATAACTATTATAGTGACACAAAAACACATAGACAACAGAGAAACTGTTATACATACTTATTTTAAAGATTTATGAGTAAGCATATAAATATATACATGCATACAAATATTCATAAATATTTTACATAAAAAACTTGTATTAACTTATACTTAACCTATAGGAATGGAGTTTTAGATTTTGGATTATAGAAATGGGATTTGCAATGAGAAGATTTGAAACCGAGATTTAAATTTTAAAGTAATATTTTGGTCAAATATTTGAGGGAAACGATATAAGTGTCCTGTACTTCATTTTGTTTGAATTACTTGTTTTGTATAAACAAATTTGTGAATTTTGGGGGTGAGGTGTGGATTTGTAATTTGAAAATTTGAAACTAAAACCCAAATTTTGATTTATTTTTAGGGATGGAACGGGTTATGTTTATTTAATCATCCATGGGTTGTAGTGTTTTTGGATTATTTATGTATTTAGATGTTTTTGGGGTTTATTTACTCAAGTTTATTTAGTTATTTATATTTTTCTGATTTTCTGTTTATTTTATACTCTTATTAAATTCTTACTGTGTGACTAAATGAATTTCAAGTTTTTTCGTAATTCTTTCACTTATAATTACTAATATTATTGATAATATTATAGTATGTCTTAGTTACTTTGTGAGGTATTTAGATAGAAGAGTAAACAAATGCAAATATGCAATCCACCATGACACATTCGCAGGATTGCCAACTTGGGAGAAGATTGTGATAGTGTAATTCCGGGTCCCTGGGCCTTCATGATGTCCAGCCAGAGGTTTTTAGTCGATGCAATTCCAACATAACCGCTTCCTTCTTCCCAAAGGAAGGACGGATACCTTCGAGAGGCTCCCTATGACCAAACAAAAAGGATTGCCAACCTAATATTATTCTCTTCTTGTTCGTAACTATTAATAAATTTATGTTTCACTATCCTGTTACTGTTCTTCTAAACATTATATTTCTAGCCTAATTTACAAATTTATTAATCAATCAATCAATCAATTAGCGAGAACCTCGCCTTGTTGACAATGGTTGGAAGTGTGGTTTGAGTGTCTTAGTGATGGCACCGCTGAGCAGAATGGAGCCGCTCCCAAAAAAATTCCCAAAAGTTTGGATCGACTATCTGGAGGTCTTTCTTAACACGTTGAAAACGACGTGTGCCACCGACAGCTCACACCAGATATAGTTCTGTGGCACAGTTTTGTTAGATGACAAGTACTTCATATGGCTAAATACAACTTTTTTATTGAGCAGCTTGTTTTTACAGATAGACTATAAGTCTATTATAGTCTACGTTTAAAGTTAAATGTAGTAACTTATACATAAAGCAGTGAGATTTTTACTTCCGGTCCGGTGGCGCGACAGCGAAATCTCCACCGTCCTGAAGGCGTTAATAATATCCAGATATTTTGTTCCCTGTTCTTCCAGAGGTTAAGACACTGGTGTTCCCTAGAAGTGAAATTTTCTCAAAGCCGGACCGACTACTTACTGTCTCGAATTTGGAGACATATGGTAGTCGACTAGAAAAAAAAATCATGTGTGGAATGATGATGAGATGGCGTCACATGTTTATTTCAAATTTTGTTTGTTTCCATATTTTTTTCCGTAAACTTTTCCAACCAATCGCAACAATTTTTATTAGTAATGTTGGCATCATGTTTTTTTTTTTGCTTTTCGAAAATTTATGATTTTTTGGTAGTTTTGAAATTATCGTTTAAAAAAAGTTCCAAATTCAAAAAATTTTTTTCAATATTATTTGTTTAAAAGTTTTTTTTTGGTGGGTTTGAGTGATACCGGATATGGATTTAGAAAAAAAAAGCGGAAATGAAAATTTTATTTTATTAAAATTCACGTTGTGGTGGTGGTGATGTTGGTAGCGGTCGTATACGGTGAAGTCAAAAGTGTTTTTAAAACTTTTCCTCAGTGGTTAGTGGAGAAACTTTTGAGATGAAAAGGGTCGTCGTGAGTATGTGCGTTTTGTGATTTTGGTGTTTAGCCCTTTTGTCTTCATATATTATTACGTAATATATTATGACGTGGGGACACTGTGAGAGTTTTGCAACGTGGCTAATTTATTTCCTGTTTTTTAAATATGAGTTTTTATAACTTTGATTGCAACACCGGCGAAATGGAGATTATCGACCGTTTTATGATCGTGTGTTCAGTGTACTGCTCTTTCAATAGTTGTTTATTCATATCAATACTGTATAGACAGTAAAAGTGAATGAAAACATTAATTTTTCGGTCGGGCCATCTTCGGATCACGTTAGTATCAGTCTTTCCTCTTTTTCTTCTGGTCTTCTCCTTATTTTCCTTTCGTTTCCGCCAATACTTCCTCATTTTTGACTGTGTTCTAGCTTTCTGTCTGTTCACTTAGACCCTGATTTCAGCCTTTGTTTGTCCTGGACACTCGTGTTTTCTATTTTTTCGTTTAGGGTGACCCGCTTTTATACGTCTTCCGTTGTGACCCCTGCTTCTTTGTGACAGCCTTTTTCAGATTCTACGAACCATGCCGGTTTGGGTTTTCTGTTGAGGAAGTGTTGAAGATCAGCTTGATCAGCCTTCCTGAGTCCGTTCTCGCCAGATATCCGTAGAAGGCAAATCTTCTTTTTCGAACCACGTCAGTTGTCTTTGGTATATGTTCGTAGGGTTCGTGGCGTCTTTGTCAGAACCTATTAAGGTATTTGGAGAGGTAGTGGGGCGTAAATAGGGCAGAAAAAAAGGATGTGGAATGGCATTACGTACTTATGTATGTTGTTAATGATTTATCAGTGTGTTCTGATTTTTGGTGAGATAAGTGCTGTCGTTCAGTCTGGTTCTTTTATATGTTGTATTTTTCTAATTTTAGTAAGCACTACTGTATTGCATTGTTAATACTTTTTATATTGGTCTCCTTTTTATGGTTTTAGGGCTATAAATGGGGTGTTTTATATCCTCATATTTACATTTCTAATTCCAGTACAGCTTTACTACCAAGTTGTGAGTACAGTGACAGGTTTAGTTCTCTTAATACTGTATTACAGTGAAAAGCGGGAAGTCTAACCACAGTTTAGTGGAAAAGTACGAGATTAAGAAGTTATAGTCGTGAGTTCAAATCCTTTTTTCTGTATCCTCTTATGCCCAAAAAAGGATGACGACGGCATTAAAACTCAACTGTAACTACAACTATAGTACTGTTATTGAAGTGAAAACTTATCTCGATCTTGTCAGTCAACTTTTACCTAGTAGACATTTTATAAGTTAGGCACATCCTTGCCTATTTGATTGAATCAAGTGTATTTGCTGTTGTTGATCTTCTACTGTCGCCTTTTCGTGCTGTTTTGTTATGTTCTTGGTTTTTGACAATCTATGCCTTTGTCTGTTCTTGATTTCATTGTGTTCATGTTGTTTCTCTGTTCTCATGATGACGTTTTGGTTTTCGAATTTTTTCTTGATCGGCTAAAAATCGAATTGGGAGAAAAAATTTTTTTTGTCACCCAAAGATCCAGTTTCGTGTTGTCCAGTGGCCTTTCTCTCGATCATTAATTAACCGCGATAATTAAGTTGCTGGAGAAGAAATTAATTGGACGGATTTTTTTTAGCAAGCAAGGAAAAAAAGAAAATGTCTGAAATAAATTTCGGAATAACGAAAATGAGATTTTTTTTTGAAAAGAGTAAAAAAAAACTTTAAATCAGCCATAATTAAGGTGAATTTTGGAGAACCTTTTTAATTAACATTAATTAATTACGTAATTTTTAGTTCGGAAGCTTTTTCATGTTTCTTCTACTCTCCTTCCCCCGACCTTTCTCCTTCTCCGCCTCTCCTACTTTTCAAATATCGATATTTTGGACGTAATTCAAGCATCGGAGTGGTGTAGTAATCCAATGGTTTTAATGACCGATTTTGTTTAGAGTTTTTAGATTTGTATTGGAGGATGGAGGATTTGTTAGGGGTATTTGTTAGTTGTTTTGGTGGTATTTGTAGTCCTGAGTTAGAGTTAATGGATACTAAGATTCTGTGTGTGAAGGTCGATTGGAAGGTCGAAACTGTGTTAAAAGTTCTTGCAACAGGAAGAGAATTTGGTCTCATTTTTGGATTTCGTTTTAATTCGATTTTTAGACTTTTTAGATTTCTGTTCATATTAGTATTGATAGCCTGATTAAACTGAGATGAGCTAGTTTTAGAAAAGAGCGGGGTCATGGGTGAGAAAGTGGTATCAGTGTTAATGACGGTAGATTTTGTTTGACATCGCTGAAACGATAGTTATGAAGGTGATACAACGGTCAAAAGTTCGAACGCCTTTTTGTGTTTTCCTGTCGTGACACGTTCAGAAGGAGGAGGAGGGGGAGGGTTACTCGTATCGATTTTTTCTTCCCACACAACCGGAGAATTACCATATTTATCACACTTTTGTTAATCTGGACACGAGGACTCTGATTGATAGACCCCGTTGGGTTTCAAAAGCAACTGCCTTCATGATTAACGAGGCATCATTTTTAGATTAATTGTAGTCGTAGAGAGAGGGTGGTTGGAACCACGGCCACCCCTTTGGTCAGGTGTCGCATGGACGGTTGAGACGTTAACGTTGCCTAACATGTGTCACATGGGCAGGGTTTAAGGGAAAATTTGTTTTTTGGCTGTCGTTTGGTGTTACGTTCATTTTGTGAGGGTTTTTGGAGAACGTTATTTCTAACCTACCCTTGTAGATTGGAAGTTTCTTTGTGGTGAAACATTAAACTCGGACAATTGGGAAAGTTTCAAACCGATGAATTGGCATTATTAAGAGCTTTACTCTCATTTCCTTTATCTCTCTTATTCGTTTCTCTTTCCGTTCGTACTTCTCAAACCACAGTAACTCCCTTTTCCTTGGAATGTTCATAAAATTAAAAAAAGGATTTCGTGCGAAACACACGACTATAAAAAATGAGAAGAGAATTAGGTCACCCATTAAGTCCCGAGATGTTTATCGAGGTGCCAAAATAGACGACGCACAACCCGTTCGGAACAAAACGCTTCGCCACGGTTTTCAGTTTTTTCTTTTGAACAGAATAAAATTAAGTTTGTGATTATTTTAACATTAAATTTGAGTCAGCACGTTCGCCACGCAATAAACAATCGAAGTGTACGACCCTCCACAAGCATACATGCACACTAAAAACTCTTTGATTCTTGTAACTTGTTCGGAAGTAGAGTGGATAAAAGAAGGAAAATGAGTCTCTGGGTCATTTGAAAGCTAGTGGCTTTGGAATGGGACACGAAAACCTGACTTTATAACCTGCTATATAAAATTTTCAAAGACTATAAAACTATAATTGATCGTTAAAGTGTTTAGAGTATAGGTTTGATGGCTACAAAATTACAAAGCTTCTTTGATAAGGTTGCGTGGTAACGAGAGGGACCTTGAAACCTTAAATTTGTCAAGGTCGTTGAAAGTTTTGGATTTGAGCCTAACAGTCTAGTCCACGAGAATCTTCTGTGCGGAGAGCTGCCTTCTCCGACCTTTTTTCACACGACCTTTGTCTCTCTAGCTTGTTAGTCTAATGTTGTGACGTCACCAAACTTGTTTCTTGTTATTTTTGCGAAACAATTTTCCGCTCCTGGGAGCTGTATTACCTTCATACAGTGCCAGCCACTTGTCTAGATGTTATCTTGCTAATCCTCCGTTCAAAGTCTAACACCTGTAAGTCACCACTGTCAACTCTTGCTGACTGTTTAATGACTAATGATAACTTCGCATAATCAACCGGGATCGTCTCTTATCCAGTTCTCTCCAATGTGTCCTGGTATGTGCCGGCCGCCAATGACCTCCATCAAAACCAATTTAGTTTGGGTGGTCTGTCGTTGACCATCTATCTTCCCCGCATCGGAGATAGTTGGAATGAGATGGGAAAACATTTTTGAATCGGTTTGAATGATTTCTCTTATATCTTCCAAGTTAACCTCAACATTAATTAGCGGAAAGAAGTGTTTCATGTAATTTTTTTTTATTGCCCTTCCCTGTGCCAAATTTTTTTTTCAATTTTTTTGTTGTACAGTTGGTGCCAAATTTTCTTCTCGAAAAATAAAAATCATTTTTCATAAGTTGAAGTTTAAGAAGTTTTCGAAAAAAAAAGAAAATTTCCCTCCCTCTCGATATTGATGATGGTCGATATTTCTTTTCCCTTTCTCCTCCCCTGACGGCAAAATGTCAGCGCGTGGTTTTTTCAAATTTTTTTCTCTCTTTCCTTTTTGACGTGGAATTAGAAAATTTGAAAATGGTCCAAGTCGTTCTGAAACTGTTTCTTGTGTGCGGTTGGGTGGTTTTTAAGAGTTTCAAGATTTTATTTTTTGCTTTTTATTTAATCTCCACATCTTAGTCTTTCCGGGTCTTTCTCTCCCTAACGACCTTAGTCATAGTCTAGTCTGTATGTAGGTAGTCTAGAGGGGTAATCGTGTATTTCGTTGTCTATCCTTCTGTTTGGGTTCAAGCGTCTAATTAACGATGTTATAGTTGTAATTAGGCTTTGTGTATAGACTTTATAACTGATTTTGTTACGTAAAATTCAGAGAGTATCGTCGTCGGTTAAAAATGGCAGCCCAGAGCTGCGCTTATAAGAAAGGTCAAAACCACTTTGCTGAAATTTCTGGAACCATCTTCTGTAAGTTTTATCAGAAACTGCACTTTCATCCAACACCTTGGACAGATTATCCACTTCTTCTGTAGCATTTTTTCCTTATTGGAATTCATACAGAATACAGTGGCTTGAATGAACTTCAAATCTGTCAATCAGCCAATTCGTTCTTGGTTAATGCGAACAAGAATCGTATTCGTTTTAGTTCGTTTGCTAGGTCAGTATGTATACTGTATAGGTGATAAAACGAGAAAACCAAAAAATCGTTAAATGAATAAAAGCAAACGTATTCAAACTTTATGTGACATTATCTAACCGAACTTTCTGGTAGACCGAATATTATTTTTATCCTCTTATTTCACTCTTCTTACTGTACAACTATCTGGAGTTAAGATACTGGTCTCACTACAAACTACTTGTTGTATCGAAATTAAAGATAGCTGATAGTTAATTAGAGGATTCA
Source organism: Columbicola columbae (assembly GCA_016920875.1). Taxonomy (NCBI): domain Eukaryota; kingdom Metazoa; phylum Arthropoda; class Insecta; order Psocodea; family Philopteridae; genus Columbicola; species Columbicola columbae. The sequence goes on from JADMLL010000005.1 coordinate 15,177,697, forward strand.
AAAAAAAAATCCTGTTGTCCTCAAAGAATGAAATGAAGAAGTGTTTGTAGAGACTTGAGGAAAGAACTTGTTGGTTTTTCTTGTGTTTTGGGGGATGAAGAAGTGAAAACAAGAAAAGCATGGCACGAACTTTAAGGGTAGTATCTGTTGGTAGATATTTTAATGGTAAATCTCATAATTAAAACAATTCCATATTTAATGGCATTCTTCTGTTGTATTTATACTGTAACTAAAGGCATCACAGTTCCTGTCGGCGAAGATGGAGTGGGTAGATAAACGGAGAGGAAGTCAAAAGTTGAAATTTCGTATTTTTGCTGTGGCGATATTTTTATAAATATTTTTTTGCGACTCAAGTTAAATTAAATTCGTTTTTTAATTACATCTTCAGCGGTTTGTTTTACCTCTTTCGCCATCTTTTTCTTTAATTTTGTTCATCACCATCATCTCGCCTGCTTTTTGAACTGTACACGTAGAAAGCTCTTGAGCGAAGCTGCGAAAGAATTTATATGAATTAACATGGAGTAATAAATTTGAAGGAGAGAAATTAACACGGTTCGGAGGCGTTACCCACTTCCTTTCCTCCCTCTCTACCTCTCCATCCTCTTTTGGCTTTCTTCCTCTTTTCCTCTTTCTCTCTTTCGCGAGACGTAATTCGTAATTCTTTCCGATTCGGGGTAGTTTACGAGCTTCGAACGAGTTTCATGTTGCCAGTTTTTATGATTCGAACGCACGCGTAACGGAAATTGAAACGTGAATCGAGAACACGGACGTTCATTCTGTTCAGTTCTGTTTATGGTTATGGGTCGGGTGGTCGGTAGGTTTTTCTGGGAAGGTTTTAGAAGATGGAGTGAGGTGATGTGAAGGATGGGAAAATTGGCAGTGGCGGTGACGTTCGTGTTTTTTTCCTTTTCGATTGTGATGGGATTTGGTCCTGAAGTGGGTGGTCGAGTTAAGGTGTTTGAAGGACATCGTAACATGATTTAAAGTATTTTTACTTGGTTTTAAGGTTTTTTTTAAATTGTTTTGTTTTTAATTACTGAGTATTTGCATTATTATTATTATTATTCTTCTTAACTACTTTTTTCTTATACTCTCCTCTGCATCACTCTTTTAACCTAATTCTCAGATATTTCCTTTAATACGTGTGATGAAGGCACTAGTCTGTTTCCTCGATAAAAATGGTCTATGTCTATTGAAACAGATGGACAGACCATTAACAGATGAAACAGTTGAACAGATGAACATAGACAGAGTAAAGTATGTTTGGGCTTGTCTTCGTCATTGGTACGATAGAAGCATGCCATTGGACTCTCTGAGACCTTCCGGACTCATACAGAGTTGTTGCTTAGACAGAAGACTTTGGATACCCAGTCGCTTAGTTTTCTATATCCATTCCAAAGCACACCCACTATTTATGTACTGTAGGCTACATATTTTGTATTGTATATATAATTATTTTTTATCTTCCGGATAGGAAGCGCAAAAAAAAGAGAGGATAGAGTGAGGAGAGATGGATGAAGAGGGCGTGAGGAAGACACGAAAACTTCATTATTCATATTCATTATAACTGTCAGGCGAATCTCGTGCTCAAACCGCAAAGCGACCTATTTAAATTCATCTCGTATCAGGATCTGAAAATTTGATGACGACGTTGGGCTCCGATTTCTCCCCTCAACCCCACACCAGCCCATTGCTTCCATTTTTTTCTCTCAACCAACCAGAAGTGTTGATATTGTTGAGGAAAAGAATCCCTTCCTCTTCCTCTCTTTTCCTCTCTCTTCTTTCTCTTCGGCAAAACTCGTTCCTAATGAAAAACCGCGATTCGAATTTATTATTCATTCGTTTATTTGAGTTGTTTTGTTCGTTTTCTTTCCCACTTTCGCTTGAGTACTTCACTTCCCGACAAAAACAACAACAACAACGATTCTTAGGAAGTGGCAAGGAGAGAGATTGATTTTTTATATTTCTTTTGGTTTTGGTTTCTGACTAGATTCTGAGAAAAACCGCTAATGAGTGAGAAAATGAAAGAAGGAAAACACTTTCTTTCCCTTCTGAGGTCATTTGATGAATGAGAACCAATAAAAGAAAGTAAAAGCTCACAAATGTCGGAGAAGAAATGAAGCGATGTAGACTAAATTTCTTAGACAGGAAGGGAATAAAGTAGATTTCTGTGCAACACGAGGGATGGATATGTTCCGCCCGTATAATAGAAAATCGTGTTATGGGAAACATAAATTATCAGGCCAATTTGTCATTTCTCTAAATTTTTGTTATATTATATATTGGTAATGGGATGTGAAATTGTTGTTTCGTGTGTCTTCTGGGTTATACTGAATTGCTTATCGGGTTGTATGAGTGTTAGTCACGATTTTTTTTGTCTCAGTTGTACGAACCCATTCTCAGAGAGTAATTATATTAATAATAATAGAATAGCAAGAAATAGAATGAAACAGAAGGAAGAGAAGGGAAGGAAAAAAGAGAAGAGACAGTGAGAATTATATAAATAATAATAAAGAAGAGGAAAGCAATATAATTATAACAGATAGACGTGATAGAAATAAGATATACAAAAGAAAGGAAAAGAGGATAAAAAGGAAGGAAGGTGGAAGGGAGTAGACCGGTGATACTGTGGGAAGCTTGTTATGGGATCTAATTTCAAAGATGTAACCTTATATTTTTATATAAAAAATTATCAGTATAAGTTGATGCTGTTGGGGCACGGTGGACGGGATATAAGCTCGCAGTTACTGTAACAAACGGCGTTAAAGCAAAACTTAACCGTCAGGCCTTCTGCAAATAAATTCTACTTCCAGTCACGTGGTCAATTTTGGCTGAAACCTGACAGACGCTAAAACGTTCAACCTACATTCACCTTCATCATAAAACCCATTTCAAAATAAAACAGAAAACAAAATGGCGTCGGTAGGAAACCCAAGAAAAATGAAATAAGTCGTACATCATTCAGCAAAGGCATTCAAACGATGTCGTTATTAAAAAACGTCTCCGAGAAACCGTAGAGAAAAAGAGGAGGAAACGTGGAGGGAAAAGGAAAAAGAAAAATTTTTTTAATAAGATCGACGAATGAATGGAAGAGGTAGAAAGTTCCGGGAAATGAAAGCTCCTCCGAAAAAAAATTTGATTTAAAAAAACACCGTTCGGTCAAACGCTTTCATTCTCTAATAGAATAGTTTCGGGTAGCTTCATTATCCTTCATGAGTCGAAAAAGCTTCCGCCATTAACTACCCTCCTCCTCGTCTTTCTCCTTTTTATTAAAAGCCTCGTCATTTACTTTGAAAAGGAAGAAAACGAAGATGAGGGGAAAAATGGGCGATAGTAAAAGCAGACAAGCTTCGACGTTATTCATCTGAAAAATTGCACGGTATTCACTCCCCGGTTGAAGATTTTTCCAGGCGAAGCTTTTCATTTAAGAGAAAACGGGGAAAAAGAGAAGACAAGGACGAAAAAGAAGAAAAAGGGAAAGAAAAAAAAGCTTTTTCCCTCTTTTTGAGCTTTTGACAGTTTCGAAAGTGAAAAAACTCGACAAAAAAAGTAAACGAGACGGGAGCTTTCGAAAATTTTCTTTTTTTTTCTTTTTTTAAATTAAGCATAAACTGTAATTGAACCTTCGGTGGTGAAGTTTTTGCCTGCTGTTGCCCCTCACTCTTATTCGAAGATTCTTTCGAGTTGTTTTAAAGGCTTTATACCAAATCTTGAGCTTTTACGGAAATGTTTCTTTAGACTGTTAATTCACTTAGATGAATGTCCATTTCTGAGCAGTCGTTTCTTTAGGCGCCATGTTTTATTTCTTCTGCTTTCGAATATGTTTTTTGAGTATTGACGTACATATATACTTTCCTTTGATTTCTTTCACTAAGTTTTGATTTATTTTTACTTTATGACTTACTTATTTTGGGCCGTTCTCTTGTATCTGACGGTGTCGAGGAGTTGCGTAGGTGGCTTCAACCTTTCCGTTCTCTGGCGCGCACTCTGTCATCCTTCAGGGTGACTCATGTTTCCCGCAAGTAGTAACAAGTCAAATATCGGTAATTTGACCGATCACAACAGTCGTGACCGGAAAGAGAGAAATGTCTGTAGGTTTGGAAGAAAACCAGCTCCAATATCGTTACAAATTTGGGACAAAAAACTACTTCATTCAAGTCGTTGGAAGACGGTATCCAAAAGCAAAAGCACGAACCTAATCTGGATGAATTTTCACTTCTGATCACGTGCTTCATTTTCGCAGAAACCGTGTTCCGTGAAACTTTTCCCGACCACGGAAAAGAAAGAAAGGAAAATCTTTGAACAAACATCACGATTTCCTTCTTTCCTCCGTATTTCTTCTCTTTTTTTCACGTATTTCAAATTAATTTTTATCGATCCTGTCAATTTTCTCGAGAGCGAATGACACAACCCCTTCCCCGCCACCTCTCCCTGTCTTCTCCTTCTCACACGATCCTATGATCGAGATCCTAATTTTAGAAAATTATCTAACGACTGAAACATGTGTAACTTTAAATCGACCGTGTTAGATATAGATATCCGTCTAAACCTGGTTACGTTTCAATGACAAATCGAATGACACGACAAAAAAGATTTTAAACCTCTCTCTCTCTCTCTATCGCCTCCCTCCTTCGCCCCTGCACACCTCTCATCCGATCCTCTTGAAATGGTGCGTGATCGTGTCTGAAGGAAATCGGATTTAAGTTTTTACTTCTTTTATCGGTCTTCCCGTTCCCGAACGATGAGGTAAACACGACTCATTTCTGAATGTGAACAACCAACGAAACCACTTAATAAATGACGAAATCGACTAAAAGAAGGCGGTGGAACATGAGTCTTGATTAATTATTTTAACCGTGACGTCATTCCACCGTCTACCTCCTCGTCTTCCTCCTTTTCCTGTCGTCATCTCGAAAACGCCCTTTTGATTCGGAGTCTGTGCCCGGCTTTTGAGGGAAAACCTTTGTTCTCGTCGAACAGTTTTAGCGATCAGAGGATTTCAGGTGTATATGTAATGTATGTATCAATCTACGATAAACTCGCGGACAACAGCATAAACACATAGTGTTAGTCTATCAGATGGGTTTATCTGGAGTACAGAACATAATCAAAACCATACAAACGGATTGAAGGAGACAGGAAAGGAAGAGAAAAGAGGAAGGGAGGGTAGAAAGACCACAGGGAGGAGATAGAGAGTAGAAGGAAGAATGCATGAAGTTAGAGATGATTGTGGGAAACCTTAAACCCAGGATTTTGGTGACCTGTCGTCCACAAGTATCCCGGAAAATCTGTAGTTCGAAAGATAAGATTGTAGGACAGTTTGGTTTTTCTGAAACCAGATGAAAGCTCTCGAACGTCATAAAGCTTCCTTTAAGTTGTCTTAGGTCTTCGATATTCGAGGTTGTTTCCTCGCCTAGATCCCTCTCTCTCTTCCTCTTTCACAACACAAAAAATAAATTTGCGGGGGGTCTTTGTCGATTTCCAACCTTTGACTTGTGAGCTTTTGAGTTTCTTTTTTATTAATTTAGGGTAGTGAGAGGAAGGAAAAGTTTTCTCACTTTGACTCGAATTTCGGTTTCCTTTTTCTCTCTCTTTCCTGACGTGTACCTGTTGATTCCGCCCGCAACAACTTTTCCGGAACTGGAAAAGTGCACACCTAGACTTTTAATATAATTGTCGGAATCGAGTACGAACGTGCACTTTTGATTCTTTCATTTCTTTTAACTTTTCCTCTTTGAATGTAGTGACGAGAGATGATCAGTTCGTCGATCGGTTTAGACTGTCAGGTGACAGTTGTATGACGCAGGTTCTTGAGAGATTAAGAAGATTTTAATGGCGGAAGAGTACAAAATAGATAGCAGAAAGAAGGATGATAAAAAGTAAGAAGACATTTGTTTAGAAAATGTAAAATGGAAGTCCATCTTTAGGGGTTGTCAAGGAAAAGATTTTCGGATGTCTTTCTCTAATGGAATAACCTTGTATTCCACTTAACCACCGTCACTTCCTTAGGAAACCCTTTTCAAACCGGAAACTGTTTGAAAATTAACGGGTTTCATCTTGCGGACAGTCTAACAAACCATCTTCTACTCTTTTTGCTTTTGTGGAAGACAGAATTTGGGGGTCACCATTTTGATATGTCATTCTGAAGGATGAGTTTGTTTTTTGACTCGAAGCCACCCCAAATTGGGACTTTTCGGGAGAGTTTCTGTCGTTCACTCATTTTTTTTGAAGCTCAAGATTTTCACCTTCATTTGGGAATTTTGTGCTGCAGCCATTTTTGGGAAATGAGTTAGTTTTTGTCTGTCGCGAACCAACCGGAAATTCACTCTTTTTTGAAGGAGACTTTGTTAGTGTTACGACTCTGATCTTCTCCAAACAGTTTGGCATCTCACTCAAATCTCTTTTTAAAGCTCAAAGATTTTGATTTAAGAGACAGTTCTGGAAAACAGAGTCAAAGAACTTCTTCTGGATTGCATCAACCAGAAATTTGGAAGGGTTTGTCTGATAATGTTACAGTAAGTTCGAACACGTTAGAGCATGTATGACTCTCTTTTTTATTACTGAATGTATACAGTATATATCGACCTAGAAAATGAACTAAAGCGACGGTGATTCATGTTAGTATTCACCACTAGCGACTGATAAAGCTAATTTAGGCTAGTCTGTTTTAAAATAGTTAAACGCTGTTAGGTTCAGTAGATAAAAATACTGTATTGACTTAACTAACACCGTTAGTATTGCTTTAACGGAATGTTACGAGCCGTTACTGTCTACTCTGCTCTACTCAAAAGCACTCCGCTCAGGAGGTGTCTTTCAATTAACGATTACTTTGACGCCAACAGTGTGAAATGGTACAGAAGAGGTAAAAAAGTTTTGGGAAGGTTTAGTTTCTGTATAGAGCATTGAGAAGATGGTTGAAAAAATTTCCTGACTGGCGAAGTGAGAGTTTGAACCTTTTCATTCATCCAGAACTGAAAAACGAACAGGGCTTTCTGGTAGACCAAATATTCCTTTAAAAGCTTAAAGATGTTGGTTAAGACGATGAGAGGAGATAGGAGATGAGGGAGGCTTAAATGTACAGAATATTAAAGAAGCCAAAGAGGAGGAGGAGGAGAGATTAGTCAGTGACTCAATTTGAAATCCTCACGAATTTCGTCTTATTAATTGGTAAAAGGAATTAATAAAAAGTAAAAATAAATTTTTCGTTTCCTCGAGTCACCTTTTTGAAGAGAGAGAGAGCTTTCGATTCACCTTCCAATAGGGCAGGGAGAGAGGTAGAGTGAGGGGGTAGGCGGAGGAGGAAGAAACAGAGATAATAAAAACCGGAATGTTGCTTAGTTATCACGTTTTGAATCCCATTTGCCCTTTTTTTTTGTTGTTTTCTGCTGTTAATTATCGAGTTTCGCGTCTCATTAGCGCTCGTTCGTCGATTTTTTTTTTGTTCTTTTGTTTTGTTTTGTTTCTGTTCTCTTGGCTTTTTAGTGCTAACACAAAGTAATTGAAGTGTAGTTTTGTTTTGTTTTTCGTTTTCTTTTGTTAAAAAAATTTTTTTTTGCACTTTGTTGTTAGTCAAAGACTGGGATTATCTGATGGATGTGTTCGCGTTTTTATTTGTAAGTTTTTTGCGGATTTTTGTTTTTGGTTTTTATACTTTAAAGTTTATTCATACGTACTTTTCTATAAAACATTGTCAAAGATTTAAAGATAAATTATTGAGGAGGATTTGTTTTATTAAAAAATCCGCGTAAAAAAAGTATTTCGGTTTTTTATTGACGAGCCACATTATTTCAAAATTGTGTATAAAAAATTTATCTCTCACCTTGAGACAGTCTCCATTTTGTTTTTCGGTTAAAAAAGAAACAAACTTTGAGCTTTCTAATTTTGAAAAAAAAGAAAAAAAGTGTCAGCAGTGAGTTTCATTCTTTCCTTTCTCCATTTTCCTGACATCTCAACATCTTTTGCGATTAGAAATTTTTAATTAAAAAAAGTCGTGGCAGAAGTCTTTTGTTCTTTGTTTCTTTTCTTTTTTGTTTTTGATTTCCCGCATAAATTTTTTTTATTTTGTCAGCAGTCTCAAAACTTTTTTTTTAATTTTAATATTTTAAAAAGTGACAAATTTTTAGGGTGGAAGTAAAATGAAATTTTCTCGGATTCGGAAAGTTGGAAAAGTCAGTTGAGAGTGAAAGAGAAAGGACGGAGAGAGTGAGAATGTCTGTTGGGGCGGAGGGGGGGGACAAGGGATGCAAGTAGAGAAACAAAGGAATTTTTTCCATCAAAAGCTCTCTCCCTTTCTCTGATTTTGGGTTTAAGAGTAAAAAAAAGCTCAACGTGGGAAATTTTTTTATTTCATTTTTCCCTTTTCTGAGGTTTTCCCTCTGAATTCCATAACTTCATTCCCAGGATTTAATTTTTTTTTCAACTTACAACTTCAAATTTAAATTTAATTTTCTGTTAAAATTGTGAATGGGCATCTCCCTTGCACCCCCGTTCCCAGAAAATTAAAAAAAATAAGCTTGTGAGTGATATTTAATATAAAAAAATTTAATTTAACATAATTATATTATAATTTTATTCGTTGTAAATTTGATGTAGTCGGAGCTTTGATGACCTTTTAGAAGAGGCGCGGGGGTGAATTTAAATTTCCTTCTTTAAATAAAACTTTAAAATTTGATTAAAAGGGTTTTGTTACGGTTTTCTGCTTTTTCTCTTAGTGTTATCATAGAATTTGAAGGTAATTTGATTTTCCGTGAAATTGTCTGTTGGAAGGTGGAAACTGGGGGTGTTGGAAGGGGTTGAAAAATTTCATGAAATGTTTTTGAAATGTGTTTATTTTTATTTTTATTTTGAATGAAAGGTTTTAATTGCATATTTTATTTTGTGACGGGAAAGACTGAATCCGAAAAATGTTGAGCAGAACGTCGATTAGTTTTTTGTTATCTGAGTGTTTTGGTTTTTTGGATTTTTAAATTAGTTTCAAATTTCGAAATCGGCTTTTGATAATAATATTTTTTAAAAATGATGAGTAAGGGTTTTAGGTTGGTTGAGCGGGATTAAATTTTGGAGTCAATTTAAATAAAATTTTCCCGACGAAATTCAAGATATTTAAGTGATAGTCCCGAGTTCAAATCCTCTCCCGTATCCCGTTATACCCAAAAAAGTGTGAAAAACAGGATTAATACTCTATTATAACTATAACTATAACTATAAATTGTAAATGCAGGATTTTAAGAATAATAACATTCCATCGTTGGAAAAATTTTCCGACAAGTTCTTTTGGCTTCAAGGAATATGACTTCATCGTATTTGAATTCAGTTGAATTCCTCGGTTTTATGTTGGTAATCATGATTCATTGGCTCTAGTGTTTTTGTTATGGAAAGACGCAAATTGTTAAACTTAAAAAAATAGAGATTATATATAAACATCTACATAAATAAATAAAGTGATTTGGAAATTGTGTAAATTTGGGTTTTATGTTTGTGAATAATCAAAATTTAAATTGATATTTGACTTTTGTTTTTGAAATTGAGTCTAAAATGTGATCTGGTAGGGGCTAGTTTTTTGTGTAACTAAAAATTTAATTATTTATATTGGTTTTAATTGCTTCTGTTTCTCATTCTTTAGTTTTTGGCTGGAAGATGGTCTCCCGCCTCTCAATTATCTGTAACTCTAAAAAATTTGGGAGATTACTAATTGTTTTCGGTTTTCTTGGGGTTTGTATGTATGCTAGTTTAGCATGAGTATATGGGACAGTATGAGTATAGTAGGAATAGTATATAGATACCATATAGTATGGGAGTTGAGTTTGAATTTCCGTTTTTTAGATTCGGTTCATCACAGCAGGATGTGGGAGAGGATCCGAACTCTCAGCTGTTACTTTGGTTATCAAGCGCTATGACCACTGATTCTCAGGAAAAGTTTTTGTTGGAAAAAATGTTCAAGTCACGTGATCACCTCTTCCACAGCTTGGGTTAACACTTGTCTTAAGATTCTCTAGTTACAAATGATAGACAAGCTAAAAGTCATTAATCTAGCTAGATTTTCGCGGCTTTATTAACAAAGACAGGAAATTTGAAATATTTTGGGAGTCAGGGAAGAAGGGGGTTGATGGGCCTGGATGAGCGGGGGGTGTACCCATACTAAAGCCCACCCGTAGTCATTTATTTATCTATACCGTTAGTTAACACAGCTTTTATGTATTTTCCGATTAGTGACCGTGAGTTATTTTCTTACAGACACTTCAGTACCGGTCCGGCTTGGATTCAGCTTGCTTACGACGGCCAGCCAACCATGCGCTAGCTTCGCTCCTTCTGTGCGTGGACCAGAGGTGTGCTTAGTGCTACTTTAATTTTGCTTTGAATCACGGCACTGCTTCCGCTTCCCTGAGATTTCTTTCTTCTATCTCTCTTTTAATTGATCTCAAATGAAAAGATAAAAACGAGGAATACTTCTATCTTTCTCAAAATCTTTTCCTTTTTGTCACGAGTTTTCACTTCCCCGCCACTTCCCTTTCCTTCATCCTTTTTCACCTATTTACACACTTCTAAAACTGAGAAGGAAAAGAAGCTGTAACCAAAATATATTTATTTATCTTCTTCAGGTAGATAAATAAATAGATAAATAGAAAAAGGAAATTTTTTAATGTCAAGTGGAAGTCAGTGTTAAAGAAAATCTTTCACCAAGAGAATAGAAGTTAAAAATAAAAAGAGAAGATAGAAGTGAGGGGGTTGTGTGAGAAGTATAAATAAAATATAAAGATAAAAATAATAATTCGCGAATGTTCGTTATCGTAGCGATAAATTTAAAAAGATAAAAAAAATTAAATTTGTTTTCTTTCTTTTTTTTGTTTCTTCGATTTAGTGATACAACGATAAACTTTTCGTCCGTAACTTTACGAATGGGAATAAAAGTGATTTTATAAAAAAATTTATACTTGAAATTTGAAAATCATCTCTTGGCATAAACGTTATAAAAAAGTATAAAAAACAAAGGATATTTATTTTTATATGATTAAAGAGATTTTATAAAGATAATTTTTATTTTCGCCAGAGGTTGGAAGTTTGATTCGTAAAAGAAAAAATATTTTTATATAAAGTTTGAAGTTTTCAAAATTTATATTTTGTATAAATCGATAAACGAAGGAGAAGAAAGGAAGGGGCCGAAGTAAAAAAAAGGAAGTACAAGATCCGGGTTTCCGTTTCGTTTTGGTTTTTTTTCTCCTCGCTTCCTTTCCAAATTTTTTCGTCTGGCGAGGACTGAAACTAGTCAACAACGACGGCCAACGTAGTAAGCGCTGAAGTGAGCGCAGTCTCACAAACCCCGGTCATACTGTTTCCCGTGGGAGCGACGCCTCCTCCTCTACCGCCGCCGGTCGAGGAGCCAGCCATGGCGATGGTCAACATGAACAATCTGATCAACGGAAAGGATCCGCGGTGGTTGCAGCTGGAGGTTTGCCGGGAGTTTCAGAGGAACAAATGCACGAGATCGGACACGGAGTGCAAATTTGCTCATCCGCCTGCTAATCTCGAGGTTCAGAACGGAAAGGTGATGGCCTGTTACGACAGCATTAAGGTATTTTCTTTTCTTTTTATCTTTTTAGTGATTGTAGTTGTGCTAGTTTTGGGATTTTTGGGTGGGGTGGGCTGTGGGTTAGATTAGGCTCGATGCAGTCGGTGCTAGATAGGTTTCCGTCTGCTAGTATAACAGCTGTTAGATTTGTTCCTATTTTTTGTAGTAGATTTAGTTAGCAATAAGCCAGACAGACAGACTTTCTTCGATAGAACCTGTAAGAGGTGTACCAACCTGAATGAAAACGACCATCCTGATTGGTTTTTGTTTTCAAGTTTTTCACTCCATCAAGAGAATCAACCTTGACTGTGTCATGGTGAGTCAAAAACACTAAACCTACCCCACCGGTCAATTGACCTACTGTATGATTTATATGTGTTTGCCATTAAATACCTTCAAAAACTCAATTCTGTGATTGTAAGATTGTCACAATTTACATATTCCAACCATTTTCGTTGACAAGTGTACTCCGACATCAATTACCCAGCATCTGGATATGATTCATAGCCGTCAAACTTCTGTATAGTCTTTGAAATAGCACGAAAAACTTGGGCCTGTTACTGTCATGTAGCTTGAAAACGACCACCGCCTATAACGCGGTGAATTTCGAACATGCTTTGAAGACAAAGGGAATTGACCTAAAATTAAGACACGAAAGTATCGAGGATAACTTTTAAGGTTTGCTAAAAAATTTTAAATACAAAAAGGCGGATAAATGCCTTGAAAGAATGGCTTTGAAAAACTATATCTACAGTAAAATTTTGGAGGATTTTTCTTACTTTAGTAAGAATATAATCAAAAATTTGGAATGTCCTAATCTAGTGACCAGCACTGTGCAAAAATTCTGCACTAAATTGTATATGCAGGAAAGGAGGAGTTGAGATGGGTTGAACTTCCATAATCAAGAAGCAAATTATATTTTTAATTTAAGGAAGCTATATTTATAATAATTAATTAATTAATTATCAGCTATTTAAAAAAATTTAAGTAAACTCGACGACCGGTCAACTGACCTGTAGGCATGGGCGAACTAAGGCCTAGGCAATCTAGGTACCTATAAAGAACCCGTAGTTTTTGGGGCCCGAAAATTAGAGTTTTAATTTCTTAGTAATGTGCTATGACTGAAAAATAGGTTTGAAATCACAATATTGTTTAGGGCCCGCTTTAGCTTTCCTCCGCCACTACCTGTAGACATGGCAGAAGTGAAACTTCGGTCGGTGTAGTGTTAATATTCACATCTCAAACTTTTAGCCTCCTCTTGAATTCAATTGTTTCTTCCTGTTATCAATTTGTTAACCCTTTAACTTGTAACTTTCTAAGTTTTTCTAATTATTTCATTCCTTTCGAGAAAGAAAATCCCGAAAATTTGGAGAAGAGGTAATGGAAGGGAAAATAGCACAAAAAGGAGGTAGAAAGCGTAAAAGGTGTCTATTCTATTTTCGAAAATTATGTTTCCCCCAAGAAGGCATGTGTCATTATATTGGCGAGGATAATGAGGACAGGAGCGGGGGAAGACATTTTCGGAAGGATTTATGGGAGGAAGTTGGTTCGAAGAGGAGTGGACGTATATTGAAACATGGGTGTAAGCGAAGAGGAGGTGGTGAAGAGGATGAGAAGGTTAAAGAATGAGACCGGCTTAAGTTTCGCGAACTTACAAATTTAATAAAATCACGATTAAAAGGAGCGCTCGAGTGATTAATTAGGTTTCTTCCCTCTCTCTCTGTCTCCTCCTTCGTCTCTTTCTTGTCCTCCTGAACGGGCTCCAACATTCTTTCTTATTCTTTCTCCTTCACCTTTCTTTCTCTCTTCCTCCTCCGCTTTTTGGGGTTCCATTGATTAATGAACGGTGAATAGACTTAATTCCGAACGTGGCTTCTGACGCGTTGGCTGACAAAAATGAAAGAATTGCTTGTCATCGCTCTGACAAATTATTTCGCGACAAATTTTCAAAGGAGGAGGTGATGGGTTTGAAGATTTGGGAGAAACTAAGTTCCATCTTCATCATCATCTTTGGTCTCTGTCGTCATTTCAGCCTGTTGAACTCCTGTAAGCTTTCTCCCCGTTTTCTCCTCCCTCTTGTCTTTTGAATTTGATTTTAATGAGGTGATATTGATACTACAAAAGGAATCCTTACCTCTAATTATCATCACCTACTTAGTGTTTGGCTCTTTTCTTATCCAGAAATAACCTGAAGGTCGCACTGGAAAAATATTTCAATTTGAAGATATAGTTATTGCTGAGCGGAACAGCTTTTCCAGAAAGCTCGGATAAAAGACCTCATTTTAAGGAATCATTCTGGTAATAAAAGGAAGGGAGGGAGGGGAGAAGGGCGACGGGGAGGAATGCATTACGCAATTCTCCATTATCTTTTCGCCATAATGTCTGCTTCCTCATTTTAAAGAACCGAGATAAGGCTTGAGCGGATGTGGAGATGGGTTAGGGGCTCCAAAGGAGTGAGGTATGGGATGCTGCAGACAAAAAGAGAGAGAGAAATGACGGAAAAGTTCCGAACGACTGGAGCAAAACTGGAACACTTTAACAATTCCTCCTCTCCAGCTCCTCGTCCCCATCCGGCTGAAACAATATCTCATTAAAACGAGATAATAAATTAATTTCATTAACTCAGGCTCCTGACGAAACGTTACAAAGATAATTATGTTTTCTCAGCGAAATCCCGAGCTTTTCGACGACACCATCCAAAGCTTTCCCTCTGTCTCTCTCTCCTCTTCTACCACCTAGCCCATAACATCATCACTAATATCGTCCGGATGTCATTTACCTACCTTCATCTTTTAACTAAACCACTCTGTAGACCTTGAGGCAAGGTTGTAGAAGAAAGTAGGAAAACTCTTTTTCCCTCCCTTCCTTTCCTCCTCCTCCTGCTTCTTTCTACCACCACTGCCTTCTATTCTTCCTTCTCTCTCATTCCCTTGATCGGGAATTAAAAAAGGATTATCAACTTAATTTAAGGATTAAGTACTCGATTTACAAATTTTGCGTTTTTCCATCTGACATGATTGATCGGGGAGGGAGGTGAGGAAAGTTGAGAGAAAGAACGGATAAACATGGAGAGACAAGAGAAGACGAAGGGAAGAAGGAAGAGTAACGAAGTTTTATTTTTAATGAATTTTGACGGATAATTTATTCGAAGCTTTCTCACTCTCTCCTTCTAATTTTTCATTATGAATATTCCGTTGCAGGTTTTTCCTCTCCTCTTTTTCCATTTATTTCCTTTGGTAGTGGTGGTGGTGAGGAGGTTACAGGGTGGAGAGTGGTAGGTAAACGGGTGAAATGCAAGCTGGGAAAATGACGCGGATTTTCGACTGAAATTCCCGACGTTTAATCTTCATAAAGCGCCGGGGCTGAAAGAGAGAGAACAGGAGGAACGGGAGGCGGATTGGAACTGTTTTGTTGGTGAATTGGAGAAGGAGGAGGAAGAGGAGAGGAGAGGTGGGTGGGGGTGTGATGGTTAGAATAATAACGGATGACAAACGCTTCCAGTCGACGCGTTCGGAAATCAACGCTGACATTTAATGACAAATCGGGAATAATTTCAGGTGGAATAATTTGATGATTTTTGTTTCGTTTCGCGGATGGGTAAAAACGGAGCGGATTTAATGAGAGATGTATTCCGTGGGTGTTAAAATTGGATCCCCACTTTATCATTGATGAGTTTAGCTGTATAATCAGTTGATTGCTTTCTCTCTCTATCAATTTCTTTGTTACTTTCTTTCTTTTTTTTATCTCTGTCATTCTCTCCATCTATCCCGGTTTTTCCATCTCATTTTGCGTTTCTCACTTTTTTTATGTATCTGTTCTTCACTCTGTTTCCCTTTTTTGCATTCCAACTCTATTTATTTGTTTATTTGTCTTATGTATCACTCCCTCACTGTTTCTCTATTTCTTATTTTCTTTCTCTCTCTTTTCCAAGTTCTTTATTTTCTAAGTACAGAATTGCAAGTAACTCGTTGTAGGTCTAAGTTTATCGCAAAACAAACTGGGTTCAGTGGTCGGCTATTTAAACAACTTTCACTAACGTCAGCTAGTGTCGAAGACTAGAATCGAAAACCTAAAGTCGTAAAATAAATAAAATCCAAGACACCGACTAAGCCAATTTCATTTTTTCCGTGTTATTCAAATACGCACGAGAAAACTCTCTCTAAACTCCTCCTCTCCCTCCCTCCCACTTTCTCCGAAGAAAAACTCGCAATAACCGACAGGAATATTTTCCCATACCTCCTCCTCCTGCGTTCGTAATTCAATCAACTCAATCCTGACAAAATATTTACAATTTTCTCTCTGCCTCCTTCCTCTCTTTCATCTCTCTCCTCCTTCCTTTCGCCTTACTCGAGAAAATCCTTTGCCAAACAAATTTTAAACAGGAGTTTCCGGTTTTTGATTATACCGAAAAATATGATACATAAATGGTGGGTTACTATGGTAACGTGTGGGGAGTTGACGCGGTGGTATCGACTCGGAGGGAATGAAATGCTTTACAAGAAACACCATCGCCTCTCTCCTCCCACCTTCCCCCTTCGTCCCCGAGAAAGGAAAAAAGGAAAAAGAAAAATGACTTGAGAACTTTTCTTTGCTGTCGAAGTGACGATCGAATACGATTTCTCGAGTGCGGTGACAGAAAAATAAAAAAATCGAGACGTGACAATTCTTCACACCTCCCTCTTTCTCTCCTCTCTCTTCCTCACCTCATCTGAGCTTTCGAATCAAGAAAAGAAATTTGTGTCAATGAGGCTTTCGATAAAGTGAGAAGTCGAGAAAGGTGGAAGCAATAAAGCTCCCGCGATAATTTTTGAAAGCTTTTTTCATTCTAGAAGGCTCCAGTTTAAAGACCCTCCAATAACACTGTTAATGTTTAAAACTACAACCCTGTATTGAGTGTTCGAAGAAAAAAAAATTGTCTTCCAGGTCCAGGAACCTCCCTCCCTCCTCCTCCTCTCACTTCCATCAGGAATCAACATTTTTGGAGTTTTCCTCGTATACGTGTGCGTTTGATTGGTTGTTAACAAGAAAATCCGCTGACACTAATCCTCCTCTCACCCCCTCTTCTTCCGTCTGTCTTCTTGTCTTCTTTGTGTTCAGCTTTTGGCTTTCCCTCATCCACGACTTGAATTTATTTTACGGATTTAACTTGCCAGCTTCGAGTTCATGGGATTTCTTTTTCCCACGAGTAGAGTACAAGTGAGGTGGAGGTGGGTGGCTGAGGGGAGAAGACAATGATGGATTTGAAGGGATTATAAAGGTTCCGAATTGGATTCCGCCCAACAGAACCCAGTGAATATCAACACTGTCTCCTCTCTCTTCTACTATTTCTCATCCAGAAGACGAGGGTTAAGAGCTCTTATGGTTACCAGAGGTTGAAAGGTGGAAACCCAGACATTTTAACTCCCTGACCTGGGTCACCATTGAGTAGTTGTGGGGGTTAAATTTTGTTTGGGTTAATAGGTGGGTTAAGAAGGTTTCTCTCAAAAGACCGTTTTTTAATTTTTCTATTTTGAGTGTGGTTTCTTGGGGGTTTTGGTTTTGACCTAACAGACATACTATGGTACATGGGTACCCAAATTCTTCTACGGAAACTGATTTAGAATTTCTCCTCATGTACAGCAGAGTTTTGTTCATTTTCGTACCCTCGCAGGTAGACTTTCCTGTTGACGTTTTATGGTTTTAGACCTGTGTAAATAAAAGTAAAACTTGTCTTAGAAGTAAGAGGAACAGAGAGTGAAAGAACTGACAACGATACTGAAAAGGAGATAATAGAAAACAGAGATAGGAATAAAACAAGAAAAAGTAGACAATAAAAGAGTATAGACAGGATACCGGGAAAAGGAAACAAGGGGAGAAGATAAAGAAAAGATAGAAAATCTTTTATTACGTTTTCTCTCTTCTCTTTTCTTAACCTCTACGACTATTATAACCAACTAAGAAAGTGAAAGTATAAATGCAGAGACAAAGAATGTAGATAAGAGAAAATAGAGGAAGATAAAAAGACAGAGGTGAGAAGAAGGGGATTGGATAAGCACTTAGCTAAAGCAACAAAATTGACAAAAAATTAAAACCTTTCGATAAATTTGCCTTTTTTCTTCTTTTGTTGGAAAAGGTAAATAGGAGTAAATGTAAGAAGAGGAATTAGATGAAAAAGAGAGAAATGTAGAGAGAGGGAACCAATTCTTCTTTTCCTTTCTGGAGGAGAAAGTGGGGTACGAAAATCAAAGTAAGAAGCGCAGAAGTTACGAGAAAATCGTCTAAATTTTCTCTCCCAAATTATTTTACCTCGAAGAAAAGGAAGAACTCTTTTTCTCAAATTTTCTTTCTTTTCTTTCGTTTTCCCTCTTCTTCCCTCACTTTCTCACCTCCTTTCCTCCTCGTTTCGTCGTTTTATTCCTCCCTTTGAAGAGGTTCTTTTTTGTTTTAACAAAACAAAGACTAAAAAAAAGATTTTTTTCTCCCTCATTTCTTTCTTCAGTGAAAAAGAAAAAAACTGAAAAGAAAACTAGATAAAAGAGTAAATGAGGAGAAGGAAAAAGATAGGAGAGAAGGAAGAGGAGATGGGAGGGGGTAAGGAAAGGTAAAAGCTTTACAAAGATAGTTGAAAAGGAAAGTCAATTAATTAATGCAATCAAAGTTTTGTTTAAGAAATTTGCTTGTTACTTCCGTTTCGTTTCTCTCTCTCTCTCTCTCTCTCTTTGTCTGTCTTTTATTGGTTTTCTTGTCTCGTCTCTTTTCACCTTTTCCTGTTTTCTGATGGGGTAGGAGAGGTGGGACTTCTTTAGAGATTTATTCCTCGAATCATTGAGTGTCAACGGTTCAGTTAAGTCTTTGTTTAGTTTCCTTTTGATGAAGTTACGTCAGAACTTTTGTTGGAAAGAAAAGACATAAAAAGGTGGATGAGATCGACAAAGACATCTTGAGCTTGGGGGGGAGGGAGGGTGACAGGAAAACGGCGGGGGAAGTAGAAGAATAGATTAGAACAACTGAGAAGTTTAACACGATTTGAAAATCTTTTCAAATCTCCTTTCCAACGGATTAAACTTTCAGAACTCAGGTGTCTTCATCTTTTGAACCTTTTCCTGCAGTACCTTCCATTTCCCTTTTTTATAAATTCACCCGGGAAATAGTCTCAGTCGGGAAAACAGGAAACCAAATTCTCGAAATGGTTTCGAAGGGGTTTCTGGTTTTGTTTTCTGAAGAGACTTTCAACCTCCTCCCACTCGTTGTTCTGGCTTTTGTCAGAAAGGCGGAAATCGGTTTAAGTTGTTTTTGAGAATCTGGAGCTAAGGCTGTTTTGAACCGCTAAGACTGGAAACCGTATCCAGGAATCTCAAATGTGGCTGTTTTTGTTTTGACTATGACGTAAGCTCACCTCGTTCCCTCTTTCCACGTTTTACTCCGTTCGTTCATTTTTAATCAAAACTTTTGGCATTGAAAACGGAGGAATTCCTTCCTTCGTTACTTGCCAGTATGATTCCAGCGGTGCCATGGTGAAAGGGAGTCTCATCATCTTTTCTGTCATTTGAAGATTATGATTTTGTCGTTATTTCTTTGACCAGAGACAGGTTTCAGGTTTCCTTCTGGTTTGAGTTTTTATTAGCCCATGAACGGTGTTCATAAATCTCGTAAAAAATGAAAGGAGGTCTATTAAGGAGGAATCAAACCTTGAGGTTGATGGGTGTTGTGGTTGAAGTACCCAAGCCTTCAGCTAGATTGTTCATTTGTGGTATGCCAGGACTCAAAAACAAGACTTGTAATACGTAAAAAAATCAACTACTACTTTACTCTATTTTCAACCATACTCGTCGCAACCTAACTTTCAACTGCCTCCTCTGTCCCAAGCAGGCGTCAGGCGAGAATGACTCATCGTCACCCCCGATGGTGACCATCCGTCATACACCATGCCAGAACGGCATATAGACGGCATACACATTTCTTTTTTGTGCTTTTCCTGTTTCCTGTTGTCTTTATTCCAACCTGGAAAAGTATTTGCGGGGGCTTTTCGGTCTTTGTTGAAATTCTTCGTTACTCGTTTCTTGGTTTGTCATTGTTCCTTCGTTTTGTTCAAAATCGTTTTTGATTTCCTTCACTTCTGTTTTGTGTTTAATGATGCATTTATTCGTCTTGTGAAATTTTCTGGTCATAGTTTAAACTCTCTCTCTCTCTGTGTATACTTATCTCTTCCTCTACTGTTTCTTTCTTACCATTTTTATGTCTTCTTCTCTTTTTCTTTCTCTTTCTCTCTTACTGGCTCTTTTTAATTGAAGCAAAGTGAAAGAGAAAAGAAAAGAGGAAGAAAAGAGACAGGGATAGAAGACAAAAGATAGAAGAAGAGGAGCCAGAAAAAGAAGCAGAAAAAAATTTGTTGCCTCAGTTTATCTGTCCGTTTAATTTTTTAATATATTCTCCATATTTATTTCCCTATTTATCTGTCTCTTTTTATAGGTCTTCTTTCTACTTTTTTCTTTATATCTTTGTTTCCCTCTCTTTACATTTCTCTACTTTTTTCTTTTCTTCTCTCTAATTTTTCTTTATTTTTCTCTCTTCCTCATTTCATTTCTTTTTCTTAAAAAAATAAAGCAAAGGAAAGTGAGAAAGGAACAGATAAAAAGATTAAAAGAGGTCAGCAACAATAAGAAAAGGATAAAGAGAGACAAAAGGGCTGAAAGAGGACGTAAAGAGAAAAAGAAAGAAACAGAGAAAAATGGAAAAATAACTTTTATTTTCTTTCAATCTCCTTGTCTCTATTTATCTGTCTCTTTCTTTTCCTCTCTCGTTTATTTCTCTATCTCTCTGTCTTTTACTCGATCATAGCCGCTATTTTGAAGGGAAGAAAACTCACAGACAGACACAGAAGACAATAATTTTCTTTATAAACAAGACTGGAAGATAACAGAGTGAGAAAAACTTCCTCGAAGGTTTCCCAAGAACGTAGATAAAGGAAATTTTTCTGTACTTTTCCTCGTGCGTTCCTTTTCAAAGGGAAAACTCATTTGAAACTTTTATTTCTGCATCAAATTTCCGGAACAAAGTTTTCATTATCATAAGATAAAAGAAGAAGACGTGGAGGAGTACGGGATTTTGGTGAAGAAAGATGAAAGAAAGTAAAAGAATCAAAAGCAAAATTTTTTTAATAAAAATTAGTGGAAGGAGAGAGAGATTAAAGTTTCATAAAAATTTTTCTTCGGCAAACCATGAGTGAGGAAGGTTTTCCTTTTTTTAGGTATTGACCTTTTCTCTGATAAGTCACGTGACTCTGTAGAAGGCAAATGCCTTTGCATTTTTTATTAAAAAAAAATTATTTTTGGGAAGAAAGCATAGAAGATGATCATCTGGT
This sequence comes from Columbicola columbae, assembly GCA_016920875.1. Taxonomy (NCBI): domain Eukaryota; kingdom Metazoa; phylum Arthropoda; class Insecta; order Psocodea; family Philopteridae; genus Columbicola; species Columbicola columbae. Next base: position 15,198,603 of record JADMLL010000005.1, read on the forward strand.
TTATTAGGTCTTTTTATTGTATTTTCTTCTCATCTTTTTTGCTGTTCGAGTGTCTTGCTCATCTTTGTCGATAGTTTTTGTTTAGACAGAAGAAACTTATAGCAGTGATGCTAACCTTTTGGCTATTACGCCTCTGGGATCTATGTTTTAAAAGAATAAGAGGATTCGGGCTTAATTTTGCGCAGACATTTTACTTTCTTTTGCGGCTAAAGACATCCTTGGTAGCAGAGTTTAAACTGGATCTGGAGTTGAAATCGTTTCATAAATAATGCACAGTTCTCTATTGAGCCCATTTTAATAATATTGTGCACTTTACTGAACGATTTATTGAGTTCTTTTCTGAAAAATTTTTTTCATAAAAATTGCACGCTTCCCTGAAAGGTATATTTCGAAAATATCGCACATTCCAATAGTGATTTCATTTCATATATATTATACACGTTTATGAAGTTTTCATTTCATAATTACTGCACACTTTCTAATAGAGGTCTTATTTCATAAATATTTCAAACTTTCTAGGAAATTAATTTGAAATCTAAAGTCGGATGTTAACTTAGTACCCCCGCCAAGAACTTATCTTTCCTCTCAGGATGCCGGAAGAACGTGAAAGAAGGCAGTCCTTCTGGCAAAAGAAAACCTATTGGTCGTAGTTACCACAAAAAGGTAACATTCTTAACACTGGTACTGATCTTATAACTCATCAAACCCGACTTTGAAAGACAAACAAAAGACCGGATGTCATTTATGGGTGTATTATAAAGTGTAGTGGAGAGTGGAAGACTTGAGTCAAACCAAAAACCAATCAGGAAGGACAAAAATCAGAGTTGTTATTTACGTTTTGGCGGTCTTTTAGGGTAATGTTGATAACTCTTCCAAGGTGAGGTTACAGTATTAGAACTCTACTCCTTTTCTGTCGTCCAGTAACTAGAAATAGTTTTGTAGGTATAGGTTGGGCGGTTGGAACAACTTTACTAATTTCATGTTCTTTTTGTGTTTCAGGTGAGTTTTCCATCCCTAAACTTGAGGTACTAGTACATTGTCCGACCATACATAGCTTTGGGTCATTCATGCGTGAGTATTCAATTTTGTTCTTTCCGATAAAATGTGTCAGCAGTACGCTCGACGTCACACAAAATATTTCTTAGCCATATCTGAGTGGAAAAGAATTTTCTTTTTTTTGGTCTTAGACAAGAGAAAGAATGAAAAAGGTTGCAAGGGGAGGGGGTTGGAAATGGAGAAAGGTGGAAATTGTTTCGTCACTTATCTTTCTCTAGAATCAGTTCCTGAAATCCCATCTCTTTTCCTTTCTTTTCCGATTCGAGTTCTTCCAAGGAGAAAATTCGTTCGATTGCTTTCTTTCCAGAATCCGGCCACTGGAGCCCTTCTCACTACTACTCCCCTCTTGCTAACCTTTCCGGATCGCATTTTCCTTTTTTTTCTTCTTTTCTTCTTCCCATCGGTGGAAAGTGTGAGGGAAGGATTACTGACGATCATTCGGATTGACGTTTGTCCTTTCGATCGTAGTTTCATCGACTTTTGGTCTCTCTCTCTCTCTCTTTCCTTCTAAATTCCTGTCGTTTTCCTGTCTTCTTTTAATTTGGGTCGTTTCGTTTTCACAAAATTTCTCCTGTTGTCGTTGAGTTGAAAGAAGGAAAAATGTTTAGATCGGTTCTCATGAAGAAGTTTTAAATAAAAGCTTCAGAGAACATTCTTTGTGAGTTGGGAGTAAGTGTTTCCCTTTCGTTGTTTACGAGGGTTGTTTTTTCCCCGACAGGAAAGGGAGTCTAACCGAAGGGAGGTTTGGTGTTGTTGAACTTTTCTCGCTTTTTTTAAACCGACACTTTAAAAATTTTTCTCGGAGTTTTCTTTTCCCCTTCACTGGTGTCTGTACAGTTTTTCCTTTCTTCTGACTTCCCTTCTCGCTTGTTTCCACGTGTTGTTGTTATCGTGTTCAATTTTGTTTTCTTCTACTTGATTACACTTCAAAGATTTTCTTTCAATCATTTTGGAATCAAAATCATAATTGTGGCTCTGATTTGAGAGAGGTCAACGACTCCCATAGGTAAAGCCCCCAACCAACAAATTAACAGTTAGTATCACATACTGTTATACCCAAGAATGAAAAACTGGATTAAAGCCTAACTCATTTCATAAATAATGCACACTGGTACTCAATATTAGAGCACAATTGAGGAATAATTCTTTCGTAAATGATACAAACTTATATAAATTTGTTTCAACAATAATTCTGTCGTTGACAATTTGTTTCCAAAAATACTGTACAATTTTACTAAGAAGTGCGTTCAATAATTCGCACAAATCAGATAAATTCATTTCAAAAATAGTGCACACTCTCAGAAAAAGTCTTTCATAAATAATGCACAGTTAAAAGGTGGTTTATTACAACGTTTATGCGTACTGTTATTGAAAACTCATTTCGAAAGTAGTCCACGATTCTAGAAAAAATTCCTTCACAAACCGGGTATGGCACCAGCATCAGTCTCTACCATTTGATACAAATGCTTCCACACCAACACCACTATCCTATTGGCAGCAGCTTCAGTTATTACAATTTCTAGGTCTATAATAATCAAATTTTTGGAAGGAAACATCCGAGGAATTGAAATGATTGTGTAAAATTTATAAAACCGGGGAAGAAGAAATAGAATTTGCTAGAACAATAGAAAAGAAAGCTTTCAAAAGACAAACATAGCATGCACGTTGTTGTATGAAGAAAATTCTTTGACTTGCAGGTTCGGAATAGAATTTGGAACAAAAGAAAACCAAAAGAGTAACGAGTGGAAGTGTATTGAAGACTCAAAAATCGGAAACCAAAATACAGCAGAAATAAAAAGCAATACTGGAGAAGACTCTGACAGAGAGAGAGAAGGTTCTTATTAAAATTAAACTACTCTAATAGATTTTTCTTTCCTTAATCCGCGTCTGCCTTCTCTAGAGACGAGTGTGGAGATAAAATATTATCTGGCTAGTTCATAAAAAATTTGGAAACTTTGCAGTTCTCTTCTGAGTTTGTTAATTCACCCCCAACCCTTTCTTCCGCTTCTCACAAACCAAACAACTTCCACCCCTTCTCTCCACGCGTGCACCATATTAAAATTTCCCAACAACCCCCACTTCTTCACCCTCAGAGCTTTGTCTTAAATATTTTCACAAAATTAGGTTTCGCGCTTCCCAAGCTTTCTAAGGGTGGTGGCAGAGAATGGGGGTGTGAGATAGTTAGCGTTTCTCTCTCTACTGTTTTCGCATTTTCATGTTTTGATTTTGTACGCTGTCGTTGTTTTCTCGTTTTTCGTATGAATGTTTACCCCCGATTTTCCCGTATTGATTCTCCTTCAGGGTTTTTCTTTCTTCTATATATCCGGAGTTGAGAACCCGATGGCCTGTCAAGTGTTAGCGTTAACATTTTCGAAGAGAGGGAAAATATGGGGAAATAATTTCACGTCGATAAAAATAATTGAATCGGATTTTTCCTTTCGATTCTTCTCTTTTCTTACAAATACAATTCTGCGGGTTCTTTGCCTCTTTTTCATCCCCTTACCCCTCACCCTCTATCTTTCTTTTCTGTTCATGTGAAATAGAAACTTTTCTTTACTGAAAATTGACGCTATGTTTCGTTTTTGTGTTCTTAAATTATAGTTATAGTCGGACCATCCCAGTCTGTCCTCAACGTCTCCATTTGAGTAACTTCATCACCAAAGGCACGTTACGTGTTGCAGAGCGAGTCGTTTTGGATGATGGGAGTAAATTTGTGAAATAGTCTCTCTTCCCGTATAGGAACAACACACTCTCCTGTCTTTCCCTTAAATCTCCCCCCGCTCACAAAAAAACGGAAATCAAAACAGAAATCTTGTTAAGTGACCTAGTTTCTCGTCTTTTGGACCGATTCCAAGCGATTCCTTCCAATTTGAAAGAAAGCGAACGTTTACAGATACAACTTCCTTCAAAACCCTCGCACGAGTTTCGTCTATTTTTATCTCTCTATCTCTCTCCCTCTTCCTGATTCCAAATCTCTGGCTTTTTTTTTGTTTTTAAGGTTCTGTTTCACTTTTCATTTCTAGACTAAGCTCTTGCTTTCCTTGAGTCCCGAACGAATCTTTGATCTAGAACAAGTTTGTCTTGATTACAGGATCTCAAAGTTTGAAAATGCTGACAGACCAACCAACCGCTTACAAACAAATCACACAGACAGTTTGAAAAGTGAACGATAACTTTCTAACTAACATCTGTTAATAGCTTCTCTTCCTTCCTTCTTCCTTTAGTTCCAAACTTAAACCGGAAGTTCTCATAACTTAGTAACTTAAACATTGTGAGAATCTTGTGAATTCTTCTTCATTTGATGATTGGTTTAGAAAAAGCTTTCGATTTCATCTTTTTAGGTCAGTCTTACGACTGAATTCAGCACTTGTGTCTAGAATTTAATCGTTCTACTCATTTCGTAAACAATGTGGTAGGTTTTTGCTGACAAGGTCAAAGCTCCGAACTAACGAAGTCAGGGTTATCAGATCGAACTATCTCTCACATCCTGCTACACCCAAGGTAAAGAATCGAATTTAAACTCAACACGTTTCATAAATATTGCACACTAAAATGAAGAAAATTGATTTTAAAATAAATGTACTCTTATGCGAAGAATGTATTTCATAAATAATGCACACCATTATTGCAAATTTATTTGAAAATTACTGAATAATGTTAATAAAATTGATTCCCCCATACATGATAGATTCATTTCAAAAATAATGCACATTCCAGTCTTGGAGTAGGTTTCCCTCTTAGTGTTTGAATAAATTGTGCAGAGTTCGGTAGTTACTTTGATAGATTTGTCCTCATTCTCAACATATTCCACCAAAGGGACGCACAATACCCATAAATCTCTGTTAGAAAAACACGAGTTTACCCTCGCCCTTCACCCACTCCTTCCCCCTCCGACTACAGCAAAGGAAAAGCCAGGCGACAACCATAATCGACTTCGATTCCTTTCTCTTTTCCTCGGATTTTATTTTCCTTTCCTTCTCTCCTTATTTTCATTTGGGGGTGAGTTTTTATTTACAATGGAAACAAAGACGGGAATGTTAAAAAGAATGAAAACCACTTTTGCTTTCCTTCCACCTCCTCCTCCTCCTCCTCTTCATCAGAATCCATTAGGAAATTTCGATTCGAGACAATCAATCATTTCAAGTCTCGGCAATTTACTTTAACAATTTTTTTTTAACTTCCTTTCATGTTTTCTTTTCCCTCCTTCTCCGTTTTCGTCTTTTTCTTTTCACTCCTCCCTTTTCCCGATTTTCCACTCGCCTCCTCTCACTTCCTTCATATTCTCCCCGGTGTGGAAAGTAACTTTTCCTCAAAGTTAATTTCCAAAGCACGATTATGTTAAAAACCTAAACTTTTATTACTTGGTTTCTGGAGCGAGATAATTTCCCTCCGTCTTTTGGTTTGTGTTACGATCTTTTACAAGATCATCTATTCTTTGCTTTTTCTACTCCATCCTTTCGAGTGGAGTTTCGAATTTTTTAGAAAAACTGTTTGTAACGGGAAAACGATCTCAAAAACTCTTCCTTGGACAGTTGCTAGACGGTTTTTGAGAACTCGTTTCAAATTTAAATTCTTCTATTTAAATTAAATTATGAATTTAAAGTTGTGGTTTTGACTGTTATTATTGGAACTAATTACGAAGCTGGTAGGCTACCTTGGCAGTGCCATTCGTAGAAGGGAAATAGAGATTCTTGGCATCATTGTGGTCAGCAAACCAGATGGCAGTAATCATGTCCGGCAGCTGTATTACGTCATTCATTTCTCTATCGGACCGAGTAATATTGCTTCAACCACAAGACAGACCCTTCAACATTAATATCATTCAAGTTTACGCATCTACCGTGAATACAGACGAAGGCACTGTTAAAGCATTTTACAAACAAGTTAGAACTGCCTTACGATTGACTAAAGCCTATGAAATCGCTGTAGTCATGGACAACATTGATGCTAAAATTGGAAAAGAGAGTTTGATCGGTATAGCAGGACAACTTCGTCTGGGGTTTAAATGCGAACAGAACAGACAGACAGAACGGAAAATGATGACAGCACACACCATCATTCCTCCCAAACATGGAGAAAGGTGTTGAGGGAAGGGATTTGTTGCTTCCGTCCGATTGTATCTAAAGAAGAAGAAGAAGGAAAGAAGAGGAAAAACAAGTGGGTACTCAGTGACGAAAACGCGGAGGCGGAAAATTAATTCGAGATTTCCTCCAGCCCTCAAAAAGTTTTCGCGCTTTCGGCGCATAAAGTTTTCCCGGAGAAAAGTTTTTGCGGTTCGCATCGAGTTGTTTTCTCTCGTGCGCCGAGGTTTTTCTTCATCTTCTTCATCTTCATCTTGTTGTTCAATTTGTACGGGTCTTTGCTTTCGGGTCTTTTGCTTTTGCACCTTAAAGAACAGACAGGAGGAGGAGTAGAAAGAGGCAAAAAGAGAGAAGGTGGAGGAAATCTTGCTGAATAGATTTTCTTGCAAGGCGACACGGTTTTTGTATTCTCTCGTTTTTTAATTCGTTTCTGTTGCTGCTGTTGTTGTTATGCGTTTTCTTTCTTGGTACGTCATCCGGAAAACCAGTTTGTTTCGTTTCGGTGGGTTTAGATGGGTTTTTGGTTTCCGGTCCGTGTTTTCTGTCTGACTTTGGCTTCAACTGTTGTGATGCCTGGATTTTTTTTGTTATGTGCGCTTCCCTGTCTTTCTGCCTTCAGCTTGATGACTTGACATATTTTTGGTTTTTTAATTTAACTGAACTTCCTGATAAATTTTTTTGTTGTTTCGAAAGCTCACGATAACTAAAAGTTTAAATTAGTGCTGGACATTTCTCTTCTATCCATTTGTTCGTTTTTGTCAGACGACTTTGTCAATTTTTATATTTCCTGGTTTCGGATCAAACGTGAGACTAAAAATTCTCAAAAATTCACTGTCGAATGGGTGGAAGATGGTTGAACTGCTACGACAACGACAGCGTCTACCAATTCCTTCCAAAAGCTTTCATGAGTCTTTCATTCTTGTTTCGGTGATTTTGACCCAGGAACTAGAGACCAGTTTTTATTTTGTAGCAGGAAAAGATTTGGTCAAAGATAAGAAATAAAATGGAGGATGGAGCGGGAGGAGCGGGGGTCGGGAGGCAGGAAGAGGAAGATCGGGTTAATGAAAATGCCTGCCAAATAATTTGCAAAACGGCGGATAATAAGACTCGACTGAGGAGACACTTTAATCTTTTCAACGCGATCGTACTAAATTTAGAGACGGGCTAATTAATGATTTGGGAGGACCGGTTTCTTCCTTTCTCCCTCTCCTCCTCCTTGTCCTTCTACATCTCCTAACGCCTTCGTTTGTCTTGTTTCATTCTCTTGTTAGGTTATGTCAATCATTTTGAAGTTTTTGGTTTTGAGATTACTGTCTGCATTGCACTGGTTTACTGTCTTTTGGTTTTATTGTTCTGTACATTTTTGGCTTGATTGTGGTGAACAAGTCCTGAGATAAGAATGAAGGAAAGATACGATACAGACAAGGATTTATGCGTGTTTGTATAACTAATTCGGTTGGATATGATAGGGATCAGAACATACCAGTCAGTATCTGCAAAACCTTGCTATTCCAAGGCTTAAACGTGCATTATTTATGAAAGATGTCCTTCCGAACTTGTGAAGTACTTTCTAAAAGAGATTTCAATTTCAGTATGCATTGTTTATGAGACAGCTTTATTCTGAAATCGGATTGTACTTGATAGTGGGGCGGTTAGAGGAAGCAAAATGGCAACGGATTCGCGTTTTTGGTTGCACGGGCTAAATTGTTTGGTGTTTGATCGTTTTTCTTTCTTTCCTTCGGCTGCCTTTATTAAGCTTTTCTTTCCTCTCCTCTCCATCCTCACCTTTCCACATCTCACACCCTCTCACTCTTGGACCTTTTTTCCCATTCTTTCGGGTTCCGACGCTAAGGTGTTTACCCAATTCGTTTTGATGTGTGACATGAGAAGAATGAGTTGATTGATGGTCGCCCATTATAAAAATCCAAGGTTTATAAATGTTTCCTCCATCTTGCTTCGGGTCTTTTGTGGAGGGAAATGAAGCCTTTAGAGCGAAGAAAACCGATCCCATTCCATACGCCCTAAAATTGGAATTTACGGCCAAGTTGTTTGGAAGAGGAAGTGAATGCAGGAAAGGCAAGAGAGACGGAGGAATGGTGGTGGTGGAAAAAGGAGGAATGTTATAAATGACTTTTTTGTGATGGAAAGTTAAAAGGGAAATAAGAAAATGTTGAGGAATGCCTACCAGTGGGTCTTTTCCCCACAAATAAATAAACTGAATATTTCTCCAGTAGAACTGGAGAAGTTGCAAAAAGTTACAACACTGAAAACCTGTAGACTTTAAACCAAAAGAGAAGACTCTCGTGGAGGAATCTGTACCTGGAAGATTTTATTATTATTATTTTTGTTAATTTATTTGTATAATTCTCGTTTTTATTACCTCCATTTTGAAATTCTTCGTGAAAATTATTCGAGAAAAAACTAGTTTTCACGTTTTATCTTCTTTTATCTTCTTCTCCTTGTTTAAATTGGTTTTGGTTTCTCTTTCTTCTTCTTTTTTTCTTTTGGTATTACGTACTCGTCAAACAAGTAGGACAACGATTATTGTGGTGTCCTCGAATTGGGTAGCACAAGAAACCTTAAAAAAACTTGAAGGTGGCTAAGAGAAGTCAGTTCGATTATGTAATTTGAGACTTTTTTGGTTTTTGTCTGGTTCAGAAAGAGTAGTTTCGATTAGTTTGAGAGAGTTTCGATGAGACTAGTTAAATATCATTGTTTGATTGGATTTATTAACTGGGTCTTTATCCGCCCCTGGGGTTGAGATACTGATCGGTGTGCCCTTGATACTACTTCTTAAAAGTAAATGAACAGGCTATAATACTTGTTGTCTTTTAGCAAATGAAAGTGGTAGTTAACTGAGGGATGCATAAAGAAGATAAAAGAGTCTGGGAAGAAGAAAGAGAGAGAACGGGAAACTGACAGAGAGATAAAAAAGTTTGGATGAAATAAAGAAAGAAAAAGAAGAAAAATCGAGAAAGAGGGGCAGAAGAAAAGAAAAGAAAAAAAAAGGAAAGAATGAAGAAGAAAAAAAAAAATGAAAAAGAAGAAGAGAGAAAACAAAAAGTAAAGGAAATGAGAAAGAAGCTGAAGAGGAAGGAAAAAGTATACTTATAAAGAGTGAGGTGAAGAGGAAGAACGAAGGAAAGAGGCAGAAACTGAGAATGTGAGAGAAAGAGAGAAATAGGGGAACAGAGAACAGAAAGAGACAGGAATAAGAGAAGGGAAGAAGGAAGAGACGGACAAGAATAGAAGAAAGAAGGACAAAGAGAGAAATGAGGAGAAAGAAACAAGTAGAGGTTAAGGAAGTGAGGGAGAGAGATAAATACCGGAGAAGAGAAATGTTGATAGGAAGAGTGAAACAGAGACAGAAAAGGAGAATGAAAGAGAGAGAGAAAAGGGAACCATGATTCCATACTTCAAATTCAGGTTCCTCAATCTTCTCTCAAACCAAAATCCAAATTCTAACGAAATCGACCGATTCACCAAAATCTGAGAAGATTAAAGAGAAAATGTTTCCTTATTCCGTTCCTGCTTCTTTTTTTTCGTGTCGGATGATTACGTTTTGAGAATGATAACGATGCATTGGCCCACCATTTTGTTTTTTTCCTTCTTCTGCTTTTTATTGAATCACGATTTTGCCATTTCTTTTAATAAAAACAATTTTTTCGCTCTCGGATTTTTTGCAAATTGACACTTTTAGTGCATAAGACACTTAGAGGGAGGATTTTCCTGCTTTTCGCCTCCCTTCTTAGGCGTTTTCCTGGTAGGTGGAAAAGGGATGAAGGAAGGGGGTGTAAATGGTGGACGAATATACAGTTTCAAAACTTTTTTTTGATTTGTCTTGAGAAAACACTCTTCAAGGCTTGTTGGATTGTGTTTGAATATTTTTTTCTGTCCTTCTGGTCTATTAGTTAATGGTCTGGTGTATTGGTCTGTTCTTCTTATCCTCATCTTTCTTGATACTGAAATGACGTCACATTATAGGATTATAGGTGGCTTCATCCTCCTCGACTAGATGAACTCCAAGAGTCTTGTTCGAATTTCTCTTTGTGTTATCATCACTATTATTATGTGCCGTGGTAGAAATCTTTACGATTACTTAAAATCAGATGTGCATTACTTATGAAACAAATTTTTGTAGACGTGTGCATTACTTTTGAAACCAATTCTCCTGAAATTATTCGTTGCTTTTAAAGTGATTTTCTCATGATTATGTTCAAAATTTGTAGAAAAACTTTTCATCGTAGCAATATTGGAATGAATCTGCAATAACAGTGTGCATTATTTATGAAATGAGTTAGGTTTCGTTTGAGTTTTCATTCGTGGATACTACAGAATATGGGAGAGGTCTCAAACTCTTTCATTCCTTCTTCAGTCTGATGTTTTAACCACTCACAAAACGAGCACAAGAGCAAGACTCAAGACACCGGAAATGTTGGGAGTACTACTAACAGTATAACTTTTCACGGTGGTGACAGACAAACAGACGGATGGCATTCGTAACCTGGATTCCGTTAATGCGTCTGGGAAGTTTGCTTGGAAATGGTTCATGCGTTTCTGGGCTTTCCGGTCTATAGGAACCACACATACTTATAATATATGCAGATTATATTATTTTATTTAATTAAATTAAAACGAACATAATTAATCAAAATTAGTCGAGTGTTACTCGTTTATAAGCATATGCAGATTAATAAGATGACCTTGAATGATGGCGTCTAATGAAAATTTATAACAAATTGGAAAATTATTTCAAATCATATTTAGACAGCAATTTGATTATCATACAAATAGCTAATGACAGAACTACACCGTTTATTTATTTATTTATTTTTGGTCGGGCTCAATTCTCACAAGGATGTTTCGCATATTGACTAATAATAATGACCGTATGTCAATTAACTCAACTCATTTCATAAATTATGCACACTGTTATTGTAGATTTATTCCAATATTATTGTGGTATGTTAGAAAAAGTTTTTCCTACAAATTATGAACATTATTATGAGAAACTCACTTTAAAAGCAATGAACCGGTTTAAGAGAATTGGTTTCATAAGTAATGCACATCTGTTAAAAGCTTATCTGAAGCTGAGATGCCACTAGACTATGATACACTGTCTGTTCCTCTTTGGTTTTTCTTTTGTTTTCTGTTTCTTTTCCTACTTTCTCCTTTTCTGTTTCTTCTCATTCGGCATATTTTCTTTTATATTCTCTTTTCTTCTCTTCTTTTTTACTTTTCCTTTTCTACTGTGCAACTTCTTTTTGTATGTCGACTTGAGGCCCAAGTTTCATGAATAACTGTTGCTCTTTTTGAGGCTAAAACATGCTTTTAACATGGTTTTGAAATGTAGGAAACAATTTTTTGATTTGTCAAGGAGTACAGGTTTTCTGTGAAATACGAACCTGTATTTTAGTTTTAAAATATCTCGTTTTATTGTTTTAGCTTTTTTATGTTCTTGTAACATCTATAGTTAGCTGTTCCCACGACTTCCGGTTATGAAGATGCGTTGGAAGTGACGTAGCGGTTATAAAAAAGACGAAGGACAAGGAGGCTGGATTAGGGCTCGTGGTTTCGATTTTGACTTCTCTCTGGCTGTCCGTCTTCGAGATCTCGTCACTTCTCTTTTTCTTCTTCTTCTCCTTTCAAAATAGACAAAAAAGACGGTCTTCTTTTACCTCCCAATGGAAACAATGGATTCCTTTGACTAGATCTCCATCCTAAATATGGTCAGAACGCCTGCGTGAATGTGAGGAAGAGATTTTTGTCAGGTGGGCAGACAATTTAATCGTCGTCCGACATTTTTGACTTGTAGTCTGTAAATGGCGCGGGATTTGGACGGGAGAGGAGTTGAGGCAGTAGGGATAGGTTCGAGGGGAGGGAAATAAAAGAATTTTGACGTTTCTTCGAAGGCGGAAGACTTTTTTAGACGTCTTTTGAAAACTTTTTGTGAACGAGTTGGGTCGGGGCGTTGACAAACGTCACCATTTCCAGAAATCCGACTGCCAGGTGACAAATGTGGGTCATGTTTCGGACAACAAAGAGTGGAACGTGTGTATAACCCACCTTCTACAACAACCCCTAGCGAACGCTCTCACGGAATAAGGAGATTCTGAGATTTGATAAAAGACGCCAGAAAGAAAAAATGGCGAAAGAAGTAAGGAGGAGAAGTAAAAGCGAACGGATCGATGATTTAAGCCTCGGTTATGTTGGCGCCAAGTTTCTGGAACGAAATTTCCGTCCGGACTTGGAGGAGTTCGCCCTCCGCGCCCCATGTCCCCTCCACTTCTGTGGCAGCACGCTCTTTCTCTCATTTTCTTTCTCTTCGATCGTTTTAAAGCTTTTCTCATTATCGGGGGAGCTTTTTATGTTTTTTTTGTTTAATTTTAATTGAAAGCACTTAACAAGCAGAGATTACGTTTCTGGTGATTAGGGGCAGACGAGGTGGGGATGGCGGGAGAGATGGCACGTTTTTTTCGATTTTTTTTGTGAATTGCGTTTTGCCTTTCTTCAGAGCCGAAGGCATCCTCAGTGGATGAAAATTTGGCTTCGATTTGAAGTTCAAATCAATTTTTAAATAGTTGACACTCTCCTGAAGGATTTATTTCATAATTATTGCACACTATGGACTATCATGGAGAAGGCGGTTGAGCAAGAGCTTGTTGATTGAAAAATTAAAACTGACATCGAATCTGAGAGGTGTTTAGAGCTTTGGGAGCTTTTCCTCTTGGGGATTTTTTGTATTTAACGGTATAAATCATTTCTTATTAGTAACAGAAAATGACTTTTGGGACTTTTCAAATATTGACAGAGCAACCGGAAGTTGTTTACACAGCGTTCAAGTTCTTCAAAACTTCTCTGAGGACGAGACAAAATGGTGAATCGAACGCTGATGATTTTTGATTGAGCTTTTTTTTTCTCGTGGAATCGGAATCCAAAGGCTAATTACCTTTGAACGAGGAGAGAACGTGTCAAAGTTGAAGGGAACAGATGGATTTGAAGCCCTGATGGGAGTGAAGGGGGAGTTTTCAATTTGGATCGGATTACCTAATTTTGTGTTTTTAATTTAATTGAGAGAATTCTGAGGAAAGACCTAGAATAAAGCCCCTCTACCGGATGTCCACCGAATTTACTTACTGTGTGTGTGTGTGTCTTGCCTGCACGTGTCAGGTTTCCGGTTTCCAGTTTCCGAACGGTTTCTTCGGAGTTTGCGTTGGGTGGTGTCGTGTTGTATGTTCGTTTCCTGAGGAAGGACATTTTTTTTTTTGCGCCAGCTTTTGTTGGTTTGGAAGACTTCGAAAGTTTTTTCTTGTTTTTAGTGTCTGTTGGGGAACAATTGGCCAAATGTGGCGTCACATAACCTCCCAGAGGATTAATTTCATAAATATTACACACCTTGCAGAAGGATTCATTTGAAAATATTGCACACTTTCCTAGAAGATTCATTTCATAATTATTGCGCACTAACACGAAAGAGAGATCGAGCAGGAGCTTGTTGATCGAAAAATAAAAACTGACAGTGAGAGGTGCTTAGAGCTTTGGAAGCTTTTTCCTCTTGGAGATTTTGATCTTATCTATGCACAGAGTTAAAGCGATAGAGGGAACAGGGAGGACGTTGAATCAGAACTTGTGCGTTTCAAGGTATTCTTGGTAGTAAATAATATTTCATGCAGTTAAGCCGTTATACAGGTGTGCATTCAAGTTTCGTAAAGCCAAGTCTTCAAACGTCTTGAAACTCTGCTAACTCCAGACCTCTTGTTAAAAAATTTAAATTTAAATTCAAATCCTCTTTTCTCCCCCCAACCCTGACGCTCTCTCTCTCTATCGCCTTTCTTTGTTCTTCGAAAATCTCTAATTAATAAAATATTTGAAACTTAATTTAAGAGGATAGAATGACAAACTGAAACTAGTCTTGAGATCTTCGCGACTGTTACAATTTGTGTTTGTGATGTTAGTATTTTCGTTGTTACGCCACTACAGTCAAATTTTTTGGAATTTTAAGAGGGAGCTTCCTGGTAGCTGTTAATTATTCATTTTGTTATATATTGAACACTCTCGAAGACTTTGTTTCGTAAATCATGCACACTTTTGTAGAAGATCATTTTATACTTTAAGAGATTTGGTTTCATAAATACAACTGCACACTACTCCACAGAATATATTTCCTAAAAACAATACACTACGTATTAGTACTCATTTCTTATACATTGCACAATTTCCTGATGAATTCGTTTCATAAATTTTGCACACTTTCTTGAAGAACGCATGCCGTAAGTGGTACAATTTTTCCTAGAGAACTCGTTTCATAAATATTGCACACCACTTAAAAGAATTAATTTTCTACACACCGTACTGTATTTAAGAGTTTTCAAATGATTAATATCGTTCCTGAAGGACTGATTTCATAAAAACTGCACACTATTCGGAAGAATCCTCTTGTAGGATATTACTCCACAATAACAAGGCGTTCTTGTATGCATTCGTATGTTCTTGTCAAGAAAGAAGATGCAATCATATTGGTTCCACCAAAGTGCGGTTGTATTTGTAAAAAGTTAGGAGCCGGATGAATGGATAACCAATAGGAAGAGAGAATTTCAGGGAAAGGACCAATGAAGTTTGAGCGAGGAATGGATGGAGTGGTATAAAAGATTGATTAGAGAGAACGAAGAGTTATTGATTTTGGAGAAGAAAAGAAAACGCAGATTTCTATCTAGCGAAGCTACAATACTTTAAGAGCACTTGGTTTCATAAATAATGCACAGTTATTTACTTTAACTAATCCATTTCTTATTTCTCTTCTTGAAAAGGAATCTACAAAGTTTGAATTTGGCATTTGAGTTCTTTTTGTAGGTTCAAAATGAGAAAGAAAAACGGAAACGGAAAAGCAGGAGTAGAAATCGCTAATCTACCTGTCAGAATTTATACTTAGGGGTAGAAGGGTTCTTAAATAGGTAGCAGTCTTCTTCTCCCTTTTATGTTAAAGTTGGTGAGACGTTTTGACGGGATAAGAAGAAGACGAGACAACTTGACGTCGAGTTAGCGAACTTTTCTCAAAGGAGAAAAAAAAGAAAGAAGACGAGGAGGATGGGGATGGGCGAGGGAAATCCCAAAAATGCCGTTCTGTTTTTATTATGCCGTTCGGTTTTGTAAGCCAAACGGAAACTCGATGCCATGGAAACGTGCCAACACAATTTCTGCTTACACTTTGCATGACGATAAAAATTTCGATCTCTCTCCTCGTGAACTCGGTTGAACCTTGCAGCCCGTCTGCTCGACCTCTTCTTCATCCTCCTCTTCCTTCTACTCCTCCCCATGACCTTCGAACTGCTTTTTTCCTGTAACGAACGTCTATTTCTTAGAGATTGGCTTTATAATTAATATCCTGTCTATGTGTTGTTGAGATTAAGAATTGTTATGCATAACCAGCTAGAGATGAACCCCTTCTACCCTTCTTTTCTGGATCTGTTTAAGCTGCCCTCCCACTTGTGAGGACACTGACTTGAACGCCTTGGAAGGTTGTTCGTAAACATATTTAATGTCAGTTTCTTTTGATGTGACGAATCGCTGTTTCGGAGGTCAGAATGTCGAGGAATGTTTCCTCCTCCTCCTTCATTCCTCCCTTTCTTCTCCTTTCCACTTGTCGTTTTTGAGGGCGGTTAAAAGCTGTCACTCTCTTTGAAAACTTTGATTAGATGATGACGAGAATAATGATGACTAGGATGACTTCTTACTTAAGCGCAAGAAAGGGGAAATTGGCCGCCATTATAAATCGGAAGTCAATAGAAACATTTCGAATCTCGCTTGGAAATTAAAAATGGCCGCTTTTAAGATTTTGGGCGGTGGCAATGACTTGTGTTATTGCTGTACATTCAGAAACGAATGAGAAAGACTCGAAGAGGCGAAACGTTCGCTCGCTGGAAATTTTTGGTGCGAACCGGCACCGACCAGCACTGACTTCGCATGTCGAAATAAGCAATAAACTGAAAACTTTGAGCTGTAGCTAATTAAAGACACCTGGATTAGGTATTTTGATTTTTTTTATTGCTACCTGTGCTCCTCTCTCCTTGTATCTCAAAAACCGATTTTGGTTTTCGATGAGGTCTTTTTGGAAAGTTCTAATATGAGCTTTCATTCACTGGGACACAGCTTTTTGACTTCTAAGGTTTCCTCCCCCTTCTATTCTTGCACGATACACTCATCCTCTTCTTTTAAGCAAGGATAGCCTATAATTACACAACTGAAATGCCGTGCGGTCATTAAGTGTTTAACTTATGAAGGTGAAACAGTTGAAACAGGATATGTGTGCATTTTAAATGTTAAGTTCTTATCGGATTTATGTTGATGATTTTGTGAAAAATTGCGAAATTTGAGAGCTTTGAGAGTTTCCTATTAGAAATGATGGAAAGAAAGACGAAGTTGGAGAGAAATCAACTAACCCAGTGTGTGTCCAATATTTATGAAATGAAATGGCCTTAAAAGTGTGTAATATTTATGAAACGAAGGTCTAAATATTTGTATAATATATATAATTAATTGTTCATCACTTTCGGGTAGCTGCTTTCGGACATATATTAAGTAGTTTGTGGTCATATGGTGTAAAGAGTTTAGAGCTCCTGCTTTAAGGTGAGATCTCAAATATGAGAAACCAGTGTTCCAGAAGAAGGAAACCAGAGCCGAAAGCTCTTTTAACTACTAACTGTAACTAGACTCTAAATCTTAGTGACAGAACCGTATTTCCTTCCTCCCTGTTCCTCTTTTTTGATTCGACACTAACTCATTCATTCACTGGCTTGTCCTCATCCATTCTCGAAAAGTCCATCAAATCCCAGGAGATTAATAATCGGAGATTAATTCCGTTCGCGGAGGTTTCCCGCGTTCTCTCTCAGAAATCCTATTAATGTCTGCCCACGTGGCTGCTCTTCTTCCTGCCTCCTCTCCCCGCCTCCCCGGTACTCTTGAAAACTTTTAAATGATTAATTTTGTTTTGTTTGACAAACTTTTTTTCCCCATACGAACGCCATTAATTGTTTTTTTTCTCTTTTTAATTTCAGGTGAGTGTCATAAATTAATTATCTCAGGTACGAGACGGTACAGGACCACCTAGAATCTCTCTTCCCCGATACAGGACTCCCCGGAGCTCGAGGTAATTGATGCAAATATTACATCGTTCTATTGTGTCGGGAAATTTATTGACACGCCAAGGTTTTTTGGACTCGTGCCTGAAAATTCGGCAGGTTTTCAATGGGTGATTAATTTTTTTGTTTCTTTTTGCGATTGGAGGAGGTGGAGATAAGCTGGAGCGTCGGTGGGAGGGAGGAGGGAAATGCAAAGAATCTGAAAATGATGTTTTATTATGGTTAACAAACCTTTTGCATACCTGATAGTTTGTTGAACAGTTTGTAAGGATGAGGAAAATGCTTAGCATTTATCCTCAGTTATTGCTCTCTCTGTTTCCTCTCCTTCTTTTCAGTTTTGAAAATACAAATTTGGCTGGCTCAACCTTTCTCCCTCCTCCGCTTCTTCCACCTTGGAATAAGTAACACCCGATGTGTAAATATGTAAATGCGACATATACACTACACATAAACGTAAACGATTCCGAGAGAGAGAGACGGTCGCTTTTCCAAATACATATGAAGCCGGTTAATTTCCATAATGTGGTGGAAAATAACCATTGAAGAATTAACCTATCATCACCCTTTCTCACGGCGAGAATCTCGCAACCCCTGTCCGCCCTCAACCCCTTCAACCCCTAACTCACGTCTCTTCTTCTATTCGTTCCACTTGCAAACACTTTCTCTTTTATCTTTCTCGCTTTCCATTTTCCTAGACCCGAGTTTTCCCCGGCGGCCATTACCCCAGAGGGAGGGTGAGAAAGTTTTCGTACCCGAAGACTAGCACGAGATGAGGACAAAAGTTTTTTTTGGGCTTAGATTTCCCAGAGAAAAGAAAAGAAACTCGGGTTGTGCGCCCATCTTGGTTTGTTCCTTTCTTCTTCCTCATCCTTCTCCTTCTTTTGCATTTTGACTTTCTTGGTTTTTATTACTTTTTGGAGTTTCTGTTGGCTCCTCCCTCCCTCTCTTCATCTCTCTTGTTTCTATCTCTTAAGGCAACTGACTAACTTCAGCTGTGTTAAAATGAAATCTTGATGCAAGTGTGTAGTATTTATGAAATGAGATCTTAATCTAGTGATTATTCAGTGATCCTAGTCAGTTGTGATAGCTCTTTCAAAAGATAGGTTTCAATGCCTCCAAATTTTTATAATCGAAATGAAAATCTATTATAGAGGGACAGGGAGAGGAGGAAGAGAGAAGCAAACGAAACGTTCTCATTCACTGTAACCTAAAGCTTCTTCTTCGAATTTTCATTAACGAAACATAATTTATCTCCGTCGTCCGTCGTTCCGGGCTTCCAGTTGGATCCCTCCTCCCTCCTCGCCCGTTCTGTCCCGTTCCGTTTAGTTTTGTAATTAATTCCTTCTTTGAACGTAATCAGTTGCGAATGAGGAGGAGTAACAGGATGGAGGAAATAGCGATGCGAAAGAGAAATCACAGATTCAGAGATGTGATAGATTCCTATTTGAGTAGAGTCGGTTTGAGTTGTCGGTTAAGTTTTTGAAACTGCTTCCTCTATTTCATTACCATCTCTTAGATCATTTCAATAACAGTCTGTCTTCTGCTGTTTTTAGAAAAACTGTTTCTCTTCTCTGCTCGTCGATTCTGAAAAACTTAATAGATCACAACAGGACACGTTGACTTTTTCTTTGTCTCTATGTACAGTAGAACTCCCAGGGTTTTCTTAGTCCTTTCTCTTTGCCTGTGTATTCCGATCCAGGTTTATCACCTCAAGTCAAAAGAAAAACAAAAAAAGGCTTTTCCGGAAAAACAATATTTTCCTCTCTACGGGTGGCCAATTGAAACGTTTCCCGAAGGCGCGCACCAGCTTGCAACAGAAAACAAAAAAAGAAAGGGAAAGGAAAGGAAAGAGGAAAAAAAATTATTTTTCTTCCCTTCGTGTTTTGACAATCCATCGAGAACACAAAAAAAGACAAAGAAGAGGGAAGGCGAAGGAGAAGAGAGTGAAAGGTAGGAGGGAAGTGTCGGGAAGAAGTTGATAAAGGTTCGTGAGTAGAATCTTGAAATTTGGAGAAAAGCGAAAGAGAGATGACGATTTGAATTTTCCTCCAAACTGAGTGTTTCCTTCTTCTTCTTCCACGTTTCATTCCCTTTTCCCTTCCTCCTACCTCCTCATCTTCCTTCCTTTTTCCCTCCTTTTTCCTCCCGGGGTTTTGATTTAAATCCAAGAAATTGAATTATTCAAGGCGCATCAATACTACTCGGAGGATTAGAAAACAAATTTTCATTTGATTTAAAATTCTCTTCGACGAACAGGACGCACGGGGGAGAGGAGGTTGGCAGTTCAATCGAGTTTGCCCGGGAGAAGGGGCACCAACAAAGCTAGATCGAATCAACAAAGGTGAAAGAAAAATCGAGAAACTACAAAATGGTTTCGAACGGCTTGGAGGTTTTTTTTAGGGTTAGGCTATATAGACCCTCACACCCAGGAAAGACCCATGACGAATTGGAAGAACGATTGAGCATTTGCTTGGTTGAATGTTCATTAAAGCTTTTCTCCTTAGTTTGTGGTGATAGATGGAAAGAGTTCTTTTCCTCAATGACGAACACAAGATGGAGGGAAACGTTTCTGAAATGTTTGCTTAAACATTCGCCCGCCACCCCCCACACCAAAGGGAGAAAGACAAGAGCACTTTAAACGACGTTTCTAAATCTCGTATCTCATCACAATTGTCTTCTAGAGCAAACATGGAGGAAGGTCCTTCCACCCTTTCATTCTCTATCATCTCCTCTCTCTTCCAAGCCTTGAATTAATAAAAAGGTTGCCATTTGGAACGCTATAATAATACCCTTCGCGTGAGGATTTTCCTTTTTTCTTCTAATTCCAGCACCAGAGGGTTTTGGTGAGTGACGATATAGCCGGTGGTGTGCTTTCAAGTGGGTGGAAACGACCGCGCCCATGTCAGCTAATTAAGCAATTATCTTTTGGGTTGGGCTTCTCACCTTACCGAACATTTAGAGAAAATGGAAGGCAAAAGGTCTTACGAAGATTTTGGCTTTTTTAACCAGGATCCGGTTTTCGAGTTGGTTTGTGATCAAATCATTACAGCTTCAACCGGTATTATTATTATTTGAACTTGAATATTCTAAAAACCGGTAGTGAGTCTTAGGTAGCATCGTTGTTGTGGAAAACCACGTGAATTTATTATAATTAATTCCGGGAAGAAGTCGCATAGCAAAAAATAACACCTGCGAAGAAAACGTAATCAAACTAAAACTACTTAAAACATTTCAAAAGAAATTCAAAGGAAACTGGAAAAACTGCATAAGAGATCACTGGGTTTTCCTCTTCCCGGGAAATGTAAAACGCGAACGGATTCCCAAGAGAAAAGCGTTCGAGGGAAATAAAGAAAGAGAGAGAAGGGAAGGTCTGTTCCACGACGCAAACGAAAGGGGTCAGGTAAAACCGCATCTAGAAGAAAGTTTAACCTTCTTGACGTCTTCTCTTCCCCCCCCCGAATCTCAAGAACGGTTTCCATCGAAATGACCTCCGATAAAAGCTCGAAGCTTTTCACCTTTTCTTCTCGAAGGAAAAAAGAATTTCAAACCGATCCACCGGAGCTTTCTAATCAAATTTGGACGTTCTGGTCTTTCAACCACGAAGACTCGATTTTTTGTGAAAAAAAGGGAAAAGAATGGTGGAAGAAGGAGGAGGAAAAGTTAAGTGTTCTCGATGGAAAGATAAACAAATTATGGGAAGAGAAGGAATAGATAGAAAGGGTGGGAGTGGGAATGAAAGAAATCACTTTCATTCTTTTTCGAGATGGAATTTATTCATTACAGCGGAAAAACAAATCACAGCATTTATTTGGAAGCATGAAAATAAAGAGAGGAAGGGCGGGGGAGTAAGCAAGAAGAAGAAGGAGAAATGAGGAAAAGGTTGGCGTAATTCATAAAGATGGAGGAAGGGTAGAGGGGGTAAAATTACACTGAAACATGGAAAGAACGAGAAAATGGGAAATTTATGTTTGAGAGAAAAAAAAAGGAAGAAAATTCATTTTTTCCCTTTGGAGAAGGGATGAGAGGAGAAGGTGGGAAATCGGGGGGAAGGGGCTCGACTCGCTTTTCCTTTGATTTTTCTTTCCTTTTTGAATAAATCATTTCCACTTTTTTTTCTCTCCATTTGATACGGTTAATTTGAAAAGAGCATTTAGCGGTTTTTTTGTCCGATAATATTTTCTCGTCAAAGGAAAAATTTCTTTGTGGGACCTACTGAAAGAATATTCGACGCCATTTTGAATTTTATAATTTTTTTTCTTTGCTGACGGGAGGGTGAAATCAGAATTTCGTGTCATCGCTCTTCTGAATTTTTCGAACATAAATTCATGTCTTGTAGTATTTTGTTTGAATCGGTACCCGAGTATCTGGGTGATGTACAAATGGTGAACCAGAAGAAAGCTGACTCCCACAATTTGACTCTATTCTGTCTTGACAATATCATTTGCTCTTATCCCGAGCTCGACTGCTAGTCTGAAAGAATTTATTTTTACTAACTTCTCCAACAGCAACAAACTTAACTGTAAGCGTAAGGTTGGCGCACTCTGCTATGGTGAGCGCTCTGACGGCACTGAATAGGACATTGTAGTTGTGGTGATCACGGAGTATAGTCGTGTGCATTAGTTTTGAATAATAGATCGAGTTTAATCTGTTATTATAAATTAAGATCATCCCCTAACAACTTTAATACAGATTTTCATTTAGTAAAATACTTGTGCATAATTTATGAAATGAATACTCCATAAATTTCCGGAGAGCAACCAGAAGGAAGCTCATAATAATCATAGTTAGTGAATTGTTTCTCGGATGAACTGTTGTCACGTGATAAAGACATAATGGCGTCACATTGTGGCTGGTTTGAACCTGTTCCACCTGACACGTTTCGTGGCAATTTTTTGTTTTTGTTTCTGTGGTCGATTGTCATTGTTATTATAATGTGCGGTGGTAGAAACCATTCTACTTGTTCGCCTGTCGATATAATCATGTCACATCACTAATTAGGGTTTCCAAAACCTATGTCTGTGGTGTCATGACCGCCAGAGACCATTTTAGATGTGACCGCTATCGAAACACATCGGGTTAAGAATTATTTATCTCATACAAATCAATTTAATTTTTCGACTGAATTTCATAAATTTTGCACACTTTTAATGATATTTCCTTTCATAAATACTCCACACCAACAAGTCATTCGTTTCATAAATATTGCACAATTTACCGGAGGATTAATTTCGTAAACACAGCACACTCTTCCGAAGAGATTTCGTTTTATGTTTTAATGGACGTTGGTTTCATAAATAATGCACATTTATTCAGTTTTATTAATGCTTCGTATTTTGGTTCTCTAAAAAGAAGTTTACAAGGCGGTGTATAAACTAGATAATCCAGCTCAAAGACGCAAAGCTTTTCCCCAATGTCTCTTCACTTCCGGTTTCCTCTGACTCACTTTTTTCCTTTTTTTCTGGACACCCTCCTTCCGGTGAAAATTTCCCCAAAACTGTCGTTCACTGACTAATCAAACTTCTCAAATCGGAGAAATGCAAACCGGAAACGAAATTTAATTCTCAGGTTTTAAGAGACGGAAAGAGCTCGAGGTAGAAAACGGAAACGGAATTGCTATTTTGTCTGAAACCGTCCAAACGACTCAAATTCCATACTATTCCATCATGATCGACTTGCGTTTCTTTCGATTCTTCCCAGAATCAAAGGGAATTAGCCAACCGGAAATGGGTAAAATGGTTTAGGCGGAAGTAGCGGGGAAATCTTACGAAGGGTTCGACCGATGGAACAAAAGAACTTTTCACATCTGAGATGACTCAACCAGATGAACAGTTTCCTTTCATCTGTACCGTTACATCTGTCTCTGTTTTTATCTAATCCTCTGTCTTCTTCATCTGTTTCCGAGGTCCACCGCGTCGCGTCATCTTTTCAATCTGCAGGTAGTTGAAAAGATAATTTTTTTGCTTTGGTGAGAAGAAAGTGAAACTTGTTCCTACACCATATTTTAAAAGAGTTTGAGGAAACGATGACGGATAATTGAAAAAGATAAAATTCAGTTAGATAGATAGATAAATGTATAAATAAATAAATTTTGCGTTTTTATTTATGCAATCCTCGTCGGTGGATTTACGTAACCGTCATTCGAAGATTCTCGTTTTGTTTTCACACGGACTCCTTTAGAGAGAGTCCTTGTCAGACGACATAATCAAAAAGACCAGAGAACCTTGTCAGTGTTCGTACTCTCTTTTCAGGTACGGCTCTGCGCTTAATGGCGCTCTTTAAGGCGCGGCCATTTTTTCCCCGCGATCTTTTGAATTATGTCATTTGTATGTTGATTTTTTTTTCTTCGAAAAGGAGAGGCTTGTCTACCTCGATTGTCAGTTTCTCAACTCAACGAAGGTTTAAAGGAGGAAGGGGAGGAAGAGGGAGAGGGAAAGGAGGTAGATAAAAGCTCGAAACCACTTGGAGGAGAGAAGACGTGAGGAAGCCATGTTATTTTCATGGCTGTTATCATTAATCTTAATCTAGCAGTTGTAATACCCCCCGAAGTCGCGTTTTTGGAAGAATATGGGAGTTAACTTAAATGTTTCTTAGAGGACTCGTTTCATAAATATTGCACACTTGGTTTGAATTTTTTTTCCCAGCTAAAGACATC
The DNA here is from genome assembly GCA_016920875.1 of Columbicola columbae. Taxonomy (NCBI): domain Eukaryota; kingdom Metazoa; phylum Arthropoda; class Insecta; order Psocodea; family Philopteridae; genus Columbicola; species Columbicola columbae. Next base: position 15,222,527 of record JADMLL010000005.1, read on the forward strand.
CCAGGAAATGAATATTTACTCTGCTCGGCTCTAATGATAAATGTTTGTAAAGTCATTTTTTTTTATAGTAGTGTGCATTATTTTTGAAATGAAACTTTCAAAATAGTGTGCAATATTTATGAAATTAATCCTTCTGAAAGCTGTGCAATATTTTTAAGATTGATACTCTTAGAAAGTGTGCAAAATTTGTGAATTTAATCTACCTTAAAAATGTACATTATTTATGAAATGAATTGTTCACGACAGTGTGCAATATTTATGAAAGCAATTCTTGTGTGTGAAGGGTGTGCTGCGTTTATGAGAAAGTAATGGCTTAGTTCCAAACTCGATTTTTCTTTTCACAGAAAGCAAACGAAAAAAATCCAATTGTCACTTCATTTTTATCTTTATAATGAAAATATACAGATAAAATTTATCTGTCAACTGTTAATTTAATTATTTAAAGTAGATCTTTGGTTGGGTTCGTCCGTCTGTTTCTCCGTCTGTCTGTCTGTCTTGGTGTTATGTGATTTGTATTTTTTTCCCGACAAATTGAAACGTCAAACAGATTTCACGCTTTCACTCTTTCCCGATGGGGTATTTAATTGTTTCATTAAAATCAGAAAAAAAAATTTTTATTCGACAGAAAATAATTTTTTTCATCCACTAGATAATTGCCACTTGTCTTTAAGTACGAGGCAGTGGGTAGTGTATGGGTTTGAGATGGGTCTGTTGAATACAGTGATTTCGTTTCGGGCGTGAAGAGAATTAAAAAAAAGAAAATCAAACGGAAGGTTGATCGAGTTAGAATCAAATTAGAAAAGGAGAAGAGAGGAGAAATGTGTATGTTGGGGGTGTGTGGGGGGTTGAAGGGAGTATGGGTGATTTCAAGAAGTAAAATAGAAAAGTAAAAGAAAAACGGAAAAACCTATATTGTTGCGTTGCCCTACGTTTTGTGCCATTTTTGACATTATGCGATATCTGATATTGGTTCTCATCCCTTTTTCCACCCCCTCTACCGCTCTTTCTACGGTACTTCTCTCATTTCCTCTCGGGAGAAAAATTTAAATTGCTAAAAAGTCTTCTTTCCTCACTCTTTTCTTCCTCACCGTTCTTCTGCTTTCTCTCTTTTCTCGAATAAAATAGACGGTATTAAAAAAAATTAAAATAAATTTAGCGATAAAAAATTTTTTTATTGCGGTCCAAAAAAATTCCAATTTTGAGTTTTAAGAACGTAATTTGTTCTGCGAAGTGAATTTAAAAATGAAGAGAAAAGAAAGGGGAAGAAGGAAGGAGGTAGGAAAAAGAGAGAGAAAAAATAAATAAATGTATAAACAGATAAGCAAAGAAAGAGAATTTAGAGATTGTGAGAGATGGAAGAAAGTTGATAAAAAAGAGGGGCAATGAAAATGAGACGAAGTTATAGATAAAAGAGAGGGAGGAAAGATAATTAGATAAATAGACACTGGCAAAAAAAATAAAAGAAATGCATAAAGGAGAAAAAAGAGGAATAGAAAAAATGAGAAGGAGGAAAAGAAATGGAAGAACAGATAGTACGAAAAGGGAAAAAATAGATAAATGGGTGGATCACCAATGAAATAGACCAATAGTGATAGTGGCAAGAAGAAGCAGATAGATAAATAAATAGAGGGAGAAAAGATAAGAAGAGATAAAAAGAGAAGAAGGTAAAGATAAAGGCAGAATTCAACGAAACAGAGAATATGGGGAATCTGAAATAAGTATAAATGAAAGAAAGAGAGACATAGATGAAGATAGAGAAATGCAGAAATTGATAAACAGAAAGAAGGAAAAGATAGAATTGACGACAGCTAAAAAAGTTTTAAAATTTTCTGCTGAAAGGTTAAGGAAAGTTCAGTCAGGACCGGATCTAGTGTTTCAAAATCACCCAAGTACACGATGAAAACCTTAGTTAAGATAATAATGGGAGTCAGGTTCGCGTCGGGCGGCCATTTGCAAGTGACCTTTGAAAAAAAAAATTTTTATTACCGAATTACGTAATCAAGGTGATAATAGTAATAATACTAATTAATAAATAAATTTGGATGAATTTTGGGAGATTTCCCCGGTTTGGATCTATGGGGGAGGGGCAGGGGAGAGGGACGAAAGTGGGCCTCAAGGGCATCCAAAATGGATTCACGTGTTACGCAATTGTATTCACATATTTTTGAGAGATTTTTCCTTCAAAAAGTTTCCAGTGGTAAGCAAACCTGGTTGTTAACCTTGTCGAGGTCGTTAGCGTCGTGTCTTGGGGTAGCTGAAAAAGAGGTTTGATGACGTTATTGATCGATCCTGGAAAATTTGTGGATTCTTGTTTCGGATTTAATCACGTGTATGGTCGTTGAATAGTCTTTTAGAATTTTTGGGGAAAACCGTTGAGCCGGAAGTGAGTGAAAAAAGTGGATTTATTGCCTGAAAGTAATTGTTTGAAAGTTAAGTGAGCGAAAGTTTTATTACGGGGGAAGAGAAGGTTGAGGAACCGCGGTAATGAGATCGGATGCGGGAAAACGGAAACTTCAATTTTGGCGCGTTACTTAGACTTATTAGTCAAAATTGAGCTGGAAAACCGGAAGTCATCCTTTTATTATTCAGCGGTTTCCGATATCCTTTCGCTCTTAATTTTGATTTTCCTCTCCTTTTAATTTCGAGCCTCCTCTCATCTAGTTTTCCATTCTGCGGTTTTTCAATCCCATCAGATCTCTATGTCCCTTCTCTCGTTCTTTCCTCCCCGCCACTCCTCACTTTCTTCTCCTCTTCCATCTTCTCGGTCACGGATTGATGAGATCCGGGGGATTCGTTTTTCCTCTCTCTCTCTTTCTCTTTCTGCATTCTCCTTCACGTTACTTCATTAATCATTCTCCTCTGTCGTGTCGTTTGAAAGGGGAGAACTTCGGCTGTTGGGGATGATTTCCACTTGGTTCCGGGTATCACTAGACTGGATCTTAATTGTCAGACCCAGGGACGCAAGAAGTTTTTTAGTCTTTGAGTACACCCAATTATTATTATGATTTTTTTTCTCTGTTGTTGTTGTACCTCCTTTTGTCATTAATCATTATCTATGTAGATAAAAATTATTTATGGGAAATGATTTGGAAGTAGAACAAAAGGGGGTGAAGTGGGGATAGTTTCTCTGTAAATCTCCTTTGGTGGGAGTGACTTTGAAAAGGTTTTTCCTTCCTTTTTGACTTTTGTTTTGTTTAAATTGTTTTCTTTGATTTTTCGTTCTTGTTCTCTGTTTCTGTCTTTTTCTTTGTTCTTTTACTTGTTTCTCTCTGATTTTGTTTCCCCTCATAATATTCTCTTTAGCTGTTGGCGTGAAAAATTTTCCTTTTGTTCCTTTTTCTGTCTATTTAGTCGTTTCTGTAGTTTTTATCGTTTTTTTTGTTTTTAAGACTGTTAAGCTTTTTTTCTAATAATTTGTGTTGTTTTCTGTTTTATGCTATTTTTGTCTTCCATTTTCCGTTTCTTTTTGCCTTATTATCTGTTTATTTGTTTTTAATTAATTCATTTCTTTTTTCTTTATTTTCTTGTTATTTTTGTTCTTACTCCTCTTTCTGATTTTATTTTCTTCTTTAATGTTTGATACCCCTAGATACAAAAATAATTTACTCTTTCTGTTTTTTGTGTTTTCTTGATTTTCCTCTCTTTTTTGTCGTTTCGTAGCCTTTTTTGAGGTTTCTCCTCTGTTTTCTACAGTTGATGGCAGTCCTTATGAACATTGGGTACAACCCAAACAATTCTGCAAATTCTGTTGCCATTTCTTCTTCCCCCAATGATAGTACCTCAATCCAAAGTCTTTACCTGGTATAAAGTTGAAGTAACACGACAGGAATCTTGAGTCTGTTGAATATGTCCACAACAATCAACCAAACCAAAAGTTTAGTTAATATCAGGTCCACCGGAGCGTTCTGTCTGGTTTTAGAATAATACAAAAGTATAAATGTATCGTATTTTAAATAATCTTCATGGAATATTATAATTGTCATTGGGACTTATTGGTATCGGGAATGTTGGACGCTGTCGAGAAAGGGTTTTGCTTTAACATCGATTAAAGATGGCCGGCCAGAGCTAGGCTCATCCGAAAAGTCCACTTGACTGAAATTTTTCGAACCATTTTCTGTAAGTTTTATCAGAAACCTTGGACGAATTATTCACTTCTTCTGCATCATTTCTTCCTTATTCGAATTCATACAGAATACAGTGGCTTGAATGACCTATAAATCTGTCAACCAGCTAATCCGTTCTTATATTAGTACTAACATGAACTATATTCGTCACAGTTAATTTGCTAGATCAGTATGTATACTGTATAGGAGATAAAAACAAGAATTTGAAGGTGGGAATGGTGGACGTTGATTAGGAATTCAATATTTTTTTCTCCTTTGCTGACTACGGTTCTGAAGAAATGAGAAAAGTTTTTTTGCCTCCCTTCCACTTTTTTTTTCATTTTTAATCTTGACTTAACGCAACTTTCATCGACATTTTTTTTAATATTTGCCGACAGATTTGTGATTTTTTTGCGACGTAATCATTTGCCTTTTTTTTGTTAGATTCGATGGCTTTTTAATTACGATCCGTGATTGGTTTGATTGATTTTGGATGAGAGGGGAATGAGAGAGAAGGAATGAAGATGAAACACTTGGTGCCTTTCCCAGATGACGTCGTTTCGTTTAACGACAAGACCTGAAACTTATTTACAGCTTTTGGATTTTGTTTTTTTCCCCCGCTGTTTTGCTGTTGTGTGCTCACCAAAGTTGCTTTTCATTTCATCTCCCTGACCGCCTATCATGTTGTAATTTAATTTTTTTGATTTTCTCTTTTCAGGTATGTGAAAACTACTTTTGAATGAATACTCCTCGGTGGGTGAGTCTAGTTGTTTTTATTTATTTAGGCGCGTGTTAGATTTAGCCTTAATTGGTGTTTAAATATGAAAAGTGACACGTGGTCAAATGGTTTTTATTTTGGGTTTATGCTCGTAGTTTTGGTCTGTGAAACGTCGTTGGAAAGGCTTTTCCTCTTTTTAAATTTGCATCAAATGAGGTGATAAAAGGCGGGAAAAGCTGGAGGAAAACTCAATTAGGGCGCTCATTTTTATCTCCTCTACAAATGGAGAAGGTTGAAATGAAGCGTTTTGTTCTCTGGGTTAACTGTGAGCTAAATCCGGTTGGGTGAGGGTAAATGAAACGAAACGGGCTATCAAATTGGAAATTTAATGAGAATGGCAGTCTAGGTTTGTGTTTCTGAATGAACTCTTTGCCACGTGACTGTTTAATTTTTTTCAAATGGATTTGTCAAGACATTCAACCGATATTAATAATAATAATAATAAGAAGAAGGGCCTGTACCTCTCATCTCTCTCACCCAGGATTTGACTATAATATCCGGGCAAGCAAGGTATTGAGTTGTAAAATAAATCGGACTAAGGTACAGGGCGTATATTCTCAAGAAAGTAAAACAAAAACGAACGTCATCCGACACGGCTAAAATGGTTGCATTCTAGAACGTACCGGAAGCTACATCATCGACACATAATATCGGTCGTCGTGTTAGAAAGAATAATAGTTAAATAGAGGGAAAGGAACAGAGAGTGAAGGATTTAAAAAGATACAGAAATAAAGGAAAAAGAAAGAGAGAAAGACAAATAACTATTGAGAGAGAGGAATAGAAAGTAAAAAATCGATAGAGGGAGGTGGAAAACAGAGTCAAAAAGAAAGAGAGATTTAGAAAATAAAAGATAACTGCAGGGAAAAAGATTAAAGGAATGAAAGATAGAGAGAAATGGTGGAGAAAGAAAACCGATATAGGAAAAGATAGGAATCACAAAAATGAGATGTTTCATTTATTAAAACGTATATTAAGTAGGGAATATATAAATATATATATTTGTATTAAACTATGCTATATATTATAGTTAATAGTGAATACAGCAATTAAAGGCGTGTAAATAAGTAGAATAAGAGATATACATATAAATAATTAAGACACACAGTACACAAATATTCGAAGATCTAACCCAACTAATATGACCAAAACCTTCGAAGAACTCTTTTGTCCTTTTCTTATATATTTTGCCTTTGTCTAGTGTAGACGTTCCACCGTAGACAGCAGCCAAGAGGAAACCAATACCCGATTCCGGTTTAGGCTAGTTCAGGACGAAATATTATTAACGAGTAATCGACAAAAGCGGAAATGATAAATTTTCGAGTTAGATGTTAGATTATTAGGAAATCCTCGAGGATGAAAATGAAGCGTGAAAATGGAGGAGGAGGGGTGGAGGGTAGGAAGAAGGCTCTAAAGACCATAATTTACAAGATTATTTCCTTCTTTTTCTCTCTTCTCGTGAAGATCTTTTTCCCCAATTTTTGTCTCCGTGACATAAATATAAATATAATAATGTCATTTCTATTCCGAAGACCATCTACTTGGCGGTGAATTGGATGGTGTTGAAGTAGATGAAGATTTACGAGGGAGATTGTTAGCGTCTCGTAAACAATCTCGAACGGTTTTTCAAGAAGGCTTTTCCTCTCTTTTTTGGGGATGGAGTGGGAGGGTAGAAGCAGGAGGCTGGAAAAGATTTTTCAAAAAATTCGCACACCTCTTTTTCGGGGGCTTCTTTTTCGTTTCTTTGAATCCGGTTCTCAATATCTTTCTTTCTGTATAATGCTAAGATTATAGTGTAATATTATATCTTAAAATTGGGTTTCTTAATATGTGTTTTCCTGTCTGAAATTAGTTCGTGATTACGAGTTGAACTGCATTTTTGGCTGGATTTCGAACTTTAAAAAAATCGTGGCAGAAGAACTGTTTTTGTATGATGTTCATAAGTATTGCACACCTCCGCATAGAATTCTTAAGTTTTGTAGTCGTAGTAAGTGGTAGTCTATCAGACAACTTTTCAAGTTTTCATTTTGAAAATCTGGGAAAATTCTTAAAGATTTTCTGTAAATAAGTTGCACTCAGCCATGAGCTTTTGTCTTAAAAGGGTTAGTGAGATGGGGGGAAGGAAAGAGAGAGAAACAAAGATAGTTCAAAGTAAAAGACGAAAAAAAAGGGAAGAAGAAGAGAAAAACGAACGGCGCCGTTGGAACGGATTTAATTTCACTTGTACGGAGCTGGAAATTGCCGACGAAGGGCTTCTCCTTTGTCCTCTCCTCGCCCACCCCAAGATGGCGGCGGGGCTAAAGGTTTATCTTGCTATTGATTACTTCAATTAAAGTGAATTTGATTGGAGTTGGGTGAACTGGGAGAAAGGGGTAGTGTGATGGCAGGGATCGATTAGCGGGTTGGGGGGTTGGAAGAGACGTTAATTTTTAATTAAAACTTTGAAATCGTTTAAACACATTATTAAAGTTGTTTCTCCTTCACTTCTTCCTTTTTTAGTCTTCCTATCTAGGGTTTTCTTTTATGTTTTGGAAATTTGTGTGTCTGTCTGTGTGTTTGTCTGTCCGCGTTTAGATCTGTTCGTACAAACGGTCCTTTTGCCATAGTTTTCAGTTTTAGTCGTGTTTTTCGGGGGTAGAGTATCTTTGGTAGTGATTTTCTATAAAAGTGTGCATTACTTTTGAAATAGCTTAAGTTTTATTGAGTTTGATTTCAATTTGTAGCCTTTGTATAGTGTGGGAGGGGAAGTTTGAACTCATAATCACGAACTTTGGGGTTTAACTATAGCTTCTGCAGCCAGGCGCTTTGACCACTACAACACCACTTCTGGTTACCAGCTGATCTGGCTTGTAGCAGTTTACCAGAAGTATTTTGGGTTGTAGGAATCATTGAGAAGTCATTTATAAGTTTGCTGTCTGTATGTGATTCTTAGTTCTCCACAGTGACAAACTAAGGCTATAACAGGCCCTCACCAACATTGTAACTCCGGGCCTATTTTTCTGTCATGACATACCTAAAAGACTAAAAATCTAATTGTCGAGTTCCAAAAATTACGGGGCCTAGCCACATGCCTAGGTTGCATAGGCTTTAGTCCGCCCACGGTTCGCCTGATTAGGGTTTTAGCTTTAACTCTGTATGAAAAGTCGAAAATTGGTTTTTGTAAGTGGTGACCTAGACCCGTTTCCCTCAACTTGAGCAATGGCTAGTAAAATGATTTGCTTTCCTCTCATTTTAAGAGAAAATTTTTTTATTTCCCTTTAAAGAAGTGGCCTCTATACTTCCGGGCGTCTTCGGCCAAATAAAAAAGTCATTTTCAGGAGGCGTCGATGAAAACATTTAAAAGGAAACAGTTGCCTGCCACCGTGGCGTCCATTAGTATCAAATTTTAATGGATTTTAGTTCCAAAAATGGTTCACGTCCGTGGGAGGATGTTAAAAAGGTCAAGAAGGCGTCGAGATTATTGGCGCGGGAAACCTTGCGACGCAAGTGAACCATCAACATTTTGTTTTTCTTCCTTGAGCGTTGGCCGAATTTTTGTGTAAAAACGTGCAAAAATGTTGAAAGAGATTCTTAAAAGTGTGCACAATTTATGAAATGAGTAGTCTCTAAAACAGTACTTTTGTTCATAAGTAAAGCACTACTTTTTCAACAACCTATTTATGACAGTGTGCATTATTTTTGCAATGAATGTTGAAGTGTACACCAAAATTTTTTCAATAATCTTTTTCTCCTCTTCCTAGAACGTTCGCAGAACTGCCGAACACAGAGTTGTTTCTTCTCTCTTCCGTTCCTCCCACAAGATTAGGATCAAATTCGGTTGAAATACCTGTCAAGAACATTGGGCGAACGTCTCTCAAACCCAAGACGTTCTATTGTCCATTACTCATCAAGACAGTGAGAGATGGAGGAAGAGGAAGTCAGTGGGGGGAGAGGAAACCCAAGTTTTCTTAACGATAATTTTAAACCGGAGCATCGCTTGATTAGGTTTCCGTTCGGGGAATGATTGGAGGAGGGGGCAGAAGGACGTGGAAATTTTTTGGGTTTTGAAGATGAAAAGTGGTCTGTTCAATTGTCTGGTGACTGATGATTGTATTCGCATCAAGACTGAACGCTTTTTGACCATTGGTCAATGTGCGGTCGTTGTGCGTTTTTTTGTTCACCCTTTCATCTGTCTACCACCTTTGTTTGGGGGTAGGAACGTCATTTCAATAGAAATGGATTCTGGGTGTTTCATTTTGTTATTTTTTGTTTGTTTATTTATTTACTTATGACGTCATTGTTGGGGAGATTTTTGTTACTATCATCATTTATCAGAGAATTTATATTAAATATTATATATATTTAGTATTATCTATTTGTTAGTTATTTGTTGGCCGGGTATCAACTGTGCAATATCTAGTTACTGGTTTATGATTGGCGATTTCATAAATAATGCACACTGACAGTAAGAATTCACTCGGAATAATTAACCCGCGGTTAAAATATTCGTTTCATAAATAATGCACATTTAAGTCAGCAAATCCAATCCTGTTGCTTTGATAAATATAATATTTTGTCCACAAAATGGCTTTTGTTTATACTCTCCTTTCGTGTATTTTGGTTCATTGTTTACTTCTCGTCGTTCCTCCGTGTCCGAAACTCATAAACCACACTTACCTCTCATAAAAGCGGAAATGAAACTTCTCATTCATGCCAATGACAGTTTTTAAGTTTCTTTCTTTCGGTTGGAAAATTTGCGCCCATTATCTGCATGCAATTTTCAACATTTATATTCTGCCCCTTCTGCTCTCACTCTTCAAATTCCCGGTTCTAAAACAGGAGTCGTCAATCCAAACGATATTATGGGTCACTATTGATTCATTGCAACCCATCGAGCTGCGTATAAGTGTATATAGTTGTGTATAGTTGTAGTCGAGTTTTAATCCCGTTTTTCAATCTTTTTGGGTATCACGGGATGCGGGAGGGGGATTTGAACTCGCGAGTATAACTTCTCAGTCTTGTACTTAAGCCACTACACCGCAGATCTCCCGTACTTTTCCCTTTTGTGAATCCATAAATTTCACTGTTGGACCGGAAAAGTGTTAAAAACGGGTCGCGATTGGCCACCCCTGTTCTATAAAAGTATATAACCCAAATGATATAAGAAATTGGATCATGAATTATTAAAGAGAAGAAGAAATTCGAACCTAACAAACAGAAAGAAAGAAAATCCGAGAAAAGTTTTTCTTTATTCGGAGATTTTACCACCCTCGCCCCGTCAGCATTTCCCCCCAAAAAACAGGAAATCAAAATGATTACGGGTTTAAGCTTTCTTAAAGGGAAAAAAAATAAAAGAAAGTTTTTTTCGAAGAAAACTGATAGAAAGTATAAAAACGATGGTAAGCCTTCCGAAGAGAGTGATGAGCTTTCGAGATTTCAGGTACTGTAGGGGTGGGGCGAGGAAAGGTAGAGAAGGAAGGAAGGAAGGTTTGTTAAGGAAAGGTTTCTGCTGTTGTTGTTGTTGACGACTGTTATAGAGGTTGGCGTCGTGGAAAGCTTTGCGGATGGGGTTGGGGTGGATTCGAGGAGGGGGTTTGTGTCGTCGTGTTCCGGACTCTCTGGCGCCGGAAACGAATCGATTTTGTTTGTCCGATTGGTTAGAATGGCGTCGACGAGAGCAAATATTTGAGCTTTTTCTTCTTTTTTGTTTTTTTATTTCCTGCCTTCGTTTGTTCGTTTTTTTTGTTTTATTTCTGAACGTTCCTAATGAGATCGTTTCTGGAATATCTTTCTTCTCTCTCAACCTCCTTTTTTATTAGGTTTGAGGGTGTGGCGTTCGTTTTGTTTACATTTTCGAATCGTTTGAAAGTCATAGTGCGTAAGCTTAGAGAGTGTATGGCATTCCTTCCTCCCTGAATCTTTTGGCCTTTTTTGTTGTGTCCTTGCCTTGTTCAGCCTTTTCCCAATCTGTTGCCACTTTCACCTTTGTTTTCTTATCCTCTCCCCCAAACTTCCGACTAAATTAATTAACGTTTTCGCTTTATTGTCGCAGGTTTAAAAATTAACGACCTTCCCTCCGTATACCTTTCCCTTCTGCACTTGCGGCCAACTTAATTTTCCTGCTTTTTAATTCCCAACGGTTTTGAAATTTTTAATTTCTCCGAGTACATTACTCCGGGAATGGGCTTTCCTCTGGGGTTTTATAAATTTAAATTTTTGACGGGAATTAAATTCGCGCATGTCGGAGAAGGGGGTGGAAGGTAGGGTGTACAGCCGGGGGAAGGGTTGTAGTGTTGCGAAATTGTAAACCGCATACAGATTTTCAACACGCAATACTTTAATTAACTTCTTAAAGCCAATTAAAAAAAAGAGCTTTTAGGCTGTAAAACCTTTCGGGGGTAGTGCTGTAGGTGAGAGCGGTTGAGAGGAAAGAGAAAAAGTGTGATAAGAAGGTTTATTTGAAGGTTGGGTGAATTCGGAAGTAGGAGGTTATGATTTAAAAGCATGAAAAGGTCGAGGAAAAGTGTTTGAGGGAGGTTTTGAGCTTTCGGAAGGTTGTTGGATCGGTTGGGGCCTTGTCTGGAACAAACAGAACATGAGGACATCGTGTGTAAGACCACCAGTTGGTCTCTCATAAACAAACGCGAGGTCGGGAAGAAACGCCCAAATCGACGGGGTTTTCTCCACCCCTTCTCGCCCCGAACGTGGCGTTCGCTGTTTAAAAATGGTTTTCAAAATGAAACGAAACCGAACACTTTCTTCTAAAATATTTGGGGGGGGGGATGGAGCCCGGGGATCTCTAGTTAAAATACAAAATGGAGGAAGTTTTCCCGGGGAAAAGGGAGATGATATTTTTGGGAAAGAATTTATATGACGTCATAAATTTTATTTTTCGCAAGCAGGGATGGAGAGGGATGTGGGGAGGAAAGGGGGGTGGAGTAAATTTTCCGAAAAGAATTCATTCCACCCGAGGGACCAGGTTTGATCAGAAAACCTCGGCTGAAATTGGGATGTATATTTAGAGTAAAGGGCTCTTCGGAGCTTTCATTCGACACCCGAGGATACTCTTGCACTCCTATTTTATCGATTTTAGTTTTCTTTTCTCTTTCCGTTCATCCCCCTTCCTTCTCATCCACTTTTCTGATGTCTCCTGGGAGAATCTGATGCGTTCGAGAGTGGATTTGTTCGATTTTGATTATTTTGCATTATTGAGCTTTTTGTTCTTTCTTTGTTTTTAATACTCCTCCTCCACCCACATTAAATTTTCTTTCCTTTTTTTTAATTTTTCTTGTTGTTGTCTTTCTTCTTCTGTGTTTCTTTATTCCTCCTTGACTTCTTATTTTATCCTTTTCTGTATCGTTGGTCTCTCTATTTTTTATTTATTTTGTTAACCCGTTCGGTTATTGTTTCTCGTTGTGGATTCTTTTCCTCTGGACGGACAACGTTCTGTCAGTTTTTGACCTGGATTTCTCCTTGAAAACTGTTGCTTGTATTTTCTTGTTCAGTTGAAGTCTTGTTATTTATAATTCACAATTTTATTGAAGGAATTTAGTTTAAAAATATTGCACACTTACAAAAAAACTAATTTCAAAATTTGTGGACACTTTTAGTAAAAAGTATTTTCATAAATATTGCACACATTCTTAAAGAAATTAATTTTAAAAAATCAAAGCCCCTCATGAACTATTCGTTTCATAAATGTTGCACACTTTCATGAGGTTTACTTTTATAAATGCTGCACTCTTACAAGAAGAATTCATTTCAAAAGTGTTGCACTGTTTTAGCAGAAACTTTTTTCATAAACAATACACACTTTCGTGAAGGAATACATTTCAAAAATATTATGAATACACCCCCTCATAAAGTATTCGTACTCGTTTCATAAATAATGCACACTCATTAGTCATCAAATTATTATTATTATTCTTTTTTAGAATTACAACCTTTTCAAAAAAAAATTTTTTTTTCAATGTATCGTGCTCTGGTTGGTCTCTGCGAATTTCCTGGTTTCAATAAATCTTCTTCCGTCTCCCAAAACCATACCGGCTTTGTCTTTTCTAGAAAGTAGTTGACTATCTTGTTGGTCAGTTTTCTAGTCAGATGTGTGTCTATCCTTCTTTCCCTCATTATCTCCAATATTTCGGGAATGTGTCGCTGTTGTGTCGTCTTCTGCCATCAGTATTTTCCTCCCTTTGAGTTGTAGTGTTTTCAGTTGTTTCTTCCTGTTTAACGTCAGACACTCGGATGCTGATGAGATTGGTTTCTCATTCTCCTTTTGTCTTACATTTTTTTCTTCTTTTCGTTTTTATTCTGATTGATCAGCGTATCCTATTGATAATTGCTGTCGTTGTTTTGAAATGAACAAAAGATTTAACCAAATCATAGTCGCTGTGTAACAGTTAAGTCGCGCTATAACAGTGTAACGTATTAAAATCGGTTTTTGTGAATTTTTAATGTACGAAGAGAGGACGGGGGTGGTTGAGGGGGTGGAAAGGAAAACAAAGGTTTGTGCATGAAATGGAAATGGAAATTTCATTTAACCGGAAATGCGGTTATCTCGTTTAATTTTGACGTGTGGGATCAGATTAGCGATTTGTCGTTTCACTTTCGACAATTTTTTTACTTTTTTGTTTTGTTTTTGAGCTTTAACGTTTTGAGGTTTTCCACATGAAGTAGAATTTTTGTTGCGTTTTGCTTTTACTTTTCTTTTGATTTTGGTTGGAGGAGTGAGGGAGGAAGGGGATGGTGCGTTAGTTTTTGGTTTTAGCTTTTTCTCTGAGAAGAAAATTTTTAATTTGGTATTTGTTTCTCTTTGTGTTGTCTCTGCGTTCTCCCTTCTTCCTCATTTGAACATCCCATGTTTCGTCTTTCTGTGTTCTCTCATCTCTTTAAAGATTCTACTCTTATTAAAAGTTTTAATTCCTTTGATATCGAGCTAACGGAAGTGAATTACAAATTGATGGGAAGAGGATTAAAAGGGAGAGAACTAAAAGCTCAATAAATCTAAGCTTTTTTCTATAAAGCTCGGGGAGGAAAACGGAAAGGGATGAGGATGGAGGTGGAATTACAAAAATTAAAGTCTCTGCCTTTTTTTGGGAGAAAAGAGAGGGATTTAAAATTTTTTTTTGGAAAACTTTTTGTCGACTTTTCAAAATATTTCCTGTTGGAAAGTGTCAAGGCCTGCTGGAAGAATGACGAAGGGTTCAAGCAAAAGTCTGGGAGCTGATTTAATCTGAAAGTTTTAGTTCGAACTGATCTTTTAGAGTGTTGGAAGGACGGAGTGAGGGGGAAGAAGTGTTTGCACTCTAGGGTGATGTGTGCTTTCGATTTCGTCCTTGTGATTTAGTTAAACGGTGATTTTCTCTTTTAATTTTGTTAATGCTGTTGACTTTGGCAGTGTTTTCGCCGCAAAAAACAAAATTCTCTTTTTTTGCGGTCGTTTCTTTCAAAAAAGTTTTATTTCTAGAACCATTAGCGAGTCGTTCTCATACCTTTTGATGTGCGGTGTATGCTGTATGGTGTGTTGCTTGTGTGTGAGCTTTCTATAAGTCGGTGCCAATTTTTGTTTATTTGTAAATGAGTCTTTTGTTGTTGATTAGCCTCGAGGATATTAGATGAATGATTATTTAGACGATGTTGGAGGTAGAGGGGAGAAGGATTTTCTTTGAACAGTTTTTGGGAGAATTTTGGCTTAATGAAAACGCCCGCGAAATGTTTTCTTGATTTTTATTTCGTTTGTCGATAGTCGTTGACGTCTTCTACTTTCTTTCTCTATGCCTTGTTCTTTAAAAACGGACAAATTCTGGGTATAGATTTGTGGTTCTCAAAGCTAAGGAGGAAGCCACTTTTCTCGTACATTACCGTCTTTTGTCTACTCACTCGAAGACATGATTAAGAAGGAACACTTGAAACCAGAAACACCATCTCGCAAAACATATTTTGAACGAAACTTGTAAACAAGAGACTTTCACTTCGAGATCGAGAGGAAACAAAATCCCGTGAAAGCTCTTAATCCGAACTCAGACACACACAACCCTTCTGCTTCTTGAACGAGAGAAGGAAAACCTTCCGTCACGACATGGAAAAGGAACTCAAACAAAAGTTTTTCACAAAATACTCTGTCCTCTCCTCTCCCTCTCACCTCCTTCAGTTTTGCCTCTATTTCCCTTTGCCTTTCATTCGGAAAAAAGAAAATTTACTTAGTAAAGCTTTTTCCTTGTTTATTAATAAAGAAGAAGGAGAAGATGAAGTGAGAGAGAGGAAAATACGTTCATGTGCAGCGGGAGAACGAGAGAAGATGGGATGGAGAGGCAGTGAAGAGGCTAAATAAAAGGTGGAAAAGAGCGGGAAGGAGGGAGGGAAGGCCGAAAACGGAGTGAAGGAGGAGAGGAAGGTAATTGTATTATGCAACAATTTGCGAAGCTTTGTCTTTCGAAGATAAAATTTTAACAGCTTTCGACTTTTGTATGATTTTCGACTTAATTTTAAACATTTATTTTCATTTTAAAACGATTTTAGACGTTTTTATTGTTTTAGCGAAGGCGGTGGAATGTTTTTTGTCTTTTTTTCTTCTTCCTACCCCTCCTCCTCCTCCTTCTTGTTTTTATTATTCATTCGTTTTCCTACGAGTCTTCGCTTTCTCTCTCGAAATTCTCAGGCAAAGCGAGAAGATGATGGTGTTTGAGGGGATGAGAGTCGGTGTCTTTACGTCTTGTATTCCGGTTGAAAGTTTGTTTTCATCCCCCATCTCTGCCTCTCGGAAAATTGCGAGCCTCTTGTTTCGTGCTCTCATTTTCCAATTCCTTCTTTTTCCTTTTTATGTTCCCCAAATTTCCAATCTTGTTTTTTGTTTTACAGTATGTCTTGACGTCAATGTTAAGTGAGTTTTAAGATTTTCCAGAACAAACTGGATATACTGTCTAAGTCTTCTCTCTCTCTCGTCAGTCATTATGTTATTAATCCTACAAATGCTTCTAATCGGTTGGTTATTGTTCTTGTTCTTCTATTTATTTCATAATTAATGCTCACCTTTGTAAAGAGTGTCATTACGTTAATATTTCAACTACGGCGCCTCTGGAATCTACGGATTCCCTCTCGAATAAAAAATTTGATGAAATACGAAAATTTTTTTTATTATTTTTTGTCAGCCTCAGTGAAAGAAAAGCTTGGTTTCTAGTCAAAATCACTTCATAAATATTCTGTGGAGTATTCATTTCATAAATAATGCACAAATATCTCGCCTTCTTTCTTAGTAAAAGCATCTCCCCACTGGATGGAAGTTTGGATTTGGTTTTAAGAATTTACTTTTAAAATTGATATTCGAAAAAAGTGTGCAATATTTATGAAACGATTCCCAAGTCGAGACCAAAGTCTCTACTGCTAGAGATGTGTAGAGCTTTCAACATCGACTAAAAGCTCTGGGGGAGAGAAGAAAAAATTTTTTTTTCATTTTCGGAAAGTTTGAGTAAAAGAACGTAACAGGCAAAAGTGTAACATCAATATGACGTCTGTCCTGAACCCAAAGACCTTTGTCTGCTTTCACACGACTGACTTGAAGGTCCACAGTCCCCATCGTCCACATCTATGAAGATGAGTTGAAAGCGGGGATTTATTCAAAAGACAGTTCTGATTGAAGGGTACAAGAGGGGAGAGCTTTCGAAAAATTGGAAAACTTTTTCTTTTTCTAAATTTGCGTTTCAAAACCGTCCGTTTAGAAAAATTTAGAACGGAAATGTTTTTTAAGAATTAAAGAATTTCGTTTCATCTATTTCCTCCTCGTCCTCCACCTTCTTGTTCTTCTAGTCACGTGAACTCTTCATCTATTTTTCCTCTTTTCCGTCCTTCTTTCTTACATGTGGGAGGTTTGATTATTGATTTTCCGATTTTCCCTTCAGGAACTTGTACTTTTCGGTTTGGGTCGAGAACGGGACTTTGGATTATAATTTATTTACTTCTTGGCCCATGGCCTTGTCAGACAATGTCCGAAGGAATGAGGTGGAAGAAAAAGGAGGATGAAGATAAAGAACTTCAGCCTATCCTCGATGGTTCTAGAAAGCTCTCCGAACGGATTTTGTTCAAACATTTGACGAAATGTCATTTCCTTTTTTAATTCTGAAAAACGAGTTCCGCTCTTCAAAGATTTTAAGCTTTCCTCGAGCTTTTTCTCTTGGAATGAAAGAAAGCTTTTTGCGTTCGGTTTCTTTACTGGTCGGTTGTTTATTCCTTTGAACGCCTACTCTGACCCGTTTATGCGAGGATGATGAATGGAAGGAGGAGGCGAGTCTTTGAGCTGTCGATTTTGAGTTTGTGCTTTTTGATGATGAAGCTTTCTAGCTTTTTCTGTTGCGATAATTTTTCGACTCTTTGATTTGGTCATTAGGATTTGTTTTCTTTCTTGGATTTTGATTTTGTTTTTGTTGGATATGTTTTTCGTGTTTCTTTCTGGTGTTTGTTTCCGGTTTTTGAGGGGAAACCTGAGTTGTAGTGGTCACAGTACCTGAATTGAGGGGTTTTGTCTGAGATATTTACAGATGTCTGTTTTACACTCATTTCAAAAGTAATGCACACTTTCATGAAGAACTCAAAACTTAGCAAATAACTCAGAAACACAAATTTGGTGTTCACTAGTTATTAGTTATTGTGGGAAACTTTTGTGATACAGTGGTCACAGCGCCTGATTGGAGAAGTTGTGGTCATGATTTCGAGTCTTCTTCCATATATTTTTACTCCCAGAATGTTAAACTGTTTCCTGTTTTTGACTGTATTTTGAGGGAACAAATGCCCATTTGGTATGACTTTGAAGGTTGATTCATTTCCCCTAGGACTTCAGGGGGTTTGGTTTCGCCCAAAAACAAGACCTAACTTTGACATTATGGTATTGCGTCACGAACCACCTTTAGTTGTCCACCGTGTGTCACGTTGACCGTTTATCGAAATTCTTTCGCAATTTCTTTCCCTTTCCTCTGTTAGATTGGAAAGGGTTAAAGTTGACGTCATTAGAAATTACGTTTACGTCATGCTAAGTGTCGGTTGGTAAAATAGGCTTTTCCAAATTCGCTTTTTCGTTTTTGCCCCCTTTTTTCCCTCTTTCCCCGATGAAAAATTCGTGACGCAGTATGTTGCACGAAATTTCGAAAATGAACTTCTAAGTTTTCCCATTTTAGAAGTTTGACCTCTTTCTAGACTCCTCCTCTTTCTGCCCTGCGTTTCCACCTCTAAAGACTCCTTCCTTCCCCACATACATACCCCGCGATTTTCTTTTCTTTTCTTTCTTTTTCTCTTATTCCAAAATAAAAATCGTTTTTAAGGTCTTTGTGAGTTAAATTGGCTCAACTCAATACCAGAAAAGGGTCAGATTGGTCTGTAATTATACGTATACTGTATATATTTGAATTTTATAATTTTAAGTTACTAGTGAGAGTGGAATGGTGCACAAAGTCTTCAGTTGGTGGTTTGTTCGCCTAAAAAAAGACCTTCACTTACTCGTTCGGTGAAGAATTCTCTTTGGGGAGGGGGTCAAGGGGCTTCAAGGGCTGAAGTAGATTTCTCAGAGATGAAGAGAAAGTAAAAAAGCGAAACTGGATTTGGGTGCAGCTTTTTATGTTTCGTTTCAAAATAGCAAAAGCTCGGAAATTTTGATGGAAGAACAGAGCTGACTGCTCTTGAAACTGACGTTCGGGTTAGACAGCAGATAGAAGACAGACGACGAGGTAGAGTGCAACCAAAAATAAACAAAGCATGCAATGTATGTTGGAGACCACCCTCCCACTCACTTTTCACTCTTCCGATTGAGCTTTCGAATCGGAATTCTATCCAGTCACAACCAGAACATATTCAAATCGCTGACACATGAAATTGTAGTTTTCAGGCTGTTGCATCGCTTGCTTTCAAAATTTGGGGAGGCTTGTGGCTGAGTGGTGAAATCACCTGACTAGAAAAGAGATAAGATGACGTTCGTTAACGAATGCGTGCAATAGTTTTGAAATAAGATCTTAGGAATATTGTGCAATATTTTTGAAATTAAATCATGATAAAATAGTGAAGGAGAGAAGTTTATGGTTGATTGCTGAAAGCACTGACTTTTATAGAGATCTAAAAATTGTAGCATATCAGTCAGAAAGCGTGCTGGAATGGCCCTGACTAGAGAAGACACCTTCCTGATACCTAACTAATGCTGTTACTGACAGCACATCCAAAAAAATAGAGTAAGACGTTCAACAGGACACGTTTATGCGTTATGACATTTACTCCGACAGTTTCTTTGCCTTTCGTGACGCTACTTCCGGTTTGTAAAAATAGTATAACTTAAGGAATATATAAAATAGTTGTTTGGTTTATTTAATTTTTGTTTTTTCTTTTGTTTCAGGTGAGTTTCTCTTGACTAACACCCGAACCAAGAAAGATCCATGTTTCAAGGAAGAAGATGACGGTGATGAAGATGATTTGAGGAGATGATCGTGGTATCATGTTTTTCGATGATTTCGTGATCACTCATTTACTTACACAAGATTTTTTGTTAGCGCACGATTTTAGGGACATTTGTAAATGTTAGCGGTTGGTATTCCGGAGCGAAACCTGTCTGAACGCGATGATTCGGTTCGCCCACTTGGTTGGACGTTAAGACTGGGTCAATTAGTGGTTTTAGGTATTTGCGGTCTAAGAGACCTCGGTGTTGTTGACTTGTTTGTCTGGTGGTGGTTCACGCGTTTTGTTTTTAGATTGTCTAGGTTAGATAATCGAATAAGGACGAGTCGACCTATTATGTCTTGGAACGTGTGAAAACGTTTTCAGGTTGGTTATACTTCCGGTTAGCGACCGGTTTTCATCTTTTTCTTCTTGAGTTTTTCCGAACTTTCTTTCAGTTTGATCACGATTGTATGTTATGAGGCCATTTCCTGTCCATGGTATAGTCAAGTTTGTCTCAGCATCCCGGAAAATCTCTAAAATTTTCATCAGGAGACTATTCCCTCGTTGTAAAAGTTTGTTTAGCTTCAATGTCGTTTTAGAAGTTTCCCCTTTCTGCAAGACTCATAAATCAGGTACCCATCCGACAGCGTTTTCTCTAATGAAACCATCTTGTGAGAGAAGTAGAGAGAAGAGGAGGGAGGGCGGAGACGAAGAGCCATCATTCGGCTAAACGATTACAACCGCATACAAAAGGAAAGTGAAACGATTATGTTTTATTCGTTTATTATCCTCCGGGGAAAATTTTGCATACCTAATGCAAGAAGGAGGAGGAAGAGAGGAAGGAAGAGGGAGATGAATAAGGAAGAATCTTGCCCTTTATGATTATATTCCTCCCTGAAGACATTCACGCAAAAAGCTAAGATGATGTCTCGAACCATGCGTCCGGAAGAATTGGGAAACAGACATGAAACGCGATTCACGCGTTCGTACCTCTCTTCCTCTCTCTCTTTTGTCTTCTTATTTATTTTTCTCTCTTTTCTATTCGTTCTTTCTTTCCCTCCTCTACTCGTTTACACTTAAATTCTTCTATTTTTTATTTTGATTACGTGGGAGGGGACTTTTGGAAAACGTCAAAAAACTAAAAACTTGTAAAAGAAAGAACACGCGAACGGATTTACGTCAACTTTTCAAGGACCTTGAAGGTGACTTTTGTTGTTGCCCGGTTTCTTTTCCTCTTCCTCCTTCTTCTCCTCCTGAAAACCTTTTGTAGCCCTTTAAAGATGTGATAGCTTTGAGTTGAAAGTCAAAGCTTCATTTTCAATTAATAATTTTCGATTTTCGTCAAAAAAGGAGAAAAAGATTTTAAGAAGAGAAGAAGATGTGATCTTGATAGTTTTGTAGTCGATCGATGACTGAAGCTTTGAAAGAGAAATTTGGGTTGTGTTTGAAATTACAAGAATGACAGAAAACCCGATTGGTTTTGGAAAACACTTTCGCGCCCAAAACCTCCAGGTGTATGAGTTTGCGCGGTCCGTTGCTCCCTTCCTCCTCTCTTTTTATTCAGCAACCTCATAGCAGAAGCCACCGCAGGAAATGAAACTGGAGAAATAAAGAAAATGATAAATGATCAACCTTCCTGTTCTCCCGCGTCCCTGGGGGTGGATAAACTATCGATGCTGAAGTCGCCCACTCACTCACTTAGCCTCCTCTTTCCTGACGGGAGGACTCGTTTCTCTAACGTTACGCTTTTTTCCTACTTTCTCTTCCTCTTCTCTCTCTAACTCTCAATTATTAAGGATTCGTAAGCGCAGCCGGTGAAACCTAGCAATTAAACTCGGTTGAGTTTCTCCTTTCTTCTCCCGCACCTCCCCCGCCCTTCCACTCTTCTCTCTTGCTTCTTCGACCGAAAAGGCAACCTATTCAAGCTTTTCATTTCAAAAGAAAACTTTTCGGTTTTAAAATGATTCATAAAACGTCAACTGTCATTGAGAGAGTTGAGGGAGGAGGAGAGTGAAAGTATTCTTTGGAAAGAAAATCACGTGATTTCCCAGATTCCCTCTTTCCTTGACTTCCTCCTCCGGAAGAAAGATAGAACGTAATGGAAAAGTGAAAGTGAGAGGAGAGGGAGGGCGTGTGGAGGAATCGATACTTTTGAAATTGTTTCCGTAATTATTTAATTATCCGGAATTTTCGTCAAAGGACAACCGAAATCACACAAAAAGAAGGAAACCCCCGCTCTGCCCCCCGTTCGAGTTGAGGAGAGAAAGATTCTAATGAAAAGGACCGAAATTGAGAAGCGAGGACGGTCGGAAGAGGAAAACAATAGAGATGAAGGTAGATGGAAACTAATAATGAAAGATGTCTGCCCTTCCACGTAGAAAATTTTTTTTTGTGTTTTGACTTTCGAAAATTCGTATTAAACCGGAAACAGTTTTAGGGAAAAGCATTCAAATCTCAAATGCCTCATGAACCCGAAAAAGAGATCAAAAGATGATGCAAAGAGCAGAAAATGTTTATAACGGTTGGAAGGATTTTAGAAAAAGCGGGAATGAATGAGACACTGCTAATTTACAGCGGGAACGCTTCGTGTCTGTTGTTACAGTACTAATCGTACAGTAGAACGTTTTTGAAAATTCGCTTAGACACCATAATTGGAAAGTTTTTAGAAAGTTGTAACACAGAGGGTTGTGTTAAGGTTTTTCTTTTGTTGTTTTCCTGTCTTCTTCCCTTCGTCACCCACGAATTTTCCTGTCTTCCTTTTCCAGTGATCTTTAAATTGAGAAGATGAGCGTTAAAAACACGGACGACAGCAGATGTCAGTCAAGATGACGGAGGGTGGAAACATTAAGAGAAGGAAAATATACAGAAGATACAGACAAAACTATTTCTGGCCTTTTGGGGGAAGTTTTTTTTGTCGTGTGTGCTGAACAAGGGGAAGGGGTGAGACAACTCTGTAGGCCCTACAGCTTCTGCCCTCTTGTTAGGGTTTTCCCTTATCCGTAAAATTACTTCACTTCTCGTTAACTAAGTTAGCTGGGAAAGTTTGAAAGCAAAGATGGAAAACGTTGGAGGAAAGGCAGGGAGGAGGTAAAGAGATAAGCTTGATTTTAGTCTTTCTAATCTTCCCCTCTCTCTCCTCTCTCCCTGAATCTCTCTCTCTTGACGAAATTCGTTGTCTTTTAATCTTGACTTTTTGGTAGATGAGGGATGAGGTCAGGCGGTAGGCGGGCGTTTCTTGTGGCTTATTTTAGTTGGTGAAGTTTTCGTCGGTGGGAAATGACGAGGAAATATTCAGGGACGGATAAAGGATTTGTCGGTTTTTCGGGCTCACCTCGAAGTTGTCTTGCGACTTTGTTAATTAAGTAGAAATTGCTGTCTTCTTTTCGTTCTGTCTTTACGAATTGGTTCCTCCTATCGTTTTGGTGCTTATACCTGACTTAATCTTTGCCTTCCTCTTGAAGTGTTATGTTGTCTTTAAAAGACGGAATAAATTCAACGCAACTTGGTATGTATAAAAATGACAACGATAAAACCAGCCAGGAAAATTTGTTATTCACACACGCGCCTAAAAAAATCGTACTGAACTAAAATCAATAGATCAGTCTGGATGGATGGACTTTTTGATGAGATTCGAAAAGTTTGAGATTATTATTCCACGGAATCATTTGTCTCTCTCATTTATTTATTAAGGATTTGAACTGAACTTAGAGAGATGAGGAGGAGGAAGGAGGAAAAGAAAGAGTGTACGTGTAATGGGAAGTAGAATCTATGATCACTAAAAAGAAGTCCCAACTTGACAAATTAAAAAACATAAATCGCAATTAGCGTTCTTCTTAGCACATCTGAAGTGCCACCACATGAGGAAGAGCCGATAGCTTTTCAAATACAATATTCCAGACCTTCCTTAAAAAATGATAAAAACGGGGAACTTCCTGAAGTATTTCAGGGAACTGAAAACTTTCAACAGAGGGACACTGGAAAAGAATGTTATAACCTAATTCAAGTTAAAAACTGTCCAGGAAGAGGAAATGAGAAAAGCACTGGAAGGTGGAAAAGAAAGGGAAAGGACATAGAAGTGTTAACTACATGGTCCACAGATGGCCACACGAAAGAAAAAAGAATAGAATTAGCGGGATTAACATTTACAAAGTTGGCGCTAAAATTAGAAAAAAATGATTAGAGATATTTCATCCCCACCCTTACCCCCGCTACCAATTCCTCCGTAATTCCTCTTACCATACAGAAAAAAAGGAAAAATTCCAACCCTTGTGAAAAATTACGGACGAAATTAATGAAAAAAAAAGGAAAAGACAATGGAAATTGCGTCAAGATAATTGTTCTTATTGAAGACGAGAAAAAGGAAACGGAAAAAAAGGAAGAAGAGAATAGGAGAGAAAGGAGAGGGAGGGATGCTGGGGGAGGGGAAACAATACGCAAGCGTGAATCGGTTCAATGGAGCGAGAGATAGAATTTGGTGGATCAATGAAACCCAAGGTGTTAGATGATTTCTCGTGTGATTTCACGAGTCGCGCCTAAAAAAAAAATTTTTTTTTATTTTTGAGCTTTACGAATTTGGAAAAGAGGAAGCTTTAGAGAGGAGGTTTTTGACTCACAAATCACTGAAAGAAGGTCAGGTCGTTGGAGTGAAGAGTTTTGAAGGTGAAATCTTCGAAAGCTCAAGAATGAGCTTTTATACATAAACCGAGACCCACCCCCTTCTGTTCAATAAATGTTTCATAGGATATTAAGGTCCTTTGGTTCCTCTTTCTTAACTTTCTTCCCCCCCCTCTCTCTTATCCTCCTTTCCGAATAAGAAACTTTGGGATTTTCCCTGATACGTGCGTTAAAAGCTCTCCTTTCGCATCTGGTTCCCCGGGATTACCGATCAAATATTAATATTGACGTTTTGCTTTCTGTTTTTCATTTCCCTCTTCGTCTTTCTGTTTCTTTTCCCTCCTCCCACTCGTCTTTTCCTTTTATTCTCCTCAATCTTCTACTTCTCCTTTGGGCTTTCTAGGAGGTTTTTTTGGTCTATATCTCGGTTTCTCTGTTAAATGTTGGATGTCTACTTAGAAAGCCTCATGTTGAATTGAAGCTGTCACGTTTTGCCAACTTGAAAGAAGATGAAGTAGAGGGGCCGGTGGATGGAGTCGTGGGACGTACGCTTGTTTAATGTGTCAGTGATGGTGCTTAAGTTTAATTTTGTTTTTAGAAACTTCTTAGAGTTTTCAGGGGTTAATGGAACTGTTGTTTTTGATGTGTCTATGTGTGACCCACTTTGATCCTAAAACTCCGTTGGGTTGGATTTGGTTCGTTCTACGTACCTGGTTTCCTCTTTTTTGTTCTTCTACTTCTTCCATCACTCATTTCCTTCGTTCACCTTTTACTACCCCCATGAAATGGTTTTTCTTTGTTGTTTATTATTATTGTTGTCAAAGAATTTTGAATTATTAATTGAATGATTGGTGCGTCGGAGTGAGGGGAAAGGGTAAGGAAGCAGAAAGCTTTTAAATCATCGACTCTTCTAGAAACGGCATTTGGGTAGATTATCTGAAGAGGAGGAGAAGCGGAGGAAGCGTAAAAAAAGCAACGACTTGAGAAATGCCGTTTGTGGAATGGAGAGGAATTCAAAAGAATCGCTTGAAAAGGCGAAACGGGGAAGGCATGGGAGGGTAAGGGGAGCGAGAGACATTACAGAACCTTTTTTTGTTGCTTTCACCTCTTAGAACCAAAAGGAAAATCCTTTATTGACTTTTTATAATGAACTTTTTTTTGAGGAGAAATTCGATGAAAAAGAAGAAAAAAATTTTTTCTCTCTTTCCACTCGAAAACGGAGGAATGGGTGGAAGAATTTTCTTTTTTCTTTCTTCTCAGCGGGAGTGTTGTAGGCGAACGGGTGGGTGGTAGAGTAGGTTTGGGGACAACAGCATTCACTTGATTTTTTTTTAATTTGAAGAGGGAGAAGGAGGGGGTTGGAGTGAGTCGTAGCAACGAGTTTTGACTTTTTTTGTACATAAACGGACAAAACGAATTTTTCTTTCAAGTTTTCTCATTACCTCCCTCCCTTCTTCGTCAATTCTTTGGCAAATTTGAATACTCTGTCGTAAGGGTTGAAAGTTGGAGATCAGGGGGGGTGAGGAAAACCGTCAGTTTCTTTTCAACACCTTTCTTTTCATCGTCCTTTTCTTTCTTTTTTCTTTTCTTTTTTTTTCAAAATAAAATTTCTGGGAAATTATCTTCGCTAGTTAGTTCCTAGAATTTGGTTTTTGTTGAACGGATTTCTGTGGTTGCACTGTCGTTCCTGTCTCTATTCAGAGTTTCTCTTGGTATTTTGGTTTTGTTATTCAACTGTTGAAATTTTCTCACTTCTGTCAAGTCTTGTTTTATGCATTGAATACCTTTCACATAGGATTTGAGGTAGAAACACTGTTTAGTTTAAAGCATACAAAACAAATTTGAAGAAAACCAATGACGAAGCAAAAAAATCCAAAAACTAGGGGAAGGAAATCCGACACCAGAATTCAGGAAAACAAAGATGAATGAAGCGTGTAATACAACGAGGAGTGAAGGGATGGAGGTGGAGGGTGGTTTGATATCACGACTTGAATTCTAAAGCAAAACGTTGAGGGATGGAAACGATTTCCCTTCCGGGTAATGAGCCGAAATCTCAGAACCTCGCTGACCGCGAACCTTGATTGATGAGAAGCCACTCGAACAATGACGTTTCCCTTTTCCCCCAAGCATTCCTCCCTTTCCTCCTTCCTCCTCTTCCTCCTTTGCCTCCATCTTAAGAATCGTATACTCCAGCCCTAGTTAAGCGATTTCCGTTCTTAGTGGGTGTGCCTTTCATTCTGTACTGCTGTCGATGAGTAGATGGAAGTCTAAGTTGAATTTCTCTTGAGGGTGAGTGGCAGCCCTGCAGGGAAAAAAAGAAGCTGTTTTAACCCATTTCCGGTGGAAGTTAGAAATTTTTGAATGGCCCTAGACGAACTGAGGTTTTGTCAAGAAGCATTCGCATGGAACAAGTCAGAACCCGTCGACGTACTTGAGCATCAGAACATAAATATCTGTCAAGTGACTGCTGTTCCAGTAATGGATCAGTAGGCATAAATCTCATAAAACTAACGAGCCAAGCTGTCATTTAGTGACAGGTACTATGAGGCAGTCTCCTTTTAACATTCTTTTCATCCAGCATCATAAACCATAACAAAACTTTCGTCTACTGCACGTCAGCAAAAGACCACAACCACTTTACCATAAAATCTCATCAAAGATTATTAAAAAGAAAATGAAAGAGGAAAGACGAAAGGCAAACTGACGATAAGGTTCTCTCCGGGAATTCAGCAACAACAACAACAACAAAGACGACGACGACGAGGAACATAAAAAATAAATAAAAAACTTTGATGTTACGTCAGAAAAAAAAGGAATCCGAAACAAAACATCTTAAGTAAACAGCTTGAACTTACAAAGATAACAAGATTAAGATGACTGAAGTAGAGGGAAAAAAGACAGAAAAGACGACGACGACGTCGGAGGAAGAAGAAGAAGGAAGACAAAAAAAATTGAAACTCTTAAAACGAAAGGGATTTAATGTTAAGCATCCTGAAGATTAAAATCCGAGTCGAGAAATCGGAGAAAGGAAGAAAAGAGACCAAGGAGAGAGGAGGAGGACGAGGGCCCATAAAAGATATAAACATTGTAAAGTGGGCCCGGAATAATTTTAAATAAAAATTCCCTCATCCCTGCTCCCAGAAACTGGAGGCGAGTTCATTTCCTTCCTCAGAAGACGGCTAAGAACCAGTTTTTAAATCCGCACCACTACCCTCTGCCCTCTTCCTCGCTTTTCAGTGTTATTTAGGCCTGTAAGTCCTCGCCGAGCAATTTTGTCTTTCAATGGTTATTGCTTACCTGCTCCTCACAAAGAGCACTTGAGTCGGTGATGAATTTTTTTTTTTTTTTAAGTTGGCAATTTTGACGAGTTATTATAACTTTAGAAGAGAGCAGAAAAGCTTCGCGGAACGACGGTTTTGGAGAGCTTTCAGTGAAATGATCCCCGGTATCGTTGAAAGAAAATTAAAAAACAACCCAAAAAATCTTTTGGAGGAGCCCTACTTTTGTCTTCTAAAAATCCAAGAGATTTCGTTTTCTCATCACAAGTGGCAACGGTTCATCTTTCTGTTGTCCTCAAATTTCAGTTAAATTTTACTCTGTGGGGTTGATTTTCCTCCAAATTTTGGGTTACACCTCTTAACAGCAGCTAATCTCGAGGTCGAAACGGAACGAGGGCTATAAAAAGCTAAAATCCAATCGTTTACCTAGGAACCTGAAGGAGTGCAAAACAGTAGAGAAGCTTAGAAATTCAGAAATAATCCTCTGTATTGCTACTTGTAGTGCTCATTTTTGAATATCGTGTCATTTTGTAAATATTTCAGTGGCGCTAGGTGGAGGGCAAAGAGTAGGAGAAGAAATGGAACAGAGTTATAAGAATAAGAAGACAGAAAAGGAAAAAGACAAAAAGCGAGAGAATAACAGAAACAGAGAGATGAAAAGAAAAAAGGAAGAAATTGAGAGAGAAGAAGAATATAAGCAAGATTGAAAAAAAATGAAGGAAAGGAGAATGTCAGGGGAAATACAAAGGAAGAAGAAAGCAAAAATCAAAAGATCTCCAAGCAGAAGACACACAAAAGCAAGAAACAATATGAAAAAAAATTATCTGGAAAGATGACAAGAAGTTTGATAGAAAAATAAAACAAAACAAACGAGAGCGATAAAGAGAGCCAGAAAATAGGAGACAAAAGAATGAAACAAAAGACGGGAGGAAGAAAATTGTTCGAAATCGTCCCGCTCTTCCCTCGAACCCAACACCATAGAGCCCAACTTCTCATCCGTCCAAGACAAATCGATCCGTTAAACAACGGGACTAATAATCGAACACGTCGACAACCGTCAAACGGAACACAAAAAAACTTTTCTGGGCAAATCAAATTTTTAATTCGTCAACAACGGACCGACTTCCCCGCTCTTCGCCCTCTCCTCACCGCTCTTCCTTCTTTTCTGACCTCATTCCAACGCTGCGAAAAAAACAAAAGTGACCAAGCGATCCGGCAACAAAACAAAAGAACAAGAAATTCCGTTAAAACATCCCAAAACAAAGGAATCCAAATTAAATTGTTTACCAAATAAATAAATAAATAAACAAGAAAAGGAGAAAAAGAAAAATCTCGATGAGAGAGCCAACGAGGATTGGCCAAGAGGTCACCCACCCGGAATCATTAATTGAATTGGAATAACTGTTCGGTGAAAGGTTTCGACACTGAGTCAAGTGCTTTTTCTCTCATCCAATCAGGTTAATTTGAATCCGAGAAAAAATTTTGCCACCAGAAAGACACTTGATGACTCGGCTCAATGACCCGAATACAAATGTGTCAATTTCACTATCGTACAGAATGAAAATTTGGTGATTCCAGGTGACAGTGAGTGGTCATATTATCTAGGGCGTTCTAAAGGTTTGGATATAAGTGACTGAAGATGAAGGAGGCGTGTGGAGACAGTGTATATGTTGAATCGGGTTGAGTGGCTTTGCTGTCTGAAGGGAGCTAAACTGGGTCGGGTAGAATATGGAAGACAGAAGGAAAGTGGAGCGGTGTTTGAGGTTGAGGAAGTTCGGGATGAGGTTGTGGTCACGACACCGGTAAAGAAAGGTTAAATTGCAGAAGAGGTGTGTTAGTAGTTTCCGTAAATTTTCAAATTCTCTTACCTTGAGGATGATGTCCTCCCCAAAAAGGTATTGAAGGAAAGCTTTCACGCCAGATAAACTAAATATAAAAAACATTACTCTATGTATTTCTACAGCGAAGTTTTAAGTTAGTAGTTAGTTTTTAAGCAGTAACAATGCGTGTCTTGTATTCTATAAAAAAGAGGATTGCAAAAGAAAACAAGAGGATATTTATTGTGCATTGGAGTAGAAGAAAATAGAAGAAGGAAGTTTTAGCAACAATTGGATGATGAAAGAACGAACGAAAACAGGAAATAGAAAAAGAATAATGACAGAAACGGTCAAAATTTTGGTTGAAACCAATTAACAGACACCTTAAAAGCCTTGTTTTCACCTTGTAACGGATGTTTAGGAGGACGAGGGAACAAAGAAAAAGAATGTGAAAGCAAAAATAGATGAGAAAAATATTCAAGAAAACAAAGAACAAAGCGTGAAAGAAGAAAACAGAGAAAAGACAACAAAAACAAAGTCTAAAGAGAGACCAAGAAAAAGAAAAAAGACCAGTTTGAGTTTAAGGGTCAGCAACTAGCCAACAAGACCCATGCGAACCTTTTAATTCAATTAAAAAAAGCAAAAAACCAAATCCAACCCCAACGGTCAGCAGCAAGCCATAAAAATGATTCCACTGAGGTTTCTGTTGGGAGTGGAACTTTACTGTACATAGAAAGCCAAACTCACCCTTCGCCCATCTACTCTCCAACAGCGAAAATTAATATCAATTAAGGGGAAAACAAAAGAAAAGGAGAAAGGAACAAAAGAAAATAACGGGCGTCTTTTCCCCGTTGACAACAACACTTTAAAAGTCATTTCAAAATGGCCGACGGAAGTCAGTAATTAGGATATAAAAATGGCGGACAAAAAAAAGTGATTTTAGATAATGAAAAACTTTTCGGAGGGCAGCTTGGAGCCAGTTTGTCTGATTGCGTGATTTCTACGACCGATCGATGCTTCCTTGGCAACACGTTTTCGTGCCCCCGTTCGCTTACCCCCTGCCTCCCCCAACTACCGCCGAGCTTACCTACCCTCCACATCCTCTCATAAAGTGACTTTTTCTTTTCTTTCTTTCTTTTTGTTCTTTCATGTTATCAAGAACGGTGGAAAAAGCTTGGTGGTGACCCAATTCCACCCAGACGAAGGAATTGGGATTCTTTTGTAGGGTTTCATCTTTAAGGTGGTCCCTTCTAACACCTGACTGTCTCTCACACTAAAGTTCCTCATACCATCGACGATTACCAACTTTTTCTGCTTTAATACCGGCCATGTTCAGCGCTTGTTCGACAGCATGATATCTCATGCTGGAGACGGTGTCATCGGCTCTTGCGATGCGGCTTACGCGGATGTCAGTTCTGGTAACAGTCTGAAGTGTCTACCATCTTTTCTGGGTCAGCGTATATGGGCTGAGAAATAACCTCCAGTGCCGAGAATCTGTTACGAAAATTGCCTTCCTCCATCCGTTCTAACCCAACCCAACCGTTCATCCGTGTCTTTTAGAACTTTCCTCCCCTCCTCCTCCTCCCTAACTGTCATATTTTGTTAAAAAACACATCAGAATCCACAAAATTTTTTATTCGAGAGAATGTATCCTACTCACACCATTCGGGAAGCAGAAGCGAACGGAGGGAGTGGGAGGGAGACGGAGAAAGGGAGGCGTTCGACCCGAATCCCTTTTTCTGCTCACGATTTCCGAAGATAATAGAGAGTCTTGAGATTCCTGGCGCGCAAACCACCTTATCGGCTCATCGATGACGGTTCGTCGGTTTGGAATTTCAGAAATTTTCCATTTTCACGACGACAGCTTTTCTTGTCGCCCCCGAAAATTTTTCTTTTTTTTTGTTTTTCCTCTCTTTCTTTTCTTTCTTTACCCTTCGAACAACCATTTCCTTTTTCTCTTCCTCCTTCTCGTCCTCCTTCCCCCCGCAAAAAGAGAAAATGTGAGTGAAATTCGTAATGTATTGATTCTATTGGATGTGGAAATGAGGAAAGAAGGAGAAAGTTTTCCAGAACTTTTGTTCCAAAGTCCTGAGAAAAACCTTGAGTTTCCGTTAGGCGCGGTTTTAACGAGTTTTCTAAATGGATTTGAGTCTGTTTTCGCCATCTTTTCATTTTCGTTTTTGGCCTTTTCAACTTCTCTCCCTTTATACTACGGTTGCTTTTCTGTTTTCTACTTTCTCGCTGTTTCCTTCGCAGCTAATGTCCCATTATTGAAATAGCGATCGCTTGACAGATATTTGTGTCCTTATTCTGAAGGATGTGGACAAGTTCTGACTTGTACATTTTGTCTTGTGATGGTTTGAGTGAAAGGTTTAGCTGATATATTGTGTGCTAAGAGTATAACTTCCGGTATAAGTGGTTCGGGTTGACAAAGCTTCCTCTTTTCCTCCTCAAATTCATTTCCCGAACAAATTGAGAGTTTGACCTACAAGTGTGCAATATTTTTGAAATTATAATAATTTATTAAGATAGTGCTTTAGTTTTGAGGTAAATTCACACTTCTTATGTGCAGCACTTTTGAAATATGTTGCGTCGAGTTTTAAACCAGTTTTTCACCCTGGAGGGCGCGCAACCGAATATGAGAGAGATGAGGGAGCTTTGATGAATCCTGTTGTACCTAAGCGTGGAAGAGACGAGATTAAAATCTAGAACTAGCTAAACCATCTGACTAACATCTCCGACTAAGGCCGCCAAAATGACGATTCTAATTCTTCTTTCAGGGACGATGCAACCGGGAAAAGCCGCCGTGCAAATATTTCCATCCCCCACAGCATCTCAAGGATCAACTTCTGATAAACGGACGCAATCATCTGGCTTTGAAAAATGCTCTTTTGCAACAGATGGGTCTCACACCCGGTCAGCCACTCGTCGCAGGACAGGTTCCCGCAGCAGTGGTAAGTTAGCAGGCCTTCTCGACGAGTATATCCCCCCGGCCCCACCCCTATCACCATCACCCCTGCCATACCCATTATACATCGGCCGGTTAATGGGCTTAATTAGGCGACTTTTACTTTTGTTTTTCATTTATTTATTTGTTTCCGTTGTTTATTTTATCTATATCCTTTTAACCTGCATTGGCTTATTTAAAAATAGATTAATTTATTAACTTGATCAATAAGATTTATTAACTATTATTTTGGGCACCTGTTTTGTTTATTTATTTGTTTTTGTTTTATTTTTTATTGGTTTTTGGTTATTTAGTTGTATCACACACACCATATGCATACACATTACTCACTTTATCTATTAGATAATTGAATGTCTTTTATATTTTCACTCAAAAACGGGTAGTGTTCTGTGCCCTCAGTTAATTTTAACTTTGGGAGGAGGGTGGCAGATCTGTCAGCAAAAAAATTTTTAGATCAAATATTAAAAGTCAGAGGAAGACAGTAGTGTTCGTTAGGTTAGGAAATAGGGGTTGGTTTCGGAAGAGAATGTGTTGAATATCAGAGCTTAATTCTTCCCCTCCCCCTAACCCCGTCCTCTCCCATTTCCTCCTGTAAAGCTTTAACTTTAATCCTTATTTACCGTTTTTTAATTTTTTTTCGAAATTAATTTTCTGGGAAAAAATTGTTTGGAAAGCTTAAGACCATTTCCCCAGGATTTTTTTTTGAAGAAGTTGGTGAAGGGAAGAGGATGATTCCGGTGGTGTAAATGCAAATTAAAATTAATTGCTTTTCATAACTCCTTAGGCCTGGTTTTCGTTTTTATTTTTCGAAGCCTTTTTTTCCCTTTCAAAGGGAGGCTGAGACGATTTTTAAACGTACTCACGGTCGCCATTTTGTTTAATTTCATATAAAATATTATCACTCTTTTCAGGGTTTATGCCCAAAACTGTTTTGAAGGGGTGGGATGTGGTGTAAAAGAAACTCGACTGCGAACTGGTTGATTTTGTCTGGTTTAACACTAAACCTACCAGACTGAGTCATAAAACCCCATGATTTTGACATGATACTGAACGAAGTATGAGTCAAAATTCATTTCAATTTCTAAATAAAAATCGCATCTAACTATCTGCCTATAACTGTAGTAGGTTGTTTAGAAACGACTGTAGCACCGTTAATGACCAAGAAAAATTGTCAACCCACGTAGAAGACAAAGGAGAGTGAGATTTGTAGTTAGTCTCGAATTAAGAACGACAAACAAGTGGGAAAGTAGTGTTAGTAACAAAACCAACCACATATTGTATAAACATATGTGGTCTATAATATTATAACTACAGTATTTTTTTAAACCCCTGCTAACTACCACCTTTGTTCAAGTAGTTAGTCGGTGTGATGGGGAACTTTGACTTAAGAAGAGACCACCGCTTTAGCCCCAAGAACTGAGAAAACTACAGTACAAACTTGAGAAATGAGGTCTTAAAACTATCGGTAGGTTTTAGTGTTAACCTAAATTGGAATCTTTTTCCCGTACCTTCGAGAGTTTTCTGGTGTTCCCAATAGATTAGGAACCCACATAGAGGACAAAGTAGAATGGGATTTGTAGTTGGTCCGGAATGAAGAAGTCCGGGGAGTAGTATTAGCAGCAAACCAACAACATACTGTATAGACAGGACTGAAAAGGTCTATCTAAAATATCATAACTACAGTATAAATGTGAGAAAAGTGTCGGTGGGTTTTTGTGCTAACCTAAATTCGGATCTTTGGGGATTTTCCCAAAAGAATGGGGAAAAGGAGCGGGTAGGAGAGGGCAGGGGCTATAAGGGGACTTTCGACAAATCTCCTATTTTGAACGGAGCTTTTTTCTTTCTAAAACCGCAAACCTGCATGAAACTCTTTTTTTGGTGGCTTTTTTCTTTTATGAAGGGCAAGTCGACTTGGCATTCGCACCAGACCAACGCGAAATGGGCTTTTAACACTCCCATTAATAAATAATGTCAATTACATGAATTATTTATTTATTTATTTATTTTGTTGATGTATTTATTGATCATTATTATTATTAAATTATTAATATTTATTGTTAAACTAATTTGAAGTTTTTCTTTTTAATGTTGTAGATACTAAATATGCACATGGGGACTTGAGATATCGAGTGTGATGATTGCAAAGGCAAAAAAAATGTTTTTTCCTTTGATTATGTTGTGACACTATAGTGTGTCACGTGACGGTTGGATTTGTGTCACGATGTCCGTCCTCCATTTTTTTTGCCTTTGATTATTTCATTTGTTTTTAGCAAGTACTTTTGTGGTGTTCGCTAGTAACTTGAGTTTTTTTTATTGTTGGAGGTCGGCGGGAAGCTGCCCTCTTCGCTGGCCCTGGCCCCTGCACTGACGCTTGGCATTGGCCCTCAATTCATGGTAAAGGTTGCTTGTTGATTGCTGACCGCTTGTCATCGTTCGCTTTCACGGGTTTCCTCGATTTTCCCTTGTTTTTCATTTGCTGCTGTCGTTTTGGGAGAGGTTGGGGGTTGGAAATGAGGTTGCTGGGGAGGGGTTTGTAGTGGATGGTTTGGTTTCGTTTAGTTTGGTAGAGTTAGTGGGCAGGAGCTTTCTGGTCTTTCTGGTCTCTCAGTCTATTTTGCTGTCTGTTCTGTTTTCCTCTGTTCTTTGGTTTCTTTCTTACTTTTTTCCTGCCTTTTTTATACCCTTATCCATTCTTCCTCTCTTTCTCATTTTACCTTTGTCTCTTCGTCTTGTGCTCTTTCTCTCTCCTCTTTTCTAACTTTCTTCCTACCTTTCATTGTCTTTTTCTCTCCCTTCTTTTACCCTTCTTTTCTCTACCTCTCTTCCTATCTTTCATTCCTCATTCTCATATATTTTTCTTCCTCATTTCCTCCTACCTATTGTTCCTTTATAGTTTGCTCTTGTTCTCTCCCTCCCTTCTTTCACTCTTTTCTCTTTCTGCTTCTCTTCCTCTTTTTCATTCCCTCTTTATCTCGCTCACTGTGTTCTCTTACTTGAGTCGTTTCCACGAAAGCTTTACTATCTCTCTGTCTCTTCTCAATACCTTTGTCTCTTTGCATTATTTCTTCTTAATTCTTGTTTCTTCATTGTTACCCTTGTTTCTCTTAAATCT
Organism: Columbicola columbae; assembly: GCA_016920875.1. Lineage (NCBI taxonomy): Eukaryota > Metazoa > Arthropoda > Insecta > Psocodea > Philopteridae > Columbicola > Columbicola columbae. Next base: position 15,257,579 of record JADMLL010000005.1, read on the forward strand.
TAATCGGAGTTTGAGTTTGACTTGAACTTTTAGTCCCATTTTTGGGTACTACAGGATGTTTCAAGCACTTTGACCACCACACCTCTTTAAGATCTCCGATCACTGTCTTAAATCTTTCTTTCTCTTTTCTCGTTTCTTCACTTCTCGTTTTGGTCTAATTTTTTAGCTGGTCTCGATTAGGTTTCTATCTCTTTTCTCCATCTTCATTTCATATTTCGCGTTCGACTACCACGAAAGCGTTTTATGCTCTTTTAGAAGATTGTTAGATGCACGTTATAGACGATTTTGGGTAGTTTCTAGCTGTGTTTAGAACAGTTTCAGCCCTCTCTGCCTCAGTCCCCTCTCAACCTCTCTCTTCCTCTCCCTCTCCCCTCTTTCTACTTTCGTAGCAGTTTGTCAATAAATTAGTTAGCTAACGATGACTAGCGGCTTATTTAGTACTAAAAGTAATTTATGCATTTTAGTAAAAGCTTTAATTAATTTATTAATTGATTAATTTATTTTTAATTGTATTGTAATTTACTTATTTATTTATTTGGCTTTGTGAAATTTATTTTTTCTGTTGTGTCTGTCGCTAAATTTTTCTATTTTTCAATTTTTTGGGTTCTACGGCTGGATTTTGATTAAAATAAATTTTTTCGTTTGGTTTTGTCCCAAACAGGCAACGAATCCATACCTGACAGGTATGCCACAGGTTGGAAGCACCTTCAATCATTTCTTCACGCCGGGCCCGATGATGCACACGATTGTTGGACCTGATCCCGGTGTTGGTTCACCTTTAGGGGTAGTGCCACAGACCGTCGTGCCGCAAAAACTTCCCCGATCAGATCGACTCGAGGTACGTACCTGTTTTTCATCCTCTTAATTTTTCACAAACACTTGTTTTGTTGTGTGTTTAATAATTTTAAGAGGGGGTCATTCTTCTGTTTGACAAAAAGGGTTTTGACTTTTGGTTTTCTGTCGATACGGTACAGTTTTAAGGTACATTAGGTATAGGACGATTTTTATAAAATGTAAAATATAAGATTCAAGTTTGCGATCACTGCTTCCCTTCTCTCTTTTCTTTGCGATTTGTCTTCCTTGTAGGAGGTTGAGGCTTTCTCCTTTTTTAAGGCGCGTTTACCTTTTTTAAGTTGTTTTGTTGAGTCTTTGTTGTGATGGTGCTGCTGTCTAAAGGAAATTGTTAGCGCCTTTCTTCTGAAGGCTTTTTTATGCGTTTTTCTTCTTTTTGCGAATCTTTTTCCTTATTGTTGTCACCTCTTCATTTCTCAGACAATTTGTTTCAGTTTTTGCTTATGAATTGTTCGTTTTGGACTTCTGGTTACGTTGTATTCTGTCACCTTTATCGTTACGATTCTCTATTTAAGATCATGATCAAAGCTCTTTGAGTAAATAACTCCCTGACAGTCAGAACCGTCAGAAATTGAATGAAAAGATGGCAAAGATACTTTAGGGAAAGAATAATTGGTGAGGAAAACAGGAAAACTCATTTGTACAGTGAGCAGCACACATTTCCTGTCGCTGAACGAAAAACGTAAACGCGTCTCTTAGACCCGAAAAAATAAAATTTAGTTTTTCCCCAGTGGTCGCATTCAGCAATTTCTTTCACCCTAACCCCCGCCTCGGCACTTTCGTTAGTTTTTCTCATCTTTTGCCTTCCCCGCCCCCCATCACTTTCATTCTATACAAACCCCTAACGAGTTTACACAAAAGTCACAAAAAAGGTAAAATAAAAAGTTTTGGGTCGGTTCGCCGAGTTTTTTTTCCTGTGTTGTGTGCGCGCCTGGGGAGTTTAGAATTTTGATAATTAGAGTGGTGGGGTGGAGTGGTGTTCTCTCGCCTTTTCGTTTTACCTGGTTGTTCTCAGTGCTCGTCAAAAATTCGGTCATGAGAGTAGATGAAGAGCTTGATTGTCCCTGGGGAGGAGGAAGAGAGCAAAGAAAGACGACCTAATTGAGCTGAATAATTATTTGGGACAGTTTGTGTAGTTAGTGGGGTTTGGTCGTCTTTCTTTGTCTCTGCCTAAATTGGCAACAATGCTTTTATTCTGTAAATTTATATTTTGTTGGATTAATATCATTAACCCGTTTGTTTTTACTATCATTAACATATTTATTTAACTTTTCAACACTGCGCAACAATTTTTTTTAATTTTGGGAAGCTGTTTGGATAGTCTTCTTTAGGGTTACGTATGGCGCCATATTGAGGATGTGAAAAACTGATGCGCCGCGCGATTTGGTATGGCGCCATGAAGTTTCTTGTACTTTAAACCTTTTCCTTTACATTTGCATTTTGTTGTGTTTAATTTTTAGGGGTTCATTTCTTTATACTGTATATTATTATCAAGATGCTACATTGTCAATGGGTGTAAGCGCCCTAAATCTAATATGGCGCATTTCTAAAAAGCCCTCGTAATATATAATGCCTTTATGGTTTTATTTGTGCTCTCTAAGCGTGGCGCAAAAAGAAAATATCTGGGCTTCAACTTCAAGATAGCTCTTGTTTAGATTCAATTAGCAAACGAGATGTTTCAGTATAAGGAGAAGAAAAACCAGAAATGGCGAAGTGTGAGACGGTGAGCAAAAGGAAAGAAGGAAGTTTGAAACAGGCAACATATCAGAAGATAGTTGAATTATAGAGTAGATGTGGTTTTGGGAGGAGAGACAGGGAAGGAATGAAAAGTGGGAGATCGGGAGCGATGGGTTAATGAAATTTTAGAATGATTTCGAAGTTGCGCAGTGTGTTCGTGTTGCCGTTGTAATCATATTTTTATATCTTTGTCCCTGGTTATACTCCGTTCTTGCCTTTTGTTTTTATCTTTTGTTTGTTTCTTTTTATTGTGCGGGAGGTTGGGGGTTGGTTTTGTGTTTTTAGTGGAGAGGAGATAGTTTAAGGAGAAAGAAATTGCGAATGGACCACTGATTTTGAACATCCTCCGTATCAAGTAGTTAAGAGATATAATTTTATATCTTTAGCTAGATATTATCTATCTACTTAAAATCTAAAAAGAGCAATAAAAAACTCTTTTTAGGTAATGGATAAAATACCTGCAAGTCTTATGCGCGCTGTTTGTGACACGTGTTGTATGCGATGCACTCGCTTCCCCAACCATAACTTTTTGTCTTTTTGGTCTTTTCTTCTAACCCCGGTAGAACTAGATTGTCTGCAGTGTGTCGTAACTAACAGGTAACACCAAGTAGATGATTTCTTCTAGGACCCACCCCTACCTCCGCTCTTTTATTGCTGTAGGTGTGCCGCGAGTTCGTGCGCGGGGCGTGCAAGAGGCCGGAGGGCGAGTGCCGCTTCGCGCACCCTCCTGAGGCCGTGACGGCAAACGAAGACGGTACTGTCACGGTCTGCATGGACGCCGTGAAGGGCGGTGCACCCGACCCCTGCCGCTATTTCCATCCCCTCTGCACCTCAAGCTCATATCAAGCCGCACAGTCGCGCGTCACCGCGGTAGGCATCACCTTCTATCGCTTTCTTCTTTTTGTGTTTTCGAGTTTTTGGTTTGTTGTATTGTTTTTGTTTTGTTTTTGTTTTTGTTTTTGATTTTTTATTCTTTAGTTTTTGTTCGTAGATGAAGTAGGTTTGGTTTTTCTATATTGAGTTTTTGGTTTTGTTTGTTGAGAGTGGAAGCAGGCATCTGTTTGACCATTTGTACCTTTCCTTTTGTCTTCCAGTTTCTCATACAAACCTTCTCTAAATCCTTTCGTTTTCCGTCATCTTCTGTTACCACCTGCTGTCTACTTTCGTGTCGTTTTACTATTTTTGGTTTTTTCTTCGTTTTGTTTTTGGTTTACTGTAATGTGTACTTGTGTTGTGTGTTGTTGTTCTCTTAGTATTGTCTGCCGATTTCTCTTTTTGTGTACTTAGATGTAGTTTTCGAATTTTGGTAGTTGTAGATCTTTCTAGATATTTTTCGGAGGCCACACCTCCATATCCCTCGTTTGCCTTGCTCCCCCTGCTGTAGTTTATAGTTTTCTCTCATCTTTCTTGGCTTTTTCTTTTCAGCTGTTGTGCGAGCAGTGATGCCTCGATCGATGGTAGCGTTTTGGTTTGGGGAAACTTGTTTAAAATAATTTTTGTCTTCGCAGTCGACGTTTTCGTCTTGTTTCTTTAAGTCTGCCCCCACTCACTTTTTGTTTTCTTAATCCATTTATGATAGATGGTTTGAGAATGAAGAATAAACGAACAAAATGTTAAAACGTTTGAGCGGTCGAACAATCGAACCTGATACCTAATTCTTTTTGTATTGTACTTTGACCGTCAGACGATTGGACTGTTGTCTTGTCCGGTTTATATTGGGTGGTGGTACATGACCATCATTTTGTACCTTTTTCGTGCTATGGTTTATCTATGTGAGTCCGATGTAATTTTTGGGTTGTGTACCTGGTAAGTTGTGGGATGTAGATTGGTAGGTGGTTGGGAAGATATTGCACTCGTGACGAAGAACTCATTTCAAATATACGGCACAGTTTTGAAGAATCCATTTAAAATCCTCATTGGAGAGGCAAAACCCTTAGCAAATAAACCAAAAATAGACTTTGATGCCTACTTGTTTATTACTTACGGTGGGAGGCCCTGTGAGTGAGTGGTCAAAACGTTTGTCTAGCGATGTGACATTTGAAAGCTGGAGCTAACTCCCTTGCACATACTGCTATATCCAAAGATGACAAAACTGTAACAAAGCCAACTTCTCTACTCAACTTTCTAAATCTCCAATATCATGATGACACACTGTTTACACTTATCAGTCACTTACTCGTCTCTGAGGTTCAGAAGCTAAAGTTTTATATGTTCCATCGTAAGCTAAGAATGATCTCGAAACTTTAATCGATTTTAAGCTCATTGTGGTAGAAGGTTGTCACAGTTGCTGAAGGCTTAGAGATCACTTCCGGTTGACCAACTGTAACCTGTGTCAGCATTTTGATTTGTTTGGTATGTCGAGGTTTGAAATGGTCACCGAAGAATTAAAACCTTATATTTCCAATTTTATGACAACACAAACGACAGAGATTTTCGTCTTAGACGGGGAAGGTCGAGGTTAGGTACCATCACCCAACTAGAAATAAAATTGCATCGGACTACCTAACTGTCAAACCCCAAAAATATAGTTATAAATGAATGAGAAGAAGCTTTTTATAATACCACACTTACAATAGTCACTCATCCATATTTGCTTCTTGTTCGTTCATAATTGGAATCATTTATCTCACCGCTTTTAAAATTATTTAAATTTGTTTCTAAAGTTTCACAGCCTGGCTTTCTAAGAAAATCAGTTGGCATGATTTTACAGTAGCGACGAAAACGCTGTGACGGATGTCAGCCAGAACGTCGACAGCTTTTATAAGAGCAAAACAATAACCGCGTTTTTTATTTAAAATTTGAATCCCGCCTATATTTGCCTTTTGGTTCGTTTACTCTCTTCTAGAATAACTGACAAGGATTTCTACACGCATGAAACCGAAGCTTTTCTCTATTTATTTATTCGTTGAGCTTTTTAGGTTTCGTTGAATTTGAATTGCCGTGTAGGAATCAGTCGAACTGTAATTTTTGTAATTTTGTTTAGGAGCATAACTACCGGTTTTCTGGGGCAGGGTGGGTGGGGTTGTTTTTTTTACTTTCTTTGGGTGTTTAGGAGGAGTGTTCTCCTCTGGGTTTTCTGTTCCTTCTGGCCGATGAAAAATTGTTTCTAGGGAGAGGTTTTGTCATGTTTTCCTGTTGTAGCTTTTTGTTTTCTGTTTGTTCTTCCTACTCATTGCTGAAGTGTTGTTTCCTTTTGTGTTTCTGTTTGTTTTATTTCCTCTTCTTTTGTTTATTTAAATCCTTCATTCTTTTTACTTGTTTTGTTCTCTTCCTTATATTTTTACTTTTTAAAGTTTCTACTTTCCTTAAAGTTTTTGTTTTCCTTTTTGCCCTTCTTTTCTATTTGTTCTGTTCCTGTTCTGTCCCCTTGTTTTGCCCTCATTTCTGTACCGTGTTTTTAATTTTTACTTCTTCTTATCCTGCTTCTGTTCGATTTTGTATCGCGTTATAGTTTATTTACTATCCTCTCATGTTCTGCTCTTCGCTTTTTGCGACACTTTCCCATCTTTGGTTCACTCAAACTCTCCATTACTCGATCATGACAAAACAAAACCCCTCCCGAAACCGAGCTTTTCTAACTGCTGCCTCACCGCAAGCTTTCTAACCGATCTAACTAATCGGCATAGCTTTCGAGCTCTTTAACCCCCAGTTTTACCCGAGGTAGTTATGGTCTTCAAACAAACCCACCGCCATATTGACAAAAATAAATTATAAAAACTTAATCAAACAAATTGATATTTATTTAATTTCTTTTCTGATTTGTTTTCGCTGAATTTTGTTCCTGCCCGCTTGGCGACGCTACTAATAGACCTTGGCCCTGCCGCCGGGACCAGCCCCTGGACCCGTGGGCCCAATCGAGTTGGGGCGGAAGCGCCCTCGCGAGCCCTGCGATGACGTATTACTGGTACCATCATGCTTTGCATGTTTTTTTTCTAGTAGATTTTAGAAATTCTTTTGAATCGGGTGCTTCTGCTTTGCGACATCTTTTTCTCCTCTTTGGTACATTTGTTTGCTGAGACAAGTAAGAAAGAACTCACGCCGAGCAGGAGCGCTCGGTTTCTATCTCTTAGCGCAGTCACATGTATGATTTCATGCTTGGGTAGTCCAAAGAAGTTCCTCTCGCTTTTATACATAATCGTCGCGCGTCGCTTTTTACATACATACATATTTTGCTCGTTAGTAGCATTCTTGGCCAGGAGATTTTTACACGGTTAATCTTTGTTTCTTTTGCACGGTCAGGAATTCTATCCGCGAACTTTTTAATGATTTAGTGGGTCCGTGACGTAAGAACGTGACACTCGAACGCGGTTTCTTGTGAGGAAACGTTTTCACGTTAATTCTTTTGTTGTTCTTCGTCTTCGTTGTTGTTGGACTACCAAATTCCATGCCATGTGGTTTCATGAACGCTTTAGTAACAAGGTCACGTATCGGGATCGTTGAAGAGTTTTGGAGTCCTGGGAGGATTTGTGTACTGATTTTTGTTAGGCTAGCGAGGGTCTAAAAGAATAGTTGAGTTGGATCGTCAACTTCTTTTTAGAAGATGAACCGGAGTGGGATGTGTGGTAACCCATGAGCGAGGTTTTTGGGGGTTTGAGGATTTCCTAAAGTTTTGGAGTTTGAAGTGAAGTTTCAGCTTCCCACCCTCGTTTTTGGTTTCATTTCTTGTTTCGTTTTGTCATCTCTTCATTTCCGGTTAGTCCTTTTTCATCAAACGTATCCTTCTTTATCTTCTTGTTTTATCCTAATTTTGCTTGTCCTGTATCTGTGTCTTTTGCTTCTGTTTTGTTTTTCCTTCTCTCTTTTCAGTTTTCCCGGTTTTCTTTTGTTCTTTATCTGTTTCCTTTAATACAATTCATATTAGTCTCCAGAAGTTCGTGTTTCCCTTTACTTTGGAAGCTTTATTCACAAAGTATTCACTCCAGCATCATGCTAATTAGTTGAGTGGTATAAAATAGACTCAACCATCACATGTAGATCTGTAGCAATCCAACAGCGAAGGTTAGAGGATACTCCAAAGCTTTAGATAGTGGGTAGTGGGAAGGTGTTATCAAACCAGTAGAGTATTTCGTCAGTACTCCGACACGTGACCTTATTTAGATTAAAAATA